>CM038671.1:557083800-557578608 GCA_021605145.1 Aegilops bicornis
AGGACCCTCCGCGACGTCGCCGACGTGCTCCGCGCCGCGCCCATCGACCCGCACGTCGTCGCCGCCATCCGGGCCGCCCACAGCCTCGGCTGCGACCTCCGGGTCCTCAGCGACGCCAACCGCTTCTTCATCGAGGCCGTCCTCGACCACCACGGCCTCCGGGGCTGCTTCTCCGAGATCAACACCAACCCCAGCCGCGTCGACGCCGACGGCCGCCTCCGCATCGCGCCGCACCACGACTTCCACGCCGGCCCGCACGGCTGCGGCCTCGGCACATGCCCGCCCAACATGTGCAAGGGCCAGGTGCTCGACCGCATCCGCGCCTCCGCCACCGCGGCGGACGGCGCCAGGAAGCGCTTCATTTACCTCGGCGACGGCCGCGGCGACTACTGCCCGTCGCTGCGGCTCGCCAGGGAGGACTTCATGATGCCGCGCAAGGGGTTCCCCGTGTGGGACCTCATCTGCGAGAACCCGGGCCTGCTCCAGGCCGAGGTGCACCCGTGGAGCGACGGCAAGGATATGCAGGAGACGCTGCTGCGGCTCATCAGCCGGGTGCTCGTCGAGGAGAGCACGCTGCTGCCGCTCGACTGCAAGCTCGAGTCGCTGCCGGCGGCCGTCCAGGACGGCATGCCCATGCCGCTCGGCGTCAAGAACTGACCCATCCGTCCCTGCTTCATTTACCATTAATTTGGGGATCGATACCTTATCTTCTGATTTGCTTGCTTTGATATGCTGGTGTGTAATAGTACGGGTTTGGGTAGGGCGTCGGTGGAAGCTAATTAAGGATTCGGTGTTCGAGCGCCAAGGGCGAACTCGATAGCAGTAGTATCTGACTGATTTGTGCGTGTCGTCCTTGGGCCTCCTGGCAATGGCGAAGCTCGCTGTATCCCATCTATCTATCGATTGACGAAAAGAATACTTGAGTTGATGTGACGGAAGTCAATTTCGGCCGATCGATATTGTCTCAAGCATGCTGCCCTGCTACCTTCTACATTTCTTGGAATATTTTTCTTCTTTCGTAGACAGAGTAAAAGTTCCCAATTGTATGCAAATAGAAGGAACTTGGAAGGGGCAACAAATTGGAGCTAAATCACAAATTTGTTTCCACCAACACATCTTTTTGAATAGTTTGGATTACTCACCGCATGTGTGACCCTGTTCCAGCCAACACATCTAGCAGCAATCTTGCTAGTCTTTCTGAAGCTGCTTGTCATCGGCGGACAACTTTGGGTGTTTGATTCCATTCGTAAAAAATTAACTTGTAAATTTGGGACCGCAATATCTGACGAACGTTTTTTGGGAGGGGTTGGTATTTGTGAATGTTTTAGACATCAACTTTAGTTGTATGAGGTTGAAAAAATTCTTCAGAGATGCATGAGATTTTCTGAGGAGAAAAAATTACGCTTCAAAAAAGAGTAGAATTTGTCATCTCTTACCAAATAAAGTTGCCAAAAAACGTTCGCTTGACATCCTCTCCCAGCTGACGTTTGCCGGTTATCATTTCCGTGAATTTGTAGTATAGGGAAATGACAATCATTTCGTGGTCACAAATTGATGAACCTCCGTGCACATCTGAAGGCATATATCCTCGTACTTGCCACGTCTTTGTTTACTATTGATTCGGTCGCCGTCATAGGCAGTTATCGAGAGTACTACGTCCAACCGTGCACATGTGATTTTGTGCATTTGTGGTCGTGTGCATTTGCCATCAACCATCATTTATAAAGTATTTTCCCCCTATTTTGCGGGAAAATTATCACCAGTTTTTTTTAAGTTGTTTGGATTGCTTACCACATGTATCACGTGGCAAATTATCATCAGTTAAAAGACGGTGCAAGATAGTGAACCTTTTTTGGCCCAACGTGTTTCAGGCTGCAAGAAACCGTGGCGTTTGCTTTTCCTGCAACCTGCTGCCAGCGCTAAATCTTTTTTTTTTGCGGGGTGCCAGCGCTAAATCTTGTTCCAGGAGAGTAGGGCAGACATATTGCGCGGCCGCCAACATATCTTGGCGAATCGTGTGCCCGTGAAACTGAAAGGGATATTCCACTGCAAGTTCGCTACAAGGTCCCGTCTGACCAAAATTTAGGCACATATTCCTGGGATATGCCCTCGTCGATCCACGAGAAAGCTGCTGACCTGAAGCCACAGGAGCCACGGAATACAAAGCCGGTCATGTAAGAAACATGTTGATTCTGACCGACGGCGATGGCCGACGGGGATCGTCGCCGGTGACCACCAGTCCACGACGAGGCAGCTCAGGCCATGCTCGAATGAGTTTTTTTTAGGGCTTGCTCGAATGATTTGTTTTCCCGAAAGCTCGAATTCTAACTTTCAGCCCATTTTCCTGAAAAAAAAAACGTTGAGCCCATTCATGTGTCCGCTCAGAACCTAGTGCTGGGCGTGGTTGTTGTAACAGCAGGAGGAGGTCCCACAGTCTAACGTAGTTGGGCTTGGGCACTCCACACTCCAGGCGTGCGCCCGGCACATGGACCCCGACCCCGCACCCCACACTGCACACCACGAGCCGCATCCGACTGCCGAGAGAGAGACAGAGCTCGGAGAAGGCAAACGCCCAATCGCCCACGCTTCCACCTCCCCCTCCACGAGGCAAGGAAGGAAACCCTAGGCAACGACCATGGCGCTGCTCCCGCGCACGGCCCGGCTGGCCCTCCTCTCCGCGTCGCCGCGGACCTACTCCGCCGCCGCCGCGGCGGGCGCCTCGCCGACCCCGCCGGCGCCCTACGCGGGCGTGCCTCCGCCGGCGGCGGGGTCCAAGGCGGCCGAGTTCGTGGTCTCCAAGGTGGACGACCTCATGAACTGGGCGCGCCGGGGCTCGATCTGGCCCATGACCTTCGGGCTGGCCTGCTGCGCCGTCGAGATGATGCACGCCGGCGCCGCCCGCTACGACTTCGACCGATTCGGCGTCATCTTCCGCCCGTCCCCGCGCCAGTCCGACTGCATGATTGTCGCCGGCACGCTCACCAACAAGATGGCGCCCGCCCTCCGCAAGTCGGTACCAAACTCCCTCCTCCGTCGCTGCTCAGATTTCCCATGCGTGCGCCCGATTTGGGCGCGCCCGCTTAGATCTCGGAACGGATTTAATTAGAAATCTATTGAATCGGATATAAGTTCTGGCTCAAATATTTATTGAATTCGCTGTTTGTGAGGATCTTCTCATTGGCCCAGACCCCGAATGTGAATGTTATCCACGCTCTAATACTGCACAAAGTTCTTGTTCCCCATTTTCGTATTTGATTTCGAAACCTACCACAAAATGAACACCAGCTCGTACTAACTCCATTCCCCATCTGTGTATTTGATTTGAACATCTGCTAGAAACAACACCAACTCTGATGGTTAGAATGCGTGGTTTGCATAAGTGGACCACTTCAGGGGATGAAACACAGAAATGCTTACATTCCAGCGTCCATATTGCTAAATACTATCAATAAATCATGACTACAAGCCTGCCTACTGCATATTGCTAAACTAGAGCCTGTGATGAACACCATAATTTAAGTAGAAATCAATTGAATCTGAAAGAAGCTCTTGCTCAAACCTTTGTGGGGATCTCCCGCAGGCACAGACCACTAATGTGATTTCTACGCTCTAATAGTGTACGGAGTTCATGTTCCCCATTTTAAATTTTGATTTGGAAACTTGTCACAAAATGGACAACAGCTCGTCCTAAGTCCTTTCTCACAATCTGTGTATTTGATTTGAAGACCTGTCAGAAACAACACCAACTCTGATCGTTGGAATGTTTGGTTTGTGTAAATGGACCACTTCAGAGGATGGAACACAGAAATGCTTATACATTTCAGCATCCTTAGTGCTAAATACTATCAATACATCATGATTGCAAGCATGTTGTCTGCATGTCGCTAAAAGCATAAGCCTGTGACGGACACCATAATTTAATTTAAGTATCTTCCCTGTATGGCTGAAGAGATTTCACAACATAAGTTGTTTTTATGTTTAGGTTGGCCAATCCCACATGACTAGTTCTTAGGCTCTTAGACTATTGATTACTCAATCTTACAAGTGAAGAAGCATTTGCTGACTTGTTAAATAGAGTGTGAGCATAGGTTATTTAGGCTTGCTAAGTTTCAATATCCTATTTCCTGTGATAATGTGGCGCTGTTAATATCCAAATATTTCTGTATTTCAACACAATTAGTATCAAAAAAGGAAGAAACACATGCACGGACTACTTTATATACGCATGAACTTGCTTAGCCAAGAGAATGGAACATAAAAAGAATTTAAATCTGACCATTTTTGTAACCGATTGATGTTCTTTTGTGGCACCTTAAGATTACCCCCTCTGATTCACACTGTAAGTAGTTTACCACATTGACACAGTTGTCAAAGTAAGTACCATCTTACTTCTCAGAAAAACATGTTGTTTCAAACAAAAGCAATTTTAGCAAGTGCTAGATGCTCCCATCCTAGGTGAGGTCTGGGGAAGCCGGGAAGGGTTATACGAGGCAACTCTTTCCCCTGCACAGTGCAATGCAGAGAGGCTGTGTTGAACCCAGGGCCTCATTGCACAAGTGGGGGGGTACTTCACCACTGTGCCAGACCTGTCCGTCAAACAAAAGCAACTGTATATAATGATTATATATTTCATGATCAATTTAGTAATATCAATTTGATATTATTCATGTTGGTAATTTGTTACATAATGATGATCAAAAACTGCTTACATTATTAATCAGAGGAAGTATATGATTGTGATATGTGAATGTCTAGGTTTACATGGAAATAGTGTGCTGTTGGCTTCATCCCCTAGGAACAAAGCTAGATTTATCTGTCCTCCGTTCCATAATTTGAACTAAAACCACGACAAAAATTATGCAACGGAGGGAGTACGTAGCTTCTCAGTATGGCCCATGCTTCTCCTTTGGAGACATTTCTGTACTTGAGAAGAATTGCTGAACGTCTTCTGACTGTAGCAATCAATATTCAGGATGGTTTGCTTTAAGGTCACAATCTCATTTTTTTTTCTAATGCTCCTGTTATTGTAACTTCCTCTGCAGGGTTTATGACCAGATGCCCGAGCCTCGATGGGTCATATCGATGGGCAGCTGTGCCAATGGTGGTGGATACTACCACTACTCCTACTCTGTTGTGCGCGGATGTGACCGCATTGTTCCCGTGGACATCTATGTTCCTGGATGCCCCCCAACTGCTGAGGCCCTACTGTACGGCGTTCTCCAGCTCCAGAAGAAGATCAACAGGCGCAAGGATTTTCTTCACTGGTGGACCAAGTGAAGTGCTGCTTGTTACTGTTTTGTCCTGTTATATTTGTTTTTGATTCTACCTGCTCATCAACTGAAATAAGGACGTTGTGCTCGGATGTGCAAAACTTTTACTGTTGTTGTGCCTGGGAGGATGTATGCCTGGCTGTGCGGACGAGCATGGACTCGTGTATCTGGTGTTGCTGTAACTGCTTTTGTTCTACATATTGTAATACACCTTGATCTTGATGACTTCGTTTTCGTATGATGCAAATTTGCCACAGTACATGTGGTAAAATTGCTACGGTACATGTTTACGTCATCATGATTTGCACACGGTTGTTATCTAATCTGCTCCAAACTTCCAAGGGCTCCAAATCTTGTGCTGCAAGTATATGTTTACCATAAGTCTCTCTGGATGGACTCTTAATACGGTTGTAAACCTACCATTCGTGCGCTTAACGGAATCTACTTGTGCAAAGCGCCCCTATAAACACCTCGCCTGTAGGCCGTACGGCTCTGCTCGCGTTACGTACGTCTTCTGGAATCTCCCATCTCCGTTCTCCAAACCCCTCCACCAAGAAAGCGGAGGTGAACCAACGAAACCGTCATCAAATTGGTCGCGAGTTTGTGCTTCCTGATCTACCTCTAACATTCTCCTCCGCATTGCACCTGTGAACGGCGGGCAGATCTATGGCGGCGCTGGCGTCGAGGATGGGGCAGCTGCAGTCCAGGGCGGCGCTGGCGACGAGGATCGCGGCCAAGCACGGGGGCGCGCTGCAGTCCGAGGCGGCAAGCTTCGTGGCCAAGTACGGGGCCACGCTGCAGTCCAAGGCGTCCGAGGCGGCGAGCATCGCGGCCAAGCACGGGGCCACGCTGCAGTCCAAGGCGTCTGACGCGGCGAGCTTCGCGGCCAAGCAAGGGAGCGTACTGCAGTCCAAGGCGTCCGAGGCGGCGAGCTTCGCGGCCAAGCAAGGGAGCGCGATGCAGTCCAAGGCGTCCGAGGCGGCGAGCTCCGCGGCCAAGCAAGGGCGCGAGTACCACAGGACGCTCATGGAGAGGAACAAGCAGTACGTCGTCGACCCGCCCACCGTCGAAAAGTGCCAGGAGCTCTCCAAGCAGCTCTTCTACACCCGCCTCGCCAGGTCCGGACGACCCCTAGCCCCTAACGTTGCACTTTGTTCTTACCATCCATCTCTTCTGTGCTCCTGCATCATAGATTGTTTCCTCATGTTGACCTGCTAGCTGATGTGCCTACTAGCTTCTGATTCAGTTGCGATAGCTACTGCTGGCTGTCCAAATTGGTATGGGCTGCAGCGTGCAGGTGATACGCCTTCGTAGGATTCTATGGTGTTTGTTTTGATTGGTCTGGGTATATGCCAACTTCGATTTGTTAGCTCGCATGGCACGGATGGTGTATTGTGGGTTTTCGCTGTTCGCAATTTGCAAGGTTTAGTGATCGGATTGGGGAATTGGGGATGCAGAAGGGCTCTCACTGGTGGTTTGCCATATAGCCATGGATTGTAAATGATGCTACTTGGGGAATTGGGGATGCGACATACTAGTCTGGTTTGGGCACCCTAAGTTTTTAATGTTTAATAGTAGCAAGATTTCAAGAATGAAGGCTTTGTAGTGAAATCCTATTGTTGCCTTATGTCGAGGCAGCCATGGTGCTCTCTCTTGCAAATGAGTAGACTACATCAAATTTTACGGCCGCCTAGTCGTCATCCCTAATGTGCTGACTCTTATTAGCACTCAAAATATTGAGGATTCAATGCTTTCTAACAAATGTAAATTCTAGTGGCGCTGATTTATATCACTCAGAATATTAAGGATTCAGGCTTTCTGCCAATGTAAATTCTAGCTTCTGGGAGGTTTCAACTAGATGCTACTTGAGTACTTGTGGACACCACCTTAATTAAGTACATGGCAGGCGTCTTTAATTTCAGACCATCTTCCTTTTGATTGATCATATGCCTTCTACCAGATGGATGTTCATTAACTATGTCGGGTGTCTTAATGCTGAATGAAATCTGCTTTGTTTAAATAAAATTTTGTGTATCCTCCCCTGTTTCTAAAATGGTTGAGTTTGCTGCTTATATGGAATTATGGATAGCAAATTACATGCATAACTTTGAATTTCTTAAGGTTGGGTGCTAATCTATTAGAGTTAGGAGGTGGCAACATTAGTTTGATCTCGGTCTTTTGTTTCAAACCTGTCCAAGCCCGCAAGGGCTTCCAAGATAAAACTATTAGTTGTTAGAATTTGATTCCTTGATGATGAAAAAAACAATGGTAAATATGACACAATGTTCCTGATTCCACTCTGGGTGAACTGTAGGGATCCTGGATTATTCATAATGTTGATTTATGCATATTGGTATTCTGGGTAATGTCTAGGTTTCTGCATCTGGGTTATTTGTATGTCCGTTCCTATTTAACCATTTAACTGTATGAACTGGTTCGAAACAAAAACAAAGAATAAGTTAGATTGAATAGTTGTATATTACAAAATTTTGCATAAAACCGGACAATTTAACAGGCGTACTTCATTTACGGTGCTGTAATCACTTATCAGAAGTTTGATATATTTACTGATGGAGGACACGTTTGTTGCAGCATTCCTGGCCGTTACGAGGCTTTCTGGAAAGAGGTTGATGCTGTAAAGCTCTTGCTGAAAAACAGAAAGGACCTGAAGGCTGAGCATGCCGGGGTTGCCGCATTGTTTGGCATTGAGTTGTATGCATGGCTTCGTGCCGGTGAGTTTATTGGTAGAGGATTTACCCTCACAGGTTGATCGCTGACGTCTAGCATGAGCGCACATTATTAGTCTACATACATTTGCCGTCTAGCTATGAGCGTACATTGTTAGTCTACATTTTCCATCGGATACTGTGTTCGTTGATCGAAAGTTTGTGCTTTTCTAGTTTGTTCTTGCCTCTGCTGAGTAAAATGTGTCCTCTTTGTCGATTACTTGTGTGGGATATCCAATAGATTGGAATTCCCTGAGATGGCCGTGTGTTTCTTTCGAGCTCTTTGGTAGGTCATGCGCGCGGTGTACTCCCTTCCTGTTGCTCTCATCTGGCGAATTTGGCACTGCTGTGAGCAGTAAAACAGAGATCTGACCAAAGGGAAGCGGGTAGTAGCTGAACATATCGTATTTTTTCATGGGCGCTTATAGGCGTCGGCGCACCGGCCCGAACAGTTGGGCCGGTCAAGCCTCAGCCATCCGATACTTACTTTCCCAACCGTCTGATTGCTTTGTTTAAAAGTCAAACACGCACAAGAAACAAAGGAAAAAAGGCAGCGTGCGCACATGACAGATCCTGTGCGCTCGACGGCCGCCCGCGCTTGTCCTCGTCTTCCCGTGCTTGCTTGCCACCCTTGCTACCGCGCCCGACGCTCGTGCACATCACTTGCCTCGACTGCCTCCGCTCGCTATGGTTGCAAATCGAACACTGAAGGGTTCCCAGCATGCTGTCATCATGGTTGCAGCGTCCTCGTCTCCGGCTCGCCACCGTTGTCGACTTACACTGCCATGTCTAGCAAGAAAAGGCTACAAAAACTCCATTGCTGGGTTGAAACAAAAAAGATTTGTCGGTTCCAGCAAAAATAATGATGGTTCCAGCAAAAATCTCAGCAACAGAAAAACTTCAGTAGTCGATTTGTAGCAAACAAATTAGCTAGTTCCAGCAAAAAGAAACGCTGGTTCGAACAAAAAATCATGCCGCTTCGAACAACTTTTTGCTTGTTCCAGCCAATTACATGATGCCGTGATGCGTGTCATGTAAATGGATGTAGCAACTAAGAACCGGTAGCAAAAAAAGTGATGCACTGATTCCACCAAAACAACATGGTAGCAAAAAAATTGATTGGTTCCAGCAAAAACCAAAGATAGTAGTAGCAAAATTGTACGCCGGTTATACCAAAAACAAATGACATGGTAGCAAAAATTTGGGTTGGTTCCATAAAAAAACGAACATGGTGGTAGCAAAATAATTGATTGGTTTCAGCAAAAACTGAAGATAGTGGTAGCAAAATTGTACACTGGTTGTACCAAAAAGTAAATGACATGGCAGCAAAAATTTGGGTTGGTTCCATAAAAAAACAAACATGGTGATAGCAAAATCTTACACTAGTTCCAGCAAAAGGCAAGGGCGTCGGCAGCAAAAACTGGGGCTGCTTCCAAGAAAAGAAAGGCCGGATCTCCATCTCTTGTCGCCGTGGTTGCAACGCCCCAACGCTAGCTGCCGCGGCTCTCCATCAGTTGTCGCCGCCATCAACAACAAAAGGTGGGTATTGGTTTGAAGCACTGGTCGCTGGTGGGGAGTGAGGGGGCGGGGTGGGGGCAGCCACAACGGGGAGGTGCAGTGGCCATGGCTAGTGGCAAAGCCTGTCGCCGGTGGGGGAGGCACGGTGGCCATGGCCGGTGGCACAGCCAGCCACCGGTGGGGGAGGCGCGAGCATCTACAGAGAGGAAGAAAAGGGGAGAGCGGAGGTTGCGATGTAGACGAGATGCGCAATGAGCGGATGGCGTTGTCCCTGAAGAGATAAGATAACATGGGAGGTGGTCATTCGGTGCTGGGCCTATGTGCAGATTAAGCGAGTCGCGGAGCGCGCGGTGCGACCGGCCCAATGATTCGGCCGGCGCGCCGTGGGGAAAGGTTTCCCTATTTTCAAATATCAGTCGCGCCCATATTCTTGAGATGGGCTTGGCCTTGGCTGGCCACCACTGTTAACTCCTCCTCGCATCTTCTCCCAGGCTTTCCATCGCTCTTTTTTCCTTTTCGCGCATTCTCTTTCCCAACACGCGCCTTACTCCGAATTGAGGCGCAAGGACTGCACACCTCACAAGATAGGCATACACGATAGGTGCGGGCGGGCAACTGACTGCGGCGATGAGTGACATATTCTTCGAGCAATGCCGGCACACCCAAATCTCCGTTGCCGCTGCAAGCCAGCTCAGCGACGGCGACCGCTGGGAGCTACAAGTGGTGAGAGCCGACGTTGGAGATGACAACCACCTGTGCTACAACGATGACCCACCAGGAACCTGGCGTGCTCCAAGATGCTGCTGCATGTGCTAAAGATGGCAGACACCCATGCTGTGACGACGACAATCGTATGCTGGTATGCTGCGAGCAGCGGCCACTGCTACTAGAGATGGTGAGAGCCGATGCTGGAGATGGAGGCAGCTGGTGCTGGTATGTGGCCACAGGGTACTACGACGGCAACACGAGATGCTGCAATCGAGCCATCGGGGTGCTACAACGGGCACTAGTGGGAGCTGGAACCATCCACCGAGGGTGCTATGACCCGCGTCGGGCGTTGCTACAAAGGTGACACAGGAGATGCTGCAACCGACCATGCCGGTGCTACAACATGAACCACGGAGAGTTGGAGCCAACCTCTGTCTCTACCTGCAACGTCACTGCAAAGCCGGGTGCTACCTAGGCACAACTACAACAAAGCCTGGGGTGTTCGGACAGTGATCGCAGGATGCTGGGATGGCTGCCGAATGTTTGCGACGTCGAGGTACCACCCGTGTTGCGACGCGTGGACAGCTATGCTGGAACCGGCAAGCGGAGAAGCTACAACCAACGGGTGCTCGTATTGGGACCGCCAATCTGTCGTGTTGCCACGCACTGAGTGGCCAAGATGGAAGCGACAACGGAGAAGCTGGGAGCGGCGGACGACAAGGCTGCAACCCCTGACGGTGTGAGCTACAACCCATTGACAGTCGTGCAACAACCTTTTTGGCGGCGAAGATGTGAAGGCGACCGCCGGTGCCGCGAGGAGTGACGGTGGGCCACAAGTGCGCAAGCTCTTCAGGCAGGTTCTGCAAGGGCGGCCAAAGCGGCGGCCAGCGTTGTGTGTGTTGGGGGGAGGGGGGCTGCGCCGCGCGGGAGGGGCGATAGGGGATGCCAGACATACCAGGGGAGGGGGGAGATCACACGAGAGGATCTGACGGTGCGTAAGGTCACCATCTGACGCCACTGTCGGCCAGCGCATACCACCGGCCTATCTAGCTGTCTGTGACGCGACTAGGAAACAACTCGTTGTAAAACATTTTTTTATTGTGTTCTCCCAATTACATGGAACATGATGGGTTTAAGATAAGACACTAAATACCTAATAAAACTATCCAAATGATAACGCCCACACGTGTGTCACGAAGCAATTCCATCCACACATTTTTATGGCAACTTTGGTTATAAGAGGATGGCAACTTTAGTTGTGAAGCATGGCAACTTTTTATTTGGATGGCAAGTTGCAGTATTTTTGAGATTTGTTTTTTTGGATGGAAACTTTAGTGTAAAAAACGTGTGGGCGGTGTTACTACATGCCACATGTGTGGCAGTTATCGGCGTCCTAAAACTAAGGTAAACATTGGTTGATTAGCACAATTTATACTACTAGTAAAGTATGCTAAAGTATGATTTGATCGAACTAGCCACTATTCCATTAAGGATCACAGTTTATAAACAAGCAGAACAGACGCGATAGAAAAGATGTGTCTGTCGTAGGGGCGTGGGAAAACCTCTGCGTCGGTTGGCTAGCAATCCGCACGGGCGGTTTGTACAAGGGAGGATTATCCTTAATTACCAAATTAAATTAATCCTAAAAATCCCCTTAATCCTCGCTTGTCTTTGAGACTGATCACCCTTGGAATATTCTCTCATCATCCTTGAAACATTCTTCTCCAAAACCCTATGGGAAAAATGAGAAGAAAATATACAACATGCCATGAAAAACTCCTTCCAAAAACCTAGTGGGGAAATAAGGAGAAAATGACATACATCGTCCATGCTTGCATTGATATTGCCTCATTAAAAACCTTAAATGAGAAACCATTTGGGAAAACTCACAAAGGAAAAGAGTGCAATATTAAAGATCTCATGATCTTAACAGGTTATATTTTAGGAGATTTCTCCCCCTGAATTTTGCAAGTCTCGAAGTCGTCTCATACCAATTCCATTTACATATTTATGAAACAGAGAACTTGGTAAGGACTTAGTAAACAGATCAGCGAGATTGTCGCATGACTTCGTTTGCAAAATACTTATCTCGCCCTTTTCTTGCAGATCACGGGGATAAAATAATTTAGGAGAAATATGCTTTGTAATATTGCTCTTAATATAACCGTTTGCATTTGTGCAATACAAGCAACATTATCTTCATAGATAATGCTGGGTGATTTCAATGAACCAATCCCAACTTTGGACAAAGTTCATCATTATCCAAAGTCATACACATTCACGTGTTGCTTCGAACAAAGAAATTATCTCAGAATGATTGGACATTGCCACTAAGGTTTGCTTTGTTGACTTTCAAGAGAAGACCGTACCTCCACGTAAGAAGACAAAACTAGTCTGCGATCTAGCATCATGGGGATCTCATAAATACCCAGCATCGCAATACCACACCATGGTTCTCTCTTGATTTTTCTGGTAGAATATACCAAGATCTTTGGTGCCCTAAAGATATCTGTCCAATGTCTTTTCGTTGGTGATGCGCTTAATCTAGCCAGTAAATTAACTGCAAATCCTATGTCAGGTCTAGTGCAGTTTGCTAGATACATTAGTGCACAAATGGCACTGAGATATGGAAACTCAGGTCCCAATATCTCTCCATCGTCACCCTTAGGCCTAAATGGGTCTTTATGTCTATCAAGACATCTGACGACCATAGGTGTTTTTGACGGGTATGCTTTATCCATATTGAACTTTTCCAATATCTTTTGGATATAATCAGACTGATGAATAAGCATTCCTGAAGAAAAATGTTCAAGTTGCAAACCAAGACAAAATTTGGTTTTACCCAAATCTTTCATCTCAAATTCCGTCTATAAATGATTACTTGCCTCATGTATTTCTCGTGTAGTCCCAATGCTGTTCAAGCCATCAACACACATGGAAATTATACAAAATCCATCAGTGGATTTCTTGATAAACACATATAGGCAATCATTGTTGTTTGAGTAACCCTTCTTTAGAAGGAACTCACTTAGTCGGTTATACCACTTCTACCCGACTGTCTCAAGCCGTATAATGACTTTAGTAGCTTTATGCAGTACATGTTGTGATTAGCTTTCGGATTCGGAATCTTCAGTCCCTCGGGAACTTTCATATAGATATCTGTCTTAAGTGACCCATATAAATATGTTGTCACCACATCCATCAATTTGATATACAAATTCATTTGCACTGCCAGTGATATCAAGTATCAATACATGATTCCACTCATCACAGGAGAATATGTTTCATCATAATCAATGCCAGGTCTCTGTGTAAACCCTTGTGCTACAAGCCTCGCTTTATATCTCACAACCTCATTTTTTCCCCTTTTACGAACAACAACCCATTTTGCCCCCACGGGGAAAACATTATGAGGAGTGGGTATTACTGCAGTAAATACCCCTCTCTTGGCAAGCGAGCAGAAATCATCCTCTATTGCAACCTTCCAGTTGGATCAGGCTGAGCGTTTCATACACTCTACCATGGACTTAGGTTCACGATCCAATGTCAGGTCAGCTTTGTAGAAGCATGGTTCCTTATTGATAATAGACACACATTGGATCATCTTGTTGATGCATCTATGAGCACCATAAAATATCTATATGGTCCCGATAACGGTTGAATTGGACCACATATATCTCCTTGAATGTGTTCAAGAAAATTAAGTGGTTCATTCTTAATCTTCAGATATGAAGGTCTTGTGATTAATTTCCCAGTTGCACATGTAGTGCATACGAAATTCGAGGATTTGGGGAAATTAGCAACCGTTATGTTGTGTCAAGTTGAACCATCAATACTTTTTCTCATCATCCCCACACCAAGATGACCCAGGTGATCATGCCATATCTTGAACTTGTCAAGATTTTGAAAAATTATTTTGTATGCCAAATGTTGCTCCGGCTTGATGTATGTGTAATACAGTCCAGAAGATAGAGCAGATAGTCTCTCAAGGGTTACCTTGCTGGATCGCTTCTGCTGAGTTATGAGCAGGCTTTCAACCGCATTGTCTTCATGAGTTTCAATGTGGTAGCCATTCATGCGGATATCCTTAAAACTCAACAGGGTACGAGTTGAATCTGGATACAATAAAGCCTCCTGGATTTCAAGTTTTGTACCATTCGGGAGTGTAAATGTGGCTTGACCAGAACCAACAATTACCGTGTCATGACCACCAATTTTCATAACACTTCCCTTACTCTTTTTGAGACTTTGTAAGTATTTAACTTCCCATAGAATTGTGTTAGAGGCACCACTGTCCACTAAAAAAATTTCCTCCTCCATTGGATTGTTTCTCGAAGTTTTCTATAGAGTAAAAGAATAAAATTCATTATTTACCCAATCTCATATAGAATTAACACATACATTACATACTATGTATGTCTGCTACATATTATAATACATTATGTTTAAGGACATAATTATTAGAATAGCATATGTTCGAGGACATAATTATTTTACAACACACAATATAATTAAGGACATATCAAATACATATGACATTACTGGAAGATCAAATCATATCTCCATATATATCATTAGTAGAAGTGAAATCCACCAACATGTCATCAACATTAAGTGGTGATCCTTCCTTTTGCGGAGCCTGATCTTGGTTCTCCATGTTTTCATGAACTTCGTTCTGATGAATGCCTTGAGAACTTTCACTCATTGGACCAGTGAAGTGAGCTTCGTACCGGTTCCCTTGATCCTTCTTGCCCTTGCCAATTGATTGCTGATACAGCGTCCCCAAATGCTTAGAAGTTGTACACTTCCTTACATGATGAGTAGTACAACCACATTTGTAGCAAGCTTGAGAGCTACTACCCTTATCATTTTTCTTACAATGATTCTTGCCCTTTTGAACTCCATTGCTATTCTCATTCTCATTGCGTCCCCCACTTTCCTTTAAACTTCCTATGGTTCCTTATGGGACCACAGACTTTTGAGAATTCTGAGAATTGAAATGTGCTTCAGGCAGCGGCAGTGTTCCTGTTGGACGGGACATATTATTCTTATCCAGAATTTCACTGTGCATTTCTGCCTGAAGAAGTGCATATATCAACTCAGAATGCTTCTTGTATTTCTGCTGACGATCTTGTTCAGCAAGAATCTGTTGGGGGAACGTAGCATGCAATTTCAAAAAAAATTCCTACGCTCACGCAAGATCTATCTAAGAGATGCATAGCAATGAGAGGGGAAGAGTGTGTCCACGTACCCTCGTAGACCGAAAACGGAAGCGTTTGACAACGCGGTTGATGTCGTCGAACTTCTTCTTGTTCCGACCGATCAAGCACCGAACGTACGACACCTCCGACTTCTGCACACGTTCAGCTCGATGACGTCCCTCGAACTCTTGATCCAGCAAAGTGTAGAGGGAGAGTTTTGTCAGCACGATGGTATGGTGACGGTGATGGTGAAGTGATCCATGCAGGGCTTCGCCTAAGCACCACGACAATATGACCAGAGGCGTAAACTGTGGAGGGGGTTGCCACACACGGCTAGGAATCAATGTTCTGTGTTCTAGCGGTGCCCCCCCACATATATATAGGTGGGAGAGGGAGAGGGGCTGCAAGGGGCGCCCCAACTAGGAGTAATCCTACTTGGGCGCCTCCTCCAAGTCGGCCTCCCCCCTTCCATATCCATGGGAGTGGGAAGGAAAGAGAGGGAGGAGGGGAAGAAAAGCGGGAGGCCGAATCCTCCCATTTCCTTCTCCCTTCCCTTCCTTTCCTTCTCCTCCTATTCAGCCTATAGGAGGCGCACCAGCTCCTTTTGGGGCTGGTCTGTTCAACTCTTGGCCCATTAGGCCCATATAGCTTGCCCGGGTTGCTGTGAACCCCTTCCGTGACCCGACACGCACTGCACCCCTGAACACTTCCGGTGTCCGAATACTATCGTCCTATATATGAATCTTTACCTCTCGACCATTTAGAGACTCCTCGTCATGTTCGTGATCTCATCCGGGACTCCAAACAACATTCGGTCACCAAATCACATAACTCATATAATACAAAATCATCATCAAATGTTAAGCGTGCGGACCCTACGAGTTCGAGAACTATGTAGACATAACCGATACACCTCTCCGGTCAATAACCAATGGTGGAACCTAGATGCTCATATTGGTTCCCACATATTCTATGAAGATCTTTATCGGTCGTACCGTAATGACAACATACGTTATTCCCTTTGTCATCGGTATGTTACTTGCCCGAGATTCGATCGTCGGTATCTTCATACCTAGTTCAATCTCGTTACCGGCAAGTCTCTTTACTCGTTTCGTAATGCGTCATCCTGCAACTAACTCATTAGTCACATTGCTTGCAAGGCTTATTATGATGTGCATTACCGAGAGGGCCCAGAGATACCTATCCAATACTCGGAGTGACAAATCCTAATCTCGATCTATGCCAACCCAACAAACACCTTCGGAGATACCTGTAGAGCATCTTTATAATCACCAAGTTACGTTGTGACGTTTGATTTCACACAAGGTATTCCTACGGTACTCGGGAGTTGCATAATCTCATAGTCAAAGGAATATGTATAAGTCATGAAGAAAGCAATAGCAATAAAACTTAACGATCATTATGCTAAGCTAATGGATGGGTCTTTTCCATCACATCATTCTCCTAATGATGTGATCCCGTTCATCAAATGACAACACATGTCTATGGTTAGGAAACTTAACCATCTTTGATTAACGAGCTAGTATAGTAGAGGCTTACTAGGGACATTGCATTTTGTCTATGTATCCACACATGTATCAAGTTTCTGGTTAATACAATTCTAGCATGAATAATAAACAATTATCATGATATAACGAAATATAAATAACAACTTTATTATTGCCTCTAGGGCATATTTCCTTCAGTCTCCCACTTGCACTAGAGTCAATAATCTAGTTCACATCGTCATGTAATTTAACACCAATAGTTCACATCTTTATGTGATTAGTTCACATCTCCATGTGACTAACACCCAAAGGGTTTACTAGAGTCAATAATCTAGTTCACATCGCTATGTGATGAAAACCTAAAGAGTACTAAGGTGTGATCATTTTTTGCTTGTGAGAGAAGTTTAGTCAACGGATCTGCCACATTCAGAACCATATGTATTTTGCAAATTTTCTATATCTACAATTCTCTGCATGGAGCTACTCTAGCTAATTGCTCCCACTTTGAATATGTATCTAGATTGAGACTTAGAGTCATCCGGATCAGTGTAAAAGCTTGCATCGACGTAACTCTTTACGACGAACTCTTTATCACCTCCATAACCAGAAATATTTCCTTAGTCCTCTTAGGTAACTAAGGGTAACTTTGATCGTTGTCCAGTGATCCACTCCTGGATCACTATCGTACCCCTTTGCGAAACTCATGGAAAGGTACACAATAGGTCCGGTACACAGTATAGCATACTTTATAGAACCTATGGCTGAGGCATAGGGAATGACTTTCTTTCTCTTTCTATTTTCTGCCGTGGTCGGGTTTTGAGTCTTACTCAACTTCACACCTTACAATACAAGCAAGAACTCCTTTTTGACTGATCCATTTTTGAACTTCTTCAAAATCTTGTCAAGGTATGTGCTTTGTGAAAGTCCTATTAAGCATCTTGATATATCCCTATAGATCTTGATGCCCAATATATAAGTAGCTTCACCGAGATCTTTCATTGAAAAACTCTTATTCAAGTATCCTTTTATGCTATCCAGAAATTCTATATCATTTCCAATCAACAATATGTCATCCACATATAATATTAGAAATGCTACAGAGCTCCCACTCACTTTCTTGTAAATACAAAGCTTCACCATAAGTTCAGAGAAACCATATGCTTTGATCACCTTATCAAAGCATATATTCCAACTCTGAAATGCTTGCACCAGTCCATAGATGGATCACTGGAGTATGCACACTTTGTTAGCACCTTTAGGATCGTCAAAACCTTTTGGTTGCATCATATATAACTCTTCTTTAAGAAATCCATTAAGGAATGCAGTTTTGATATCCATTTGCCAGATTTCATAAAATGTGGCTATTGCTAACATGATTCGGACAGACTTAAGCATCGCTACGAGTGAGAAAATCTCATCGTAGTCAACACCTTGAACTTGTCGAGAACCTTTTGCGACAAGTCGAGCTTTGTAGATAGTAACACTACCATCAGTGTCTGTCTTCCTCTTGAATATCCATTCATTCTCAATGGCTAGCTGATCATTGGGCAAGTCCACCAAAGTCCATACTTTGTTCTCATGCATGGATCCTATCTCAGATTTCATGGCCTCAAGCCATCTGTCGGAATCTGGGCTCATCATAGCTTCTTCATAGTTCGTAGGTTCGCCATGGTCTAATAACATTACTTCCAGGACAGGATTACCGTACCACTCTGGTGCGAAACATGCTCTGCTCGACCTATGAGGTCCAGTAGTAACTTGATCCGAAGTTTCATGATCATTATCATTAGCTTCCTCTTTAGTTGGTGTAGGCATCACGGGAACGGATTTCACTGATGTGCTACTTTCCAATTCGAGAGAAGGTACAATTACCTCATAAAGTTCTACTTTCCTCCCACTCAGTTCTTTCTAGAGAAACTTCTTCTCTAGAAAGGATCCATTCTTAGCAACAAAGATCTTGCCTTCGGATCTGTGGTAGAAGGTGTACCCAACAGTTTCTTTTTGGGTATCCTATGAAGACGCACTTCTCTGATTTGGGTTCGAGCTTTATCAGGCTGAAACTTTTTCCCATAAGCATTGCAACCCCAAACTTTAAGAAACGACAGCTTAGGTTTCTTGCCAAACCACAGTTCATACAGTGTCGTCTCAGCGGATTTAGGTGGTGCCCTCTTTAACGTCAATGCAGCTATCTCTAATGCATAACCCCAAAACGATAGTGATAAATCGGTAAGAGACATCATAGATCACACCATATCCAATAAAGTACGATTGCGATTTTCGGACACACCATTACGCTGCGGTGTTCCAGGTGGTGTGAGTTGTGAAACTATTCCACATTGTTTTAAATGAAGGCCAAAGTCGTAACTCAAATATTTGCCTCCGCGATCAGATCGTAGAAAGTTTATTTTCTTGTTACGATGATTCTCCATTTTACTCTGAAATTCTTTGAACTTTTCAAATGTTTCAAACTTGTGTTTCATTAAGTAGATATACCCATATCTGCTCAAATCATCTGTGAAGGTTAGAAAATAATGATACCTGCTGCGAGCCTCAACACTCATCGGACCGCATACATCGGTATGTACTATTTCCAATAAGTCAGTGGCTCGCTCCATTGTTCTAGAGAACGGTTAGTCATCTTGCCCATGAGGCATGGTTCGCAAGTATCAAATGATTCATAATCAAGTGATTCCAAAAATCCATCCGCATGTAGTTTCTTCATGCGCTTTACACCAATATAACCTAAACGGCAGTTCCACAAATATGTTGCACTATCATTATCAACTTTGCATCTTTTGGCATCAATATTATGAATATGTGTATCACTACGATTGACATTCAATAAACCATTCACCTTGGGTGTATGGCCATAGAAGGTTTTATTCATGTAAACAGAACAACAATTATTCTCTGACTTAAATAAATAACTGTATTGCAATAAACATGATCTTATCATATTCATGCTCAACGCAAACACCAAATAACATTTATTTCAGGTTCAACACTAATCCCGAAGGTAGTGGGAGTGTGCGATGGTGATTGTATCAACCTTGGAATCACTTCCAACACACATCGTCACTTCGCTCTTAACTAGTCTCTGTTCATTCTACAAATCCTGTTTTGAGTTACTAATCTTAGCAACTAAATCAGTATCAAATACCCAGGGGCTACTATGAACACTAGTAAAGTACATCAATAACCTGTATATCAAATATACCTTTGTTCTCTTTGCCATCCTTCTTATCCGCCAAGTATTTGGGGTAGTTCCGCTTCCAGTGACCATTCCCTTTGCTGTAGAAGCACTCAGTTTCAGGCTAAGGTCTAGCTTTGGGCTTCTTCACGGGAGTGGCAACTTGCTTGCCATTCCTTTTTGAAGTTCCCCTTCTTTCCCTTGCCCGTTTTCTTGAAACTAGTGGTCTTGTTAACCATCAACACTTGATGCTGTTTCTTGATTTCTACCTTCGCTGATTTCAGCATCGCGAAGAGCTTGGGAATCTTTTTCGTCATCCCTTGCATATTATAGTTCATCACGAAGTTCTAGTAACTTGGTGATAGTGACTAGAGAACTCTGTCAATCACTATCTTATCTGGAAGATTAACTCCCACTTGATTCAAGCGATTGTTGTACCCAGACATTCTGAGCACATGCTCACTAGCTAAGCTATTCTCCTCCATCTTGTAGGCAAAGTACTTGTGAGAGGTCTTATACCTCTTAACATGCGCATGAGTCTGAAATATTATTTTCAACTCTTGAAACATCTCATATGCTCCATGGCGTTCAAAACATTTTTGAAGTCCCGGTTCTAAGCCGTAAAGCATGGTGCACTAAACTATCAAGTAGTCATCATACCGAGCTTGTGAAACGTTCATAACGTCTGCATCTGCTGCAATAGGTCTGTCACCTAGCGGTGCATCAAGGACATAATACTTCTGTGCAGCAATGAGGATAATCCTCAGATCACGGACCCAGTCTGCATCACTGCTACTAAGATCTTTCAACATAGTTTTTCTCTAGGAACATATCAAAAGTAAAATAGGGGAGTTATACGTGAGCTATTGATCTACAACATAGATATGCAAATACTATCAGGAATAAGTTCATGATAAATTAAGTTCAATAAATCAAATTACTTAATAACTCCCACTTAGATAGACATTCCTCGAGTCATCTAAATGATACGTGATCCAAATCAACTAAACCATGTCCGATCATCACGTGAGATGGAGTAGTCATCAATGGTGAAAATTGATACGTCCATTTGGCATCATGTTTTCTTACTGTTATTTATAATGTTTTTATCCATAATAATGCTTTTTTGAGTAATTCTAATGCCTTTTCTCTCATAATTTGCAAGGAACACATCAAGAGGGAGAATTCCGGCAGCTGGAAATCTGGACCTTGAAAAGCTACGCCAGGCCACCTATTCTGCACAACTCCAAATAAGCTGAAACTTCACGGAGATTTTTTATGGATTATTTAAGAAATATTGGAGCCAATAAACACCAGAGGGAGGCCACCAGGTGGGTGATACGTCTCCGTCGTATCTACTTTTCCAACCACTTTTGCCCTTGTTTTGGACTCTAACTTGTATGATTTGAATGGAACTAACCCTTGACCGACGTGCTGTTTTGAGAATTGCCATGATGTTGTTTTATGTGCGAGAAAACAAAAGTTCTCGGAATGACCTGAAACTCCACGGGATGTCTTATAAAAGTAATAAAATTTCCTCGCCAAAGATGAAGACCAGGGGCCCACACCACATCCCACGAGGTGGGGGCGCGCCCCCCTACCTCGTGGGCCCCCTGGAGACCCTCCGACGCCAACTCCAACTCCATATATTGGCTTTCGGGGAGAAAATAATCAGAGAGAAAGTTTCGTCGCGTTTTACGATACGGAGCCGCCGCCAAGCCCTAATCTCTCTCGGGAGGGCTGATCAGAGTCCGCTCGGGCTCCGGAGAGGGGGATTCGTCGCCGTCGTCATCATCAACCATCCTCAATCACCAATTTCATGATGCTCACCGCCGTGCGTGAGTAATTCCATCGTAAGCTTGTTGGACGGTGATGGGTTGGATGAGATTTATCATGTAATCGAGTTAGTTTTGTTAGGGTTTGATCCCTAGTATCCACTATGTTCTGAGATTGATGTTGCTATGACTTTGCTATGCTTAATGCTTGTCACTAGGGCCCGAGTGCCATGATTTCAGATCTGAACCTATTATGTTTTCATGAATATATGTGTGTTCTTGATCCTATCTTGCAAGTCTATAGTCACCTACTATGTGTTATGATCCGCAACCCAAGTGACAATAATCGGGACCACTCCGGTGATGACCATAGTTTGAGGAGTTCATGTATTCACTATGTGCTAATGCTTTGTTCCGGTTCTCTATTAAAAGGAGGCCTTAATATCCCTTAGTTTCCAATAGGACCCGCTGCCACGGAGGGTAGGACAAAGATGTCATGCAAGTTCTTTTCCATAAGCACGTATGACTATATTCGGGATACATGCCTACATTACATTGATGAACTGGAGCTAGTTCTGTGTCACCCTATGTTATGATCATATACATGACGAACCGCATCCCAAGATAATTATCCATCACTAATCCGTGCCTACGAGCTTTCCATATAATCTGGTTCTCGCTTATTTACTTTTCCATTTATCTTGTTACAATCACTACAAAAATACCAAAAACATTACTTTTGCTGTCTTTACTTTTGTTACCGTTACCGCCACTATCATATTACTTTGCTACTAAACACTTTGCTGCAGATATTAAGTTTCCAGGTGTGGTTGAATTGACAACTCAGCTGCTAATACTTGAGAATATTCTTTGGCTCCCCTTGTGTCGAATCAACAAATTTGGGTTGAATACTCTACCCTCGAAAGCTGTTGCGATCCCCTATACTTGTGGGTTATCAAGACCTTTTTCTGGCGCCGTTGCCGGGGAGCATAGCTCTATTCTTTGAGTCACTTGGGATTTATATCTGCTGGACAATATGAAGAACTTGAAAGACGCTAAGACAACAATTTATCCCTCAACTACGAGGGGAGGTAAGGAACTGCCATCTAGCTCTGCACTTGATTCACCTTCTGTTATGAGTAAGCTAGCGACACCTAAACCTGCTTGTGCTATTCGTTCTGATATGTCACATGTTATTGATGACGCCACTTCTGCTATGCATGATACTTATGATGAAACTACTTCTATGCTTGATACTACTGTGCCCCTTGGTGAATTTCTAGATGAACAAATTTCCAGGTCTAGAGAAAGAGAAAATATTGAAACTGAATACAATGATGAAAGTGATGATGAAAATATGCCTGCTATTCCTGAGGGTTATCTTTTTGATGCTGAATCTTCTGCAGCTATTTTTGCTTGCCAGGATAGATATGAACTTAAGAGGCTGCTAGTTAAATGGAGTAAAGAATCTCTTAGAGATAGGATGAGACCTGACCCTACTTTTGCTACTTCACCTATCTGTGTTCCTGATAAGGATTATGAATTCTCTGTTGATCCTGATATAATTACTTTGGTTGAATCTGATCCTTTTTATGGCTATGAATCTGAAACTGTTGTGGCACATCTTACTAAGTTAAACGATATAGCTGTCCTGTTTACTAATGATGAGAGATCGCACTACTTTTATATACTCAAAATATTTCCGTTCTCATTAAAGGGTGATGCTAAGATATGGTTTAATTCTCTTGTTCCTGGTTGTGTGCGTAGTCCCCAGGATATGATTTATTACTTCTCTGCTAAATATTTCCCTGCTCATAAGAAACAATCTGCTTTGAGGGATATATATAATTTTGTGCAAATTGAAGAAGAGAGTCTCCCACAAGCTTGGGGGAGGCTTCTCAAGTTACTTAATGCTTTGCCTGATCATCCTCTTAAGAAACCTGAAATACTTGATATCTTCTATAATGGACTAACAGATGCTTCCAGAGATTGCCTGGATAGTTGTGTTGGTTCTCTTTTCAGGGAAAGAACACCGGATGAAGCTGAAATCTTATTGAATAATATGTTGACAAATGAAAATAATTGCGCACCTCCTGAGCCAACTCCCGAGCCAGCTCTTGAGCCAATTACTGAGCCTATTCCTAAACCAACTCCAAAGAAGAGAGGTGTTCTATTTCTCAGTCCTGAAGATATGCAAGAGGCAAAGAAATCTATGAAATAAAAAGGTATTAAAGCTGAAGATGTTAAGAATTTTACCTCCTATTGAAGAAATACATGGTCTTAATTTCATCACTGTTGAAGAAGTATATGATCTCAATTCTTTATTCACTAAAGAACCTCCTGATCCCGATATCCCGACTACGTAGTAAAGGTAAATTCTCTCTATAGATATGATAAAGTCAAGTACCTCCTACTAAAATTGCTAGTCAGTGCTTGGATGAGTTTGATAACTTCATGTTTAAGCAAGATGACTTTAATGCTTATTTTGGTAGACAATTAAAACATAATACCTTCATGATTAAACGCTTGAGTGATTATATGTCTAATATTAGAGGTGAACTTAAACTTGTTAGCAAACATGCTTCTATGGTTACCACTCAAGTAGAACAAGTACTTAAAGCTCAGAAAGAAGTGCTTGATGAAATGAATAGTAAGAAAAATGATTATGTTGTTAGAGTGGCTACTAGAACTGGTAGAATGACTCAGGAACCTTTGTATCCTGAAGGCCACCCTAAGTGAATCGAGCAAGATTCTCAGAGAAATAATATTGATATGCCTAGTTCTTCTAAAAGGAAGAAAAAGAAAAGTGATAGCAATGTGCAACCTTCTAGTGAACCTATTGCTAAACCACCTGATAATCCAAACGATATCTCTATGTCTGATGCTGAAACACAATCTGGTAATGAACATGAACCTAGTGAAAATGTTAATGATAATGTTCATGATGATGCTCAACCCAGTAATGATAATGACGTAGAAGTTGAACCTGTTGTTGATCTTGATAACCCACAATCAAAGAATCAACGTTATGATAAAAGAGACTTCGTTGCTAGGAAACATGGTAAAGAAAGAGAACCATGGGTTCAGAAACCCATGCCTTTTCCTCCAAAACCATCCAAGAAAAAGGATGATGAGGATTTTGAGCGCTTTCTTTGAAATGATTAGACCCATCTTTTTGCGTGTCACGATTGGTGATATGCTCAAAATGAATCCTTATGCTAAATATATGAAAGATATTGTTATAAATAAAAGAAAGATACCGGAAGCTGAAATTTACACCATCCTTGCTAATTATACTTTTAAGGGTGGAATACCAAAGAAACTTGGAGATCCAGGAGTACCCACTATACCATGCTCCATTAAGAGAAATTATGTTAAAACTGCTTTATGTGATCTTGGAGCCGGTGTTAGTGTTATGCCCCTCTCTTTATATCGTAGACTTGACTTGAATAAGTTGACACCTACTGAAATATCTTTGCAAATGGCTGATAAATCAACTGCTATACCTGTCGGTATTTGTGAGGATGTGCCTGTTGTGGTTGCAAACGTTACTATTTTAACGGACTTCGTTATTCTTGATATTCCCGAGGATGATAGTATGTCTATTATTCTTGGAAGACCTTTCCTTAATACTGCAGGGGCTCTTATTGATTGCAACAAAGGCAATGTCACTTTTCATGTTAATGGTAATGAGCATACGGTACACTTTCCGAGGAAACAACCTCAAGTTCATAGTATCAACTCTATTGGAAAAATTCCATCGATTATATTTGGAGGTTTTGAATTTCCTCTCCCTACTGTCAAGAAGAAATATGATATACTTATTATTGGGGATGTCCATATCCCCGTTGAGGTAACATAGTGTTATCCGAAATTCTCCGGTTCCATGATTATCGGAATGAGTTTGTTAACAAGACTTGATCAACCTTGTTAGTGGATTCTTTTTGATGAGCATGAGACGGATGAAACTAGAAGCACAACCTTCTGTACCCTCTTTATATTTTTTGTTACTTAGTAGAAATAAAGTAAAATAGTATTTTTCTGTCTGTTTCCTGATTTATCCGTGCAATATAAAAATATCCTGAAAATAAAAGTCCTCAGAATGCCATGCCAATTTAATATGATTTTTCAGGAATATTTGAGGATTTTTAGTGCAAAAATTACCGTGGAGGGAGCTGCCACACTGCCACGAGGGTGGAGGCGCGCGCCTACCCTCTGGGCGCCCCTGCCTCGTGGGCCCACGGTGGCCCTCCTCCACTTATCCCTGCACCCATCTTCTTCCTCTGCCTCACACAAACCCGAAAAACCAACTCAAGCTCGTGTTCCAAATGCACTTTTGCTTTGTGATTTTCGATCTCCTTGCTCAAAGCACCTCTCGCAAAACTGCTTGGGGAGATTGTTCCTTGGTATGTGACTCCTCCATTGGTCCAATTAGTTTTTGTTCTAGTGCTTTATTCATTGCAAATTTGTGCTGCATAGGTGAGCATGTTCTTGAGCTTGCATGTCAAATTTATATGGTTCCAAGTAGTTCTAATGCTTGATATATGCTCTAGGCACTTGTATGAGTAGTTGCTATCAGTTTCACTGAAGTTGGTTCACTTTTGTTTGAAGTTACTAAAAATTTCAGCTTATTTCAGAAATAATGAAGAGACTTTTGAGGGGCTCGTCGAGCCGAAGCTCGAGGGAAAAACAAAAGGAAGAAGAGCGAAGCCCAAATTTAATTTGCCTCAAGACCATGGAGGTCCGCCGCGTGTGAATGGCCTTCCGATGACTTCTTGAGGAGAGCCAGGATTTATGAGGATTTCTATCTATTAATTAAGAACGCCGGCCTCACCGACTTCCTCCATGACCAACGCCATCAAGATCTCTTACTCACAAATACTTTTGTGCAGAACTTCTACTTTTTCCCTAAGAAATCACCTCCAATAGTAGAGTTCCATTTATATGACGTTGTTAAGGAGATGACATTAGCTGAATTTTGCGAGGTTTGCAAAATAACTTTTGAGGGCACCTTAGATGAACCACACCATAATGAAGTGGAAGCTTTTATTAACACTATCACTATGGGAGAAACCAGGAAGGTTTCTGATGCAAGAATTACTAGCATACATTTCCCTGTGCTACGCTACTTTGCCTTATTTGCTAGTCGTTGCTTGATTGGTCGCGGGAACTGTGGAAACCTTAGCATTCCTGATATTATCATTTTGTTCCATGGTTTATACCGCAATAACTCTGTTAGTATGGGTGGAATTGTTGCTAGACGGTTAAGTCTGAACTGTACTAAGGGCCCCATCTTTGGAGGCATTTATGCTTCACGCCTAGCTGAATATTTTTAAATACCTATTAGGCATGAGGAGAAAGAAGAAACAGCGTTGCCCCGTGCTTATTTAGATTATAAGAGTATGCTAGCACATGATTTTCTTGTTAAGAGTCGTGAAGGGGAGCTCAAATATAAATTGTACTTTGATAAACATCACCCTGAGACTATTTTTCTGCCTGCTCCTTCTTTGTTTAACTTGTCTACAGGTCCTTACATCGTTACATGGTCAGCCATTCAAGCCTACCGGAATCCTACACCAGCCCCGAAACCGGAGCCACAAGATGAGCCCCCACGACTATCTGTTTATTCTTGGGATCTAGAGGAGGTTGCCAGCCAGTGGCAGTCAGAGTCCTCTTCATCACATTATGATCCCAACTATTCTTCATCGCAGTACAACCCCAGCTACACCTACGGGTATCAGCCAGGCTATCCCTGGCAATAGACCAACTTAGGCCAAAAGCCTAAGCTTGGGGGAGTACGTATTTCCCACCGACATTACATTTATGTTCGCACACACTCATTGCTAGATGTCGATGCTCATACTCTTTCACTGTAATATCCATGCTAGTTTATTTTCTTTTTCCTGCTTTCTTCTTGTGTGTTTAATAAACCTTAGAAAAACCAAAAAAAAATAGTAGTAGTTTATTCCTGCTGTAGTAGTAATAATTAAAAAGAAAACCCAAAAATATTTCCTGTTCTTCTTTTGCTTGTTGGGAGCTTTCCCGTGTAAATAGTTTTTATTTCCTTTCTTTTCTTTGGGGGTCGATGGAGAAGACCATGATTAAATTGTTGAGTGGCTCTTATATGCATCATTGTTGATTTAACCAAGAGCCCATATTGCCTTGTCTTCTCCTGTTTATTGAATGCTCATGATTCCAGCTTAGTCCAATGCACGTGCACTCTTATTATTATTCACACCGTTCGGTGGGTGCAAGTGAAAGGCAATTATGATGATATATGATGGATCGATCGAGATGGGAAAAGCTGGTATGAACTCGACCTCTTTTGCTTTTGTAAATATGATGAGTTCATCGTTCTTGATTCAGCTTATTATGAATAAACGTGTTTGCAATGACAACTAGAGATCATAGTTGCTTGTGCCATGCTTGATTAGCTACGAGTTATAATGGTTTACCTTGCGTGCCAACATGCTATTGAGATGATTATGATGTGGTATGATGGGGTGGTATCCTCCTTTGAATGATTTAAGTGACTTGACTTGGCACATGTTCACGCATGTAGTTGAAACAAATCAACATAGCCTTCACGATATTTATGTTCATGGTGGATTATATCCTACTCATGCTTGTATTCAATGTTTATTAATTTTAATGCATGTTCATGACTGTTGTCGCTCTCTAGTTGGTCGCTTCCCAGTCTTTTGCTAGCCTTCACTTGTACTAAGCGGGAATACTGCTTGTGCATCCAATCCCTTAAACCCCAAAGTTATTCCATATGAATCCACGATACCTTCCTATATGCGGTATCTACCTGCCGTTCCAAGTAAATTTGTATGTGCCAAACTCTAAACCTTCAAATGAACATTCTGTTTTGCATGCTCGAATAGCTCATATATCAACTAGTGCTGCCCTTATCTTCTGTTTTAGGCGGGTTATTCTCAAGAGGAGTGGACACCGCTCCTCACTCACGAGAAAATGGCTGGTCACCCGGATGCCCAGTCCCATGCTTTATGCAAACTAAATCAAAATAATTGCAAACAAAACTCCCCCTGGGACCCGTTGAATGTTGGAGGCACTCGTTGTTTCGAGCGAGCCATGGATTGATGCTTGTGGAGGAGGGGAGTATAAACTTTACCATTCTTTTTGGGAAACGCCTATAATTTGTTTAGCATGGAAGATATCGTCATCTCTTAGTTGTTATGTTGACAATGAAAGTATGCCGCTCAAAATTTAATTATCTCTATTTCAAAATCGAGCTCTGGCACCTCTACAAATCCCTGCTTCCCTCTGCGAAGGGCCTATCTATTTACTTTCATGTTGAGTCATCACCCTCTTATTAAAAGTACTAGCTGGAGAGCACAGCTGTCATTTGCATTCATTACTGTTAATTTATATCGGGTATGACTATGATTGGATCTCTTTTACTATGAATTACAATGTCTAGTCAGTCCCTGATCTTTGAAGGTGCTCTGCATTTATGTTTTGTGGTCTCAGAAAGGGCTAGCGAGATACCATCTTGTTATATCATATTATGATTGTTTTGAGAAAGTGTTTTCATTCGAGATTTATTATTATGACTTGCTATCTGATTATGCCATTGATATGAGTAAACATGGGACCTGAGAATTATTGCAAATGTGGTTAGTTATAATATTTGCTGAAAATCTGAATGCTGGCTTGACATATTTACAACAACAAGAGCAAACAGAGTTTGTAAAAGTTTTTCTTTTTCTCTTTCAGTTTGTCAACTGAATTGCTTGAGGACAAGCAAGGGTTTAAGCTTAGGGGAGTTGATACGTCTCCGTCAGATCTACTTTTCCAAACACTTTTGCCCTTGTTTTGGACTCTAAGTTGTATGATTTGAATGGAACTAACTCGGACTGACGCTGTTTTCAGCAGAATTGCCATGATGTTGTTTTATGTGCAGAAAACAAAAGTTCTCGGAATGACCTGAAACTCCACGGGATGTCTTATAAAAAATAATAAAAAATCCTCGCCAAAGATGAAGACCAGGGGGCCCACACCTTGTCGACGAGGGTGGGGGGCGCGCCCCCCCTAGGGCGCGCCCCCCTACGTCGTGGGCCCCCTGGAGACCCTCCGACGCCAACTCCAACTCCATATATTGGCTTTCGTGGAGAAAAAATCAGAGAGAAAGTTTCATCGCGTTTTACGATACAGAGCCACCGCCAAGCCCTAATCTCTCTCGGGAGGGCTGATCTGGAGTCCGTTCGGGGCTCCGGAGAGGGGGATTTGTCGCCGTCGTCATCATCAACCATCCTCCATCACCAATTTCATGATGCTCACCACAGCGTCTGAGTAATTCCATCGTAGGCTTGCTGGACGGTGATGGGTTGGATGAGATTTATCATGTAATCGAGTTAGTTTTGTTAGGGTTTGATCCCTAGTATCCACTATGTTCGAGATTGATGTTGCTATGACTTTGCTATGCTTAATGCTTGTCACTAGGGCCCGAGTGCCATGATTTCATATCTGAACCTATTATGTTTTCATGAATATATGTGTGTTCTTGATCCTATCTTGCAAGTCTATAGTCACCTACTATGTGTTATGATCCGGCAACCCCGAAGTGACAATAATCGGGACCACTCCCGGTGATGACCCTAGTTTCAGGAGTTCATGTATTCACTATGTGCTAATGCTTTGTTCCGGTTCTCTATTAAAAGGAGGCCTTAATATCCCTTAGTTTCCAATAGGACCCCGCTGCCACGGGAGGGTAGGACAAAAGATGTCATGCAAGTTCTTTTCCATAAGCACATATGACTATATTCAGAATACATGCCTACATTACATTGATGAACTGGAGCTAGTTCTGCGTCACCCTATGTTATGAATGTTACATGACGAACTGCATCCGGCATAATTATCCATCACTGATCCGGTGCCTACGAGCTTTCCATATACTGGTTCTCGCTTATTTACTTTTCCGCTGCCATCACACAATCACTACAAAATACCAAAAACATTACTTCTGCATCATTACTTTTGTTACGATTACCGCCACTATCATATTACTTTGCTACTAAACACTTTGCTGCAGATATTAAGTTTCGGTGTGGTTGAATTGACAACTCAGCTGCTAATACTTGAGAATATTCTTTGGCTCCCCTTGTGTCGAATCAACAAATTTGGGTTGAATACTCTACCCTCGAAAACTGTTGTGATCCCTTATACTTGTGGGTTATCAGTGGGCACAACCCACCTGGGCGCGCCAGGCCCCCCAGGCGCGCCCTGGTGAGTTGTGGCCTCCTCGGCCCACCTCCGGTGCCCATCTTTTGGTATATAAGTCATTTTGACCTAGAAAAAATAAGGAGAAGTCTTTCGGGACGTAGCACCGCCGTCTCGAGGCGAAACTTGGGCAGGAGCACTTTTGCCCTCCGGCGGAGCGATTCCGCCGGGGGAACATCCCTCCCTAAGGGGGAAATCATCGTCATCATCATCACCAACAACTCGCCCATCTTGGGGAGCGCAGTCTCTATCAACATCTTCAACAGCACCATCTCATCTCAAACCCTAGTTCATCTCTTGTATTCAATCTTGTTACCAGAACTATAGATTGGTGCATGTGGGTGACTAGTAGTGTTGATTACATCTTGTAGTTGATTACTATATGGTTTATTTGGTGGAAAATTATATGTTCAGATCCATTATGCTATTTAATACTCCTCTGATCATGAACATGTTTATCCTCTGTGAGTAGTTACTTTTGTTCTTGAGGTCACGGGAGAAATCATGTTGCAAGTAATCATGTGAACTTGATATGTGTTAGATATTTTGATAGTATGTATGTTGTTATTCCCCTAGTGGTGTCATGTGAACGTCGACTACATGACACTTCACCATATTTGGGCCTAAGGGAATTCATTGTGTAGTACCAATTAGATGGTGGGTTGCGAGAGTGACAGAAGCTTAAACCCCAGTTTATGCGCTATTTCGTAAGGGACCGATTGGATCCAAAAGTTTAATGCTATGGTTAGAATTTATTCTTAATACTTTTCTCATAGTTGTGGATGCTTGTGGGAGGGTGTCGGTGTACTAGAGTAGGGGTACCCTAGTATCCCAAACTTGTGCACAGGCAGTCGCAGCCCTCCGCGGCGAGGCTTACCGGGTGACCGCCAAGGTCCTCCGTGGTTCCTTTGGAGCCATTAAAGAACAAAGTATTTAAGCCAAGGAGAGAAGACCCCGGCAAGAGGAGCTTGCAGGAAGGCCACCCATGGCACATAGGAGACAAGGCCCGGCAAGAGGAGCTTGCCGAAGGCCACCCTGTGCACTTACAAGACAAGGCCCCGCAAAAGGAGCTTGCCGGGAAGGCCCGGTGAGCGACAAGCTTCCGGGCGCGACAAGATAACAACCGTGGCAAAGGCGCTTGTCATGCAGACCACCTCTCCCTACGCTCCAGCGCATCCACTAACGTGTCGCCTGGGCCTTTCCAGCGCGTGGCGAGAGGTCATGCAGCCAGAAGGCGAGGTGGCAAGCAGCGCCGACAAGTTTGCCATCGTGGCGGACGGTGGCGCCTGACGGTCCATGTTTGCACCGTTAGGGCGACAAGATGGGCATTTAATGCCTTTGTCCCCTGCCGTCGAGTTAGGTATATTACACCGCATAATCGCATAAGTAGGTGTACCAACCCCTAGTTTTACATTTGTACCCGCCCACGTTGCCACCGCCGGAGCCCCTTTGAGCATATAAAAGGAGGCCCATGCGCAACGTGAGGAGGTTGGGCAATCGATCGATTCCTCCGTGCTCGATCTCGTTAGCTGCTCGTCTGCATCAGTAGCATTCGAGTGCTCCCGAGCAAGAACGCTATACACCTAGACATGCAGCGGTAGGAGTGTTATCTCTCCGGAGAGCTCCGGGCTGGGTAAAACCTCTCGCGTGCCTCGCCTCGATCTGCTCTTCGTGCGACCTCCGCTCCCGCCGAACCGAAGGGGCCTCGGTCACCGCCCCATAGGTGTTCGTGGGCGAATCAGCCTGCCCGACATCTTTGGCACGCCGGTAGGGGGCGTCGAGGTTGTGTGAACCTGATCCGGCGTCCACGCGAAGCTAGATCTTCATCATCTTCGTCAATATGCCACCGAAGAAGAAGGCCTCGCGGCGAAGCCCGTCGCGTCGAACCACCACCACCGGAGCAAACAGGTGGTGGGGTAGACGCCAGCCGGAAGAATGGATCGCGACGGGGAGCTCACGATGCTGCCAAGTCCAAGGACATGGCCGCGCAGACCTCGGCGTCCGTGCATGTACCGCGCCCGTCTCAGGAGGCGCGAGACCGACAGCGTCATGGCATTCACAATGCCATACGCTCGTTGGACCGGGATCGAGCTGGAGGATCCCGGGACGTTCAAGACCAGCATGCACGCCAACACGTTGGCGCGAGTGAGGCACGGTCGCTCGGACGGGATACTGCTCCTTCTAACATAGATAGAAGTCCGAGCATATCCCGCTCCTCGCGTCGTTCGCCACTGCCACCCACTACTCCAGCAGAAGCTCTGGCGAGATCTCAACTGCTCCTCGATTACCCTCCAACGGCCGACAAGGTCGACCAGTGGAGGGCCACCATACAGAGTCTCATCGGCTTCGCCAACGGCGACGCTCCGCGGCAATCGAGTGTGTCGCTGCCGCGGCAGGAACGCCAAGCGCGAGCCGGTGGCGACGAGACCGGTGGGGGTGCAACCACCATGCACTCTCCGCCCCGAAGGCCGGGATCCACCTCGACAGCGACTCCACTGCGTCATCGGATCCACGAGCTCATCGCGATCAGCGTCAAGTGCTACACGATCGACAGCAAGAGGACGCTCGAACTCGCATCGAGTGCCGAAGAGAAGCGCGACGTCAATCCGACAAGCGCGTCGGGCCCTCTGTCGACATGCACACGCCAGAGGAACCAGGCGACTTGCCGTACGCAGTAGGTTGCCCTGCGTTCACTCGTGAGCTGCAGCAAGTCCAGTGGCCCAGCAAGAAAAACTTCAAGCCAGACATACCGGAGAAGTACGATGGCAAGACGCATCCGTCGGAGTTCCTCAGCATCTACACCATCGTGGTGCAGGCTGCCGGGGGGCGAGACGACAAGATCCTTGCCAACTACTTCCCGCTGGTGCTCAAGCCCAACGTCAGGTCCTGGCTCATGCACTTGCCGGACAACTCCATATCTTCTTGGGCAGATCTATGCCATCGGTTTGTCGGCGCCTTCTACAGTGACCACAAACCCCATGGCCAAGAAAGTGGCCTTCATCTGCCGCCGGAAGGAAGGAGAGCCCCTGCGTAAGTATATTCAGAGATTCAGCCGTGTACACCACAACATCCCAGATGTCCACCCTGCCGCGATGATCAGCGCGTTCCATCAAAACGTGCGGAACCGCAGGATGCGGGAGGAGAAGGCGATGTGCAAGATCAGAGATGTCAGTGAGCTATATGCCCTGGCCGACAAGTGCGCACGTGCTGAGGAGGGGCGGAGACTCCCCGGAGAGAATACCGAAGCAGGAGGATCTGACAGAAGAAACCGCCCCGGCAAAGAAGAGCCGGCGGCGGGGCAACAGGAAAAAGAAAGGCAGAGATGTGCTAGTTGTCGAGCAGTCCGGCAACGGAGGTGGCGACAAGAACGCCAAGGCTGGTGGCTCCGGCAAGGAGGTTGCCGCTGGCGCCAACCACCAGTCTGTGGCGGCCGCCGACAAGCGGGCGGCTCGGCAAGCGATCTTGCAAGATCCACCGCACCAAGGGTCATGACCTCGAGCTGCAAGAAGGTCGAGCAGCTTGTCGAACAACGTAAAGCTGAATACTGACGACGCGACAAAGAGAAGGCCCAGGAAGGTGCTTTGGAGGAGGTAAGCAAAAAGCGTCCGGCCGGGAGGACGCCGCGGCAAGGCCAAGCAGCGGCAAGGAGACAGACCTCCCTGCGGCCGCGACAAGGATGAAGACGAAGACGACGATGAAGACATGGATGATGACGAGGCCGATGAGCAGGAGTTCCAGAAATCCACAGAGGTCCTGTGCGTTGACGGCGGTGCTTCTCTGCACACCTCCCACCGCCAGCTCAAGCAGTGGATGCGGGAGGTCAATGCAGCGAGAACCATCCATCGAGTCACGCAAGCCTCTGAAATGGTCCAAAGACGCCTATCGTCTTTGAAATTGAGGACCACCACGATCGGCGTAACGGCGGTCGGCTGCTTGCCGATGTTGGTTTCACCAACTATCCGCAACCTCAAGGTCACCAAGATGCTAGTTGACGGCGGGGCCGGCTTGAATCTGATCTCCTCCGCGGTGCTCCAGAAACTCCAGATCCCTGATGGCGAACTCGAAGAGACCGGCACTTTTCAAGGAATTAATCCGGGAAGGAGCGAGCCGAAGGGAAAGATCATGTTGCCGGTGACATTTGGTAGCGAGTTGAACTTCAGGACTGAGAAGGTCACCTTTGATGTTGCTGACTTTCCATTGCCTTACAATGGAATGCTTGGCCGTCAAAGACTACGCCAAATTCATGGCGGCCTCTCACTATGCCTACAACCTCCTCAAGATGCAGACCGATAAGTGTCATCTCTGTCCCTGGCGACAAGAAGGATGCTCTTATCTGCACCGACAAGATCTACCGGGAAGCAGCAGCCGCGACAGATTGCAAGTCACTTGCCGCTGAAGCTCCCGGAGGGAAGAAGACCAAGTCCAAGTCCGGCAAGAGCTCTGATGCCCACTCCGGCAAGCGCACCTCTTCGGAGTGCTGCGCTACCGTCGAGGACGCACCATCGAGCTCCACCGGCAAGTATAAGAAGACGATGACAGCTCCACCGTGAGACCAAGAAGGTGTCCGCCAAGGAGGGCGGCCGGTGGTACCTTCACCATCGATTGCCTCTCTCGACCCTAAATAGGAAAGGCGCGCTCGTTGCTTTCCTGCGGCGAACGTCAACGTGTTTGCATGGCAACCGTCGACATCCCGGTGTTCCCGTGAAAGTAATTGAGCACCATCTTGCCGTTTGTCCTCATCGCGCGCCCGTCAAGCGAAAGTTAGGAAGCAAGCGGTGGGCGTCAAGAGTTCATCGCGGAAGAAATCAAGAAACCGGAAGTAGCAGGCCTTGTCGAGGAGTGCTCCATCCCTCGTGGTTGGCCAATCCTGTGGTTATGCGCCAAGGCTAACGGGAAATGGAGGCTTTGTATCGACTTTACGGATGTCAATAAAGCTTGTCCCAAAGATCCATTTCCCTTGCCGCCAAGATCGACCAGATTGTTGACTCCACGGCTGGATGTGATTTGCTTTCATTTACGGATGCATATTCAGGATATCATCGGATCTTCATGGCGTAAGAGGATGAGGAGAAGACCGCGTTCATCACCCCATGTGGCACATACTGTTTTGTATGGATGCCCTTCGGGTTAAAGAATGCTGGTTCAACGTTTGCAAGAGTAGTTCATGATGCTTTTGAGCCGCAAATGCACAGAAACGTGGAAGCCTACATGGATGACATAGTGGTCAAAAGCAAGGATAAGGCGACCCTAGTTCAAGATTTAGATGAAACCTTTACGAATCTGCGCAAGATCAACCTCAAGCTCAACCCTGAGAAGTGCGTGTTTGGAGTCCCTTCCGGCAAGCTTCTCGGGTTCTTCGTGTCTCAGCGGGGGATTGAAGCCAATCCCGACAAGATCAAGGCCATTGAGCAGATTGAAGCGCCAAAGCGCGTCAAGGATGTGCGAAGACTTGCCGGTTCGCGTAGCTGCTCTCGGCGAGTTTATCTCTAGGTCTGCTGCGCGCCCCGCCATTTTTAAAATCTTGAAAAAGGCAGGTCCGATGCAATGGACTCCGGAAGCGGAGGCAGCGCTGCAGACTGAAGAGATACTGTCCTCCACTCCAACACTTGTCGCACCTAAGCCACAAGAGAAGTTGCTGCTATATATAGCGGCAACCAATCAAGTGGTTAGTGCTGCGTTAGTAGCGGAGAGGGAGGCGGATGATGAGCTAGCAACCATAGCAGACGCATCCAACGACAAGCAGGGGGTTTCACCGGCAAGCTCTGGTCCCGACAAGGACGGATCTACGCAGACGCATGAGCAGATGCAGAAAAGGATGGTGCAGCGCCCAGTTTACTTTGTCAGTTCCCTTCTGCAGGGGGCTAGGTCAAGGTACTCTGGTGTGCAGAAATTGCTTTTCGGCCTCCTCATGGCCTCGAGAAAGCTGCGCCATTACTTTCGTGCACATGAGATCACAGTTGTCACTCGCTTTCCGCTAAAGAGGATACTGCATAATCCGGAGGCAACAGGCAGGATTGTCGAGTGGGCACTCGAACTGCCAAGCTTTGGCCTCAAGTTTGAGAGCACTTCAACTATCCAAAGCGAGCATTGGCGGAGTTCATAGCAGAATGGACACCAACGCCGGATGAAGAAATTCGAAGCAGCGTCCCGTCAAGGAAACAAGCAAAGAGTGGCTGATGTACTTTGATGGTGCCTTCTCACTACAAAGCGCCGGTGCCGGCGTCTTTGCTTGACGCACCACGGAGAGCACCTCAAGTCACGTAGTCCGGATGCACTTTCCCAAGGAGCAAGCAACAAACAATATAGCGAGTATGAAGGTTTGCTTGCCGGTCTCGGGATCGCATGATGAACCTTGGGATCAATAAGCTCATTGTCAGGGGTGACTCACAACTTGTTATCCGCCAAGTGAACAAGAATTAACAGAGTCCGTTGATGGAAGCTAACGTTGATGAAGTGAGGAAGCTAGAAGAGCACTTTGTCGGCCTGCAAATGGAATATATTCCAAGAGCTCGAGCGACATTGCCGATGGCTTTGTCAAAGTCGCGCCAGACTTAAGTTACCTGTGGAACCAGGGATTTTTGTGCTCAAGCTGACTCAACCGTCTGTAACACCACCGATTGAATGAGCAAGAAGAGAAGGTTGATCTCTGGTGACTACTTTCCGGCAGAGCTTCCCGAAGCCGCCGCCAAGAAGGTCCCCAAGATCGACACCAACGATCTTGAGGGCGATCTGCTCAAACAAGCCCGTGGTTTGTTTAGACGCTCCGACGAAGTTTTGCTCCGGCAAGCTTGCGGAGTAACGTCAAGCTCCGGGCCGAGCCGCAGGTTCTTGCCGTGGAAGCTGATGTTCCCAGCAGCAGATGTGCCTTTAGTCCTTGTTGTCGAGCCGCAAGCTCCAAAGATGGGCGCAGCAGATTGTCCATTTCCTTCAGACGGAGAACTTCCCGAAGAGCAAGAAGAAGCGGAAAGAGTAGCAGCGGTCAAGTATGTACCGGTTTGTCGACGACACCTGCATGTAAGAAGACTCAACCGTGTGAAATTGAAGTGTATTCATCGGGAAGACGGACAAAAGCTGTTGGCGAAGATACATGGAGGTATATGTGGTCACCACATTGGCGCCCAGAGCACTTGCCGGCAAAGCGTTCGGCAAGGTTTCTTTTGGCCGACAGCCCTCCGGGATGCAACTGCACAAGTAACCAAGTGTGAAGCGTGCAGTTCCATTCCAAGCGAGATACACCAGCCAGCTCAAGCTCTCCAGACGATCCCTTTATCCCGGCCATTTTCGGTCAGGGGCTCGACATCCTCGGCCCCTTCCCCCAAGCTGTCGGGGGCTTTGAGTACTTGTACGTTGCAATCGACAAGTTCACAAAGTGGCCGGAAGTGGAAGCAGTGAGGAAGGTGACAGCACAGTCAGCAGTCAAGTTCTTCAGGTCGATTGTTTGTCGTTTCGGGATTCCTAACAGGATCATCACCGACAACGGCACACAATTCACAAGCCGCACCTTCATGCAATACGTCCAAGATCTTGGCGCCAAGGTGCCTTCGCTTCATTGCTCATCCGAGGAGCAGCGGTCAAGCGTGAAGGGCAAATCTGAAGTGCTGCGCGGGCTCAAGACCAGAACTTTCGACGAGCTGCACAAGTCGCGAAGAAACTGGATTGAGGAGCTGCCGGTGGTTCTTTGGTCGATCGTAACGACGCCAAATCGAGCCACCGGCCGGACACCTTTCGCTCTAGTCTATGGAGCGAGGCAGTTCTCCCCACGGAACTCGTGATACGGATCGCCTCGAGTGCTCGCTATGATGAGCTTGAGCAAGAGCAGCTGCGACAAGATGACGCTGCTCCTTGAGGAAGATCGTCTTCGTGCTGCTGTACAAGCTGCTCGGTACCCGACAAGCTTTGCGCCGCTACCATAGCCGCAAAGTCAATGCCAAGTCTCGAGGAAAGGCGACCTTGTTCTTGGTAGCGTTCGATCCGCCAAGAATTCCAACAAGTTGACGCCTTGAAGTGGGAAGGCCCTTATCGGGTGAAAGCGAGTCACTAGGCTGGCGCTGTCCACCTTGAGACCGAAGATGGCATTCCGGTGAGCAACTCCTGGAATATTGAGCATCTTCGTAAGTTTTACTCGTGAAGCGCGGTTGCCGAACCTGTTCCGCAACCACCTAATACAAGCCTTGCCGCTGATGCATGTAATCCTTTGTACAAAGCCGGGCGCAGACCCCGTGCATCAGTAAAGCTAGCGTGCTTCGTGCACCTTGTCAACTTCATGCTTTTTACATCTATTTTTGCATGCATTATCTGACACTTTGTGCAGCACCTACCCCTGGTAAGTGATAACGAGCCACAAGGCTCCATATCTTTATTTTCTCTTCTTTCTCTTTCTCAAAGAAAGGAAGGTTCCCCCGCACACAAGTTTGCCAGGGGGGAAGGAGAAGATAATGGTGTGGACCAAGCATCGCTCAAGGAAGTTTAACCTTACCGGGAAGCAAACGACAGAAAAGCTAAGTTGCCAAAGTTTGAGCAATCAGTTTTAAATTTTTTAAGTTATTTTCCTTGAACGACCGAACTTTGTATGGAAAACCTGTGCGCAGAGGAACCAACTCGTAGCTAGTTGCGCCCTTACTTTGTTTCGAGTCCGCTCAACAACTTAAGTGAGCCGCGACTAGTTGCGACAAGGTTGCTTGTCGGAAGCGGCTCCGCCAGCAGGCTGCTGACGTCCCGCACTCAGCGCTCGCGGCTCAGGTGCCCGCGCCGACAAGTTCCCTAAAAGCGTAAGGCGAAAACATACAAAGGAAGGAATCAAGTAAAGGAAATAGCATAGCAATTGATATCCGAAATAAAGTTATATCACAAGATAGCTTGCCGCAGCTCTAATGGATTGTTCCTATGACATGACTAGCAGCGGCAAGAGCAAGAAAAAACGGGCGGCCTAATCTACGCGGCCACCCTCAACCCTCTTAATTCCGCTCACCCTGTCCACAATGGAGTGCGACAAGGGTCTTGAGCGCCTCCACATCGGCATCCGTGGCGGGGACTTGAGGGCGTTGGTGAAGTTGAGGCCTGGGTTGCGGAAGGCCACCTTCATCGGCACCTTTTGGAGGGCTCCAGCAGATCTGGCGCGACTCCTCGGCCAGCTGTTTTGGGACCTCTTCCGAGTCGGCTGGAGGCCCGTCCTGCACGCCCTTGAAGAATAAGCTAAGCTTGGCGCTGGGTTGGAAGTGCTCGTCGGAGGAGTATCCAAGATCCACCATCCCAGCTCCATCATTTCGGCTGTGGATGGCGGCAGAAGATCCACGAGACCTTCGGTCCGATGCTCCACGCTCTCCCTCAAAGGCGCTCACAGGTGGCAGCGGCATTCGCCCGGCAGCTCCTCGTCGGCCTTGATCTTCTCCTTCAAGGCCGCCTCCCGCTCCTTGGCGCCGTCCAGCGTCTGAGTCAAAGTAGTCAGCTTCAACTCCAGGTCTGCGTTGGAGTCCCTGGCAGCGCTGAGCTCCTTGCTCCTCTCAGCGAGACGGCCCTGCAGCTCGCCAAGAGTGTAGGCGTCCTTCTCGCGCTCGTGCTTGAGTGCGGCAAGTTCCTCGCCGCTCTTCTTGAGGCTGGCCTCCAACTGCGCCACCTTCATCTCCAGCTCCTTCTTGGCGGCCTCGGCAGCCGCGGCAGCATCTTTTGCCTCCTTGAGGGCCCCGCCAAGTGTTCCCTCGCGCATGGCGAGATCCTCCTCGTGGCTGTCCAGGTTGACCTTCCGCTGCGCCAGCTCGCTTTCCTGCGCAGATAGCTTCTCGGCGGCAAGCCGCTGTTCCTCCTCAGCTGCAGCCTTCTCGAGGATGAAGGTCGTGCGCTCCTTGGTGAGTTACTCCCGCTCCTCCGCCAAAGATCGGAGAGCTTCCTGGTTGCGGCCCCGGAGCTCCTCCGCACGCTTCTCAATGTCTGCTCCCGCCTTCACGACAAGCGCCTCCCGGGACGCCAGTTTGGCTTGTCGGGTGCGGTAGAGCGACAGCAGCTTCCGCAGCAGTTGCTCCTCCTCAGGCTCGCCGCCGCTGCTGCTTGGCGCGTCAACTTCGCGTCGGCCAGCGGAGGCGAGCAGCTCTTCATCGAAGGTTTCTCCTTCGGCCGGCGCCCTGGAGCTCGACTCCCACGGGAGCTCGATGAAGACGTCGTCGCCGGCGTTCAAGTAGGCGCCGGGCTGGGGCTCTTCGGAGTCCGATGCAGCAGCAGCGGCGGAGGGATCGGCGGTCGGTGTAGCGCCTGGCGCTCCTGCAGCCTCAGGGTCGTCAGTGCGATCGCCAGACCCCTCGCCAGCCTCTGCGGCGGCAGCTTCGGCGGCCTCTTTGCCGGCAGGCTCATCAGCGCCGGCTTCTTCTTCCACGACGGCGGCTTCGCCAGTGTTGCCGCGCGCGTCCTCCTCACCGGCGACCTCGGTCTCCATCGGCTCTGTGGCGGGCGGATGAAGAAAGTCAAGCAAATATTCAAAGATAAAATCAGAAGAAGAAAAACACAAGGGAAGTACTCATGCAAGAAGGTTACCTGCACCGAGGGCTGCGGTTATGGTCTCCGCCGCCAAGGGATCGCTGGTGCCGTCCCTTGCCGGAGAGCTGCCCCTTGCCGGAGAAGGCTCCCTTACCGTAGACGGCTCCCTTACCGGAGACGGCCCCCTTGCCGGGGAATCCATCCTTGGCGGCGTAGTCGAAGCAGAAGGAGGCTGCTCTGCTCCTACACAAGTCAACAGTCAGATATCAGCAAAGGGAAAAGCACCCATGCGCACCGAACAGCAAGAAGTAGACCATATACTTACGCTGGGGGCTGCGCTGGGGGCTGCCTTGAAGGAGAGTTGCCTCATCCGGCAAGGTTGTCTCGGACGCGCCTCCTGCCGTCGCAGTAGGTTCGTCCTCGACGACAATCACTTTGGTCTTGGCCCTCTTCGACATCCTTCCGGGCGGCGTCACGAAAAGGAATGGATTGAGTAAAGCAGATCGGACACAAGACAAGGCAACAAACCAAGAATTACAAGTACAACAAGGAATCTTACTCTTCCTCTTCCTCGTCGGAGCTGAGCGCGAGAGGTCGACTGACCCGCCTCCGCACGACGAGGCGGAGGAGTGGCTCCTTGGGCGCTTGGCGGAGCGGGACCGGTGGCCTCACGAGGCCCCGCCCAGCTTGCCGCAGCGGTGTGAGGTGCTCCCGCTGCAACAGTGCTTGCCGCGGTGGAAGCGCTGGCGCTGTGGCTGCTGGCCCGTCTGCCGCCCTTGCGCCCCCGCCCCTGTGAAGACGCCTTCTCGGTGGAGCCGGTCGCTCCGCCATGACAAGCTGCTTGGAGGTGGAGAGGATGCGCCCTCGGCGGGCTCGCCCGACTTCGGCTTCGAGCTCGGCAAGCTCTTCCTCATCGACGAACTCCTTTCGCCGACAAGGCTTGCCACCTCGGCTGCCTCTGCCTCCTCCACGGTAAAGCCAAACTTCGCCCGCGGCAGCCTCTGCCGCCTCTTCTAGCTTTGGTGGCGTCTGCTGCATCTAAATGCGTCGGTGGTGTCGCGGGTGAGGCCCCTCTGCTCATTGGGGCGGACCGGCATCTCCACCAGATTGTCGAAGAACTGCCGCATGACGTCGTTGGATGGCTCTTGCCAAGTGGGGACAATTCCGTGGGAGTCGCACAACGGCATCATTGCACGGATGCGGTCGAGCGACGAGTTGTTGCACAGCGGAACGACACCCCTCGGCAACCTAAACATCTCCGGATGATCAGGATCATGCTTGAACAACTCTAAGAGCATTGCGTCAAGCTCCAAGACAGTGAAGTTGAAGTTGAGGCCTGGGCGCAGCCTCATGATGTCTGCGGCGTTCTGAAATTCCCAGGCAGGTCTCCTTCTCTCCTGCAAGGGGGCGATGCGGCGAAGAAAGTCCGCACCAACAAAGGTTTCACAGTGAGTCCGGCAAGTCCGAGGCGGAGGATTCGTAATCGCGATCTTCAACCTAGCATCCTCCGGGGCCAGATTGCTCCAATCATTGCGCGTACCACTTGGGGTTTGGTATTTGGGCGGTAAAAGGCTGCGAGTTCTCCTCAGCGATCCAGCACCAATCTGCCCTCCACTCCTCCCATTTTCTCTGGCTCTCCCTCCAGATAGGCCTCCTTCTTGCCGACCCTGGAGACCCAAGCAATCCCTCCGGCAAGGGGCTCTCCTCTCTCGGCTCGAGGCAAAAAGAAGTGACGGAAAAGAGCTACAATCGGGTGGACTCCGACAAAGTTTTCGCAGGGATGTGCGAAAAACGCCATGGTCAGAACGGCGTTGGGGGTGAAATCAAGGAGGCGGAACCCGTAGGTGTTCATAATGTTGCAAAAGAACTCAGAGAAGGGCGGGCAGAGCCCGCAGTAGAAGAAGAGCGCGAAGAAGGGATACCCCGTCGGGGCCAGTTCTGCAGCAGCGGCGGGGAGTACCTTCGTGCGCGGATGCGCGCGTCTCCGTCGACCAGAAGAGGTAGTAGTTCTCCTCGGCTCCCTCATGGCGAGCTGAGGGGATGACGGCCCGCTCCTTCCGCAGCGCCGCATGCCGGTGCGCCTCGGCCGACTTCACAGTCTTCCCCTTGTCGGCTTTCGGGCCCATGGCTGAGGCAGTGGAGGAGGTCGACGACGTTGTTGGTGCTGGTGGCAATGGGGGGGCGCCGCTCTCTTTTCAGCCTTGAAGAGAAGGGGGGAGCAGCGGAGGTTTTTCGATGGGACAACAACTGGCAAGGTAGGCGATGTGCCCCTGCTTCCCCTGCTTATAAAGGGGGAGGGGGCGGACGTTCCGATTTCCCGAATAAAGAAACCCCCACGACCTCGCCCACGATCTCTCACACGACGCCACGTTCGGTGCGTGCCGTTCGTGGGGGACGTGGTGGGTCCGGGGTGAGTTATGGTGTGACCCGGGCCGCGGGTGCCGTGCCTGTTTTGGGCCTGGCCCAACAGCGCTCGGCACCATGTGTGGCCCATGCCCGGGGGCTCCTGTCGGTGTACTAGAGTAGGGGTACCCTAGTATCCCGAACTTGTGCACGGGCAGTCGCAGCCCTCCGCGGCGAGGCTTACCGGGTGACCGCCAAGGTCCTCCGTGGTTCCTTTGGAGCCATTCAAGAACAAAGTATTTAAGCCAAGGAGAGAAGACCCCGGCAAGAGGAGCTTGCCGGGAAGGCCACCCATGGCACATAGGAGACAAGGCCCCGACAAGAGGAGCTTGCCGGGAAGGCCACCCCAGGCACTTACAAGACAAGGCCCCGGCAAGAGGAGCTTGCCGGGAAGGCCCGGTGAGCGACAAGCTTTGGGCGCGACAAGATAACAACGCGGCAAAGGCGCTTGCGCGGCATCACCTCTCTGCACTTCCTACGCTCCAGCGCATCCACTAACGTGTCGCCTTGGGGCCTTTCCAGGCGCGCGTGGCGAGAGGCTGTGCTGCCAGCGGTGCGAGGTGGCAAGCAGCGCTGACAAGTTTGCCATCGTGGCGAACGGTGGCGCCCCTGACGGTCCCTGTTTGCCTTTGTTAGGGCGACAAGATGGGCATTTAATGCCTTTGTCCCCGCCGTCGAGTTAGGTATATTACACCGCATAATCGTACAAGTAGGTGTACCAACCCCTAGTTTTACATTTGTACCCCCGTCTACGTTGCCACCTGTCGGAGCCCCTTTGAGCATATAAAAGGAGGCCCATGCGCAACGTAGAGGAGGTTGGGCAGTCGATCAGTTCCCTCCAGGCTCAGTCTCGTTAGCTGCTCGTCTGTACTGTAGCATTCGAGTGCTCCTGAGCAAGAACGCTATACACCTAGACATGCAGCAGTAGGAGTGTTATCTCTCCGGAGAGCTCCGAAGCTGGGTAAAACCTCTCGCGTGCCTCGCCTCGATCTGCTCTTCGTGCGACCTCCGCTCCCCGCCGAACCGAAAGGGGCTCGATCCGCCGGCCCCATAGGTGTTCGTGGGCCAGATCAGCCTGCCCCGACAGAGGGTTAATCATAAGTAGGAGGTTTGTTCAAGTAAGAACAACACCTAAGCACCGGTCCACCCACATATCAAATTATCAAAGTAGAGAACACAAATCGAACCGACATGATGAAAGTGACTAGATGAGATTCCCGTGTACCCTCAAGAATGCTTTGCTTATCATAAGAGATCGCTTTGGCATGTGCTTTGCCTCAAAAGGATTGGGCTACCTTTCTGCATGCTTGTTACTTTTATCGTTACTTGCTCGTTACAAATTACCTTGCTATCAAACTACTCGCTACTTACAATTTCAGCCCTTGCAGACAATACCTTATCGAAAAACTACTTGTTATTTCCTTCTGCTCCTCGTTGGGTTCGTCACTCTTACTTATCGAAAAGAGCTACAATTGATCCCCTATACTTTTGGGTCATCAAGGCTTTTTTGTGCCGCCGTTGCCGGGGAGTGAAGCGCCTTTGGTAAGTGGAATTTGGTAAGGAAACATTTATATAGTGTGCTGAAATTTATTGTCACTTGTTACTATGGAAAACAATCCTTTGAGGGGTTTGTTCTGGGTATTGTCACCTCGTCCGGAACCACAATTAGCTACCCCTCAACCTACTGCACCTACTGAAAATATTAAATATGAAATTTCTTCGGGTACGATAGAACAACTCCTAGCTAATTCCTATGCAGGGGATGGAACTGAACATCCTGATATGCACTTGATATATGTGGAACAAATTTGTGGATTGTTTGACGTTGCAGGTTTACCCAGGGATCAAGTTATGAAAAATGTTTTCCCTTTATCTTTGAGGGTAAAAGCATTGGCATGGTATAGGCTATGCCTTTATATTGGATCATGGAATTGGAATCGTTTGAAATTAGAGTTCCACCAGAAATTTTATCCTATGCATCTAGTTCATCGTGATCGGAATTATATATATAATTTTTGGCCTCGTGAAGAAGAAAGTATCACTCTAGCTTGGGGGAGGCTTAATTCAATGTTATATTCATGCCTCAATCATGAGCCCTCAAGGGAAATTATTATCCAGAACTTTTATGCTCGACTTTCTCGTAATGATCAAACTATTCTCGATACTTCTTGTGCTGGTTCTTTTATGAAGAAGACTATTGAATTCCGGTGGGATCTTTTGGAAAGAATTAAACGCAACTCTAAAGATTGGGAACTTGACGAAGGTAAAGAGTCAGGTATTAAACTTAAGTATGACTGTGTTAAATCTTTTATGGATACCGATGTTTTTCAAAAGTTTAGTACTAAATATGGACTTGACTCTTAGATAGTAGCCTCCTTTTGTGAATCATTTTCTACTCATGTTGAACTCCCTAAGGATAAGTGGTTTAAATACCACCCACCTGTTAAAGAAGAAATTAAAGAACCAGCACCAGTTAAAGAAGAAACGATACTCTATAATGTTGATCCAGTTGTTCCTTCTGCTTATATAGAGAAACCACCTTTCCCTGTTAGGATAAAGAACATGCTAAAGTTTCAACTGTGGTTAAGAAAAGCTATATTAGAACACCTAAACCTGATGAACAAATTAAAGTAGAACCTAACATTGATATGGTTAAAGATCTCTTGGAAGAACATATGGATGGGCATGTTATTTACTTCTGTGAAGAAGCTGCTAGAATTGCTAAACCTAATAGAAAAGATAAACATAGACCTATTGTGGGCATGCCTGTTATTTCAGTTAAAATAGGAGATCACTGTTATCATGGTTTATGTGACATGGGTGCTGGTGTGAGTGCTATGCCTTACACTTTATATGAACAGATTATGAAAGACATAGCACCTACTGAGATAGAAGAAATAGATGTTACTATTAAACTTGCTAATAGAGACACTATATCACCAATTGGGATTATTAGAGATGAAGAAGTCTTGAAATACCCTACTGATTTTCTTGTTCTTGGTTCCCCACAAGATGAATTTTGTCCCATTATCTTTGGTAGACCTTTCTTGAACACAGTTAATGCTAAGATAGATTGTAAGAAACAAACTATGGGTGTTAGTTTTGGTGATGAGTCTCATGAGTTTAATTTTTCCAAGTTTAGTAGACATCATCATGAAAAAGAATTGCCTAGTAAGGATGAATTAATTGGTCTTGCTTCTATTGTTGTACCACCTACTGATCCTTTAGAACAATATTTGCTAGACCATGAAAATGATTTACATATGCATGAAAGAAATGAAATAGATAAAGTTTTCTTTGAACAACGTCCTCTGCTTAAACACAATTTGCCTATTGGTCCTCCTCCACCTAAAGGTGATCCTGTGTTTGAATTAAAACAATTGCCAGACACTTTGAAATATGCTTATCTTGGTGAAAATAAGATATATCATGTTATTATCAGTGCTAACCTTTCAGAACATGAAGAAGAAAGATTATTGAAAGTTCTAAGGAAGCACCGGGCTGCTATTGGATATACTCTTGATGATTTAAAGGGCATTAGTCCCACTCTATGTCAGCACAAAATCAATATGGAACCTGATGCTAAACCAGTTGTTGATCACCAATGTCGGTCAAATCCGAAGATGAAAAAAGTGGTAAGAATGGAAATATTAAAACTTCTGAAGCAGGTATAATCTATCCTATAGCTGATAGTAGATGGGTAAGTCATGTTCATTGTGTCCCTAAGAAAGGAGGTCTTACTGTTGTTCCTAATGATAAGAATGAACTTATTCCACAAAGAATTGTTACAGGCTATAGAATGGTAACTGATTTTAGAAAATAAAATAAAGCAACTAGGAAAGATCATTACCCTTTGCCTTTTATTGATCAAATGCTTGAAAGATTATCTAAGCACACACACTTTTGCTTCCTTGATGGATATTCTAGCTTTTCACAAATACCTGTATCACAACCTGATCAAGAAAAGACCACTTTTACTTGTCCTTTTGAAACTTATGCTTATAGACGTATGCCTTTTGGTTTATGTAATGCACCTGCTACCTTTCAAAGATGCATGATGGCTATATTCTCTGATTTTTGTGAAAATATTGTTGAGGTTTTCATGGATGACTTCTCTGTTTATGGGAAGTCTTTTGATGATTGTTTAAGCAATCTTGATCGAGTTTTGCAGAGATGTGAACAAACAAATCTTTTCTTGAATTGGGAGAAGTGCCACTTTATGGTTAATGAAGGCATTGTTTTGGGTCATAAAATTTATGAAAGAGGCATTGAAGTGGACCGAGCTAAGGTTGATGCAATTGAGAAAATACCATGTCCTAAAGACATCAAAGGTGTTCGTAGTTTCCTATGTCATGCTGGTTTCTATAGGAGATTTATTAAAGACTTCTCCAAAATTTCTAGGCCTCTTACTAATCTCTTGAAAAATGATATCCCTTTTGTTTTTGATGATGATTGTCTTCAAGCCTTTGAAACACTCAAGAAAGCCTTAATTACTGCACCTATTGTTCAACCACCTGATCGGAACTTGCCTTTTGAAATTATGTGTGATGCTAGTGATTATGTTGTTGGTGCTGTTCTAGGACAAAGAGTTGATAAGAAATTGAATGTTATTCATTATGCTAGTAAAAATCTAGACGGTGCTCAAAGAAATTATGCTACTACTGAAAAAGAATTCTTAGCAGTTGTGTTTGCTTGTGATAAATTCAGACCTTATATTGTTGATTCCAAAGTAACTATTCACATAGACCATGCTGCTATAGAATATCTTATGGAAAAGAAAGATGCTAAACCTAGACTTATTCGTTGGGTTCTCTTGTTACAAGAATTTGATTTACATATCATTGATAGAAAAGGAGCTGAGAACCTTATAGCTGATAACTTGTCTAGGCTTGAAAATGTGCTTGATGACCCACTACCTATTGATTATAGTTTTCCTGATGAGAAGTTAGCTGCAATAAATGTTGCTAATAGTACTCCTTGGTATGCTGACTATGCTAATTACATTGTTGCTAAATATTTACCACCTAGCTTTACATACCAACAAAATTAAAAAAAATCTTCTATTATTTAAGACATTACTTTTGGGATGACCCACATCTTTATAAAGAAGGAGTAGATGGTATTATTAGACGTTGTGTACCTGAGCATGAACAGGGATAAATCCTACGGAAATGTCACTCTGATGCTTATGGAGGGCATCATGCTGGAGATAGAACTGCTCACAAGGTATTGCAGTCTGGATTTAATTGGCCTACTCTCTTCAAGGATGCCCGTAAGTATGTCTCATCTTGCGATGAATGTCAAAGAATAGGTAATATTGGTAAGCGTCATGAAATGCCTATGAATTATTCACTTGTTGTTGAACCATTTGATGTTTGGGGATTTGATTACATGGGACCTTTCCCTTCCTCTAAAGGGTATACACATATTTTGGTTGCTGTTGATTATGTTACTAAATGGGTAGAAGCTATTCCAACCAGTAGTGCTGATCACAACACCTCTATTAAAATGCTTAAGGAAGTTATTTTCCCAAGGTTTGGAGTCCCCAGATATTTAATGACTGATGGTGGTTCACACTTTATTCATGGTGCTTTCCATAAAATGCTTGCCAAGTATGATGTTAACCATAGAATTGCATTACCCTATCATCCTCAGTCTAGTGGTCAAGTTGAACTTAGCAATAGCAAAATAAAATTAATTTTGCAAAAGATTGTAAATAGGTCCAGGAAGAATTGGTCTAAGAAATTAGATGATGCACTTTGGGCTTATAGAACAACATATAAAAATCCTATGGCTATGGCTCCTTATAAAATGGTTTATGGAAAAGCTTGTCATTTGCCTCTTGAGTTAGAACATAAAGCTTTTTGGGCAGTTAAAGAACTCAATTATGATTTCAAACTTGCTGGTGAAAAGAGGTTACTTGATATTAGCTCATTAGATGAATGGAGAACCCAAGCATATGAAAATGCAAAGTTATTTAAATAAAAAGTTAAAAGATGGCATGACAAAAGAATCCAAAAGTGTGAGTTTAAAGTCAGAGAATATGTTCTTTTGTACAACTCTCGTTTTAGATTTTTTGCAGGGAAGCTCCTCTTGAAATGGGAAGGCCCATATGTCATCGAGGAGGTTTACCGTTCTGGTGCCATCAAAATAAATAATTCCGAAGGTACTAACCCGAAGGTTGTCAATGGGCAACGAATAAAGCATTACATCTCAGGTACGCCTATTAATGTTGAAAGTAATATTATCCATACTTTGACACCGGAAGAGCACATAAAAGAGTCCTTCCGGAACACTCCAGAATCATAAAAATAAGGAGGTACGTTATACGGTAAGTAAACGGACTCCGAAAAATCTGGAAAAATATTTTTTATCAGTTTTGGAATATTTTAGAATTTTGGAAATAAAGAAACTCCCAGGAAGCGTCCCCTGGTGGGCACAAGACAACCTGGCGCGCCCAGGTGGGTTGTGCCCACCTGGGACACCTTCCGTACTTCGTTTTTATTCCATGTACTTGTCCCCCAAGATAAAAAATCTATATATACTTCCCGAACCTGTTAACCACCGTATCACGAAGAAATCCTCTATTCTCTTTTTCCCTTGCTGTTTTCTGTCAGATCCCATCTACCATGGCTGCTTCAAGCTCCTCCAAGGACAAGTTCTTCAAGAACGTCATCAACCCATATCTTCGGGAGGTGGTGCAGCACCCTCAGGTCATTGAGATGCATGAGGGGGTGCTTCACCTTCGCGACGTGCCCTGTCCCAAGGGGACGGTAACCGTGGAGGCTAGGCTTGAAGCTGTGGAGCAAGATGTCTTCCGGTGCAAGGGGATGGTGGAGCACTCCATGCCGATCACCTCATGATCACGGACCTCTCCCGTGATCTCAAGGTTTATGGCAAGCCCATGAAGGACATCGTCTTCACCTTCAACGAGCAAATCAACTTCCTCCAAAGCCAGATCTATGACCTCCAGAACCAAGTCTTTGAATATGAGGCAAGGTTTAAAGGTATGAGTTTGGCTGCTAGTTGCAGGACCCGTGAGACTCACTCTTCCTCTTATGATGGTGGACCACTGCCATGGAAATCTGAGGGCAAGACCTCTTCTACTTCACCACCATCATCTTCTTCATCACCAAAGGAGAACTAAGTATCTGGTATGGGCACTCCTCTTGGCTTCCGCCAAGCTTGGGGGAGGTGCCCCGGTATCGTATCATCCCACTATCTTTTTGCTTTTACTTATCTTAGTTCGATCGTTTTGCTTTAGATGAAATAAAGTTTAGTTCGATCCTTTCTTATTTGAGAGTTTGCTTAGTGATCTATCATTGTAATCGTGTGCAAGTTATATAATAAAGTATAGTTTGAGTTTTTACTTTCTTTACTTTCTAGTTGCAAATAAAGAAAATAATATAAGAAAGAAAGAAAAAGAGGAGTAAATAAATAAAAGGAAATAAATAAATAAATAAGATTATATACTAATCCTATGGTAGGTGATAGCACCACATAAGAAAAAGTATAAGCAGGAAATTTTGTTAGAGATTGACAAACATAGCATTAGCCAATGATGCAACTCATGAAAGAATTAATAAGGGAAAAGAAGATTCACATATAAATATACTATCCTAGAAATCTTTTGTGATTGTGAACCCTCATCAAAATATTATATGACAAAATTGTTGACATTGGACAAGGAAGACAACTTAATGGTTTATATTTGTTTATGTTCACATGGAAGTCATATTGTCATAGATCCTTCAACATGTGGTGCTTACCCCCTATCTTTGCTAGAAATTCCGCACTAAGTAGAGATACTACTTGTGCATCCAAAAACCCTCAAACCCAAATCTTTTTCAAGTGTCCACCGTACCTACCTAGGGAATGAGCAAGATCCCTCAAGTAGGTTGTCATCAGTGCAAGAAGGCAATAAAATTTGCTTCAAAATGTGTGAGATCATTTAGTGTAAGAGAAAATTAAGCGTTGTACGAATTTGGATGACAAAGAATAAAAGTGACATACTGCATAATAAAGGTTGTCATCTTAAGGGGCAATACAATGTGACGTTCTCTTGCACTAAGGGATTGAGCATACAAACAAATAAGCGCATGGCAACCCCTGCTTCCCTCTGCGAAGGGCCTATCTTTTACTTTTATGTATTTACTTTTATGCAAAGAGTCAAAGTTTTCCTTCTATTCCTTTTTATTTTCTCTTTTGGCAAGCATCATGTGGTGAGGAAAGATCTAGGCACATATGTCCAATTGAATATAGATAGCATGAGTTATTATTGTTGACATCACCCTTGAGGTGAGTATGTTGGGAGGGGAAACTATAAGCCCCTATCTTTCTATGTGTCCGGTTGAAACGTTTTGCTCATGGGCACGAGGTGAGTGTTAGCAATCATAGAAGACTATATGATGGTTGAGTATGTGGACTTGCCTAAAGGCTCTGACACGTGACTCTTCCTGAAAAGATGATGAATTGTAGTTGCAAAGTTGACTAAGAAGATAGTTTGTTGGTTTCTAATAGAGTTTTTGCTTTATACTTTGATTGTGTGATGAACTGTTACTTATTCATAGGAAGTATATGATGCAAGTTCTATGATAAAAGTCCTATGTTAAATTTTGTTGCTGTTATAATAATCAACATGATGCCTCTATGTCTGTATTTTTTTTATCAACACCTCTCTCTCAAAGCATGTGGACATGTTTCTAGATTTTGGTTTTCGCTTGAGGACAAGCGAGGTCTAAACTTGGGGGAGTTGATACATCCATTTGGCATCATGTTTTCTTACTGTTATTTATAATGTTTTTATCCATAATAATGTTTTTTGGAGTAATTCTAATGCCTTTTCCCTCATAATTTGCAAGGAACACAACAAGAGGGAGAATTCCGACAGCTGGAAATCTGGACCTGGAAAAGCTACGTCAGGCCACCTATTCTGCACAACTCCAAATAAGCTGAAGCTTCATGGAGATTTTTTATGGATTATTTAAGAAATATTGGAGCCAATAAACACCAAAGGGGGGCCACCAGGTGGGCACAACCCACCTGGGTGCGCCAGGCCCCCCAGGCGTGCCCTGGTGGGTTTTGGCCTCCTCGGCCCACCTCCGGTGCCCATCTTTTGGTATATAAGTCATTTTGACCTAGAAAAAAATAAGGAGAAGGCTTTTGGGATGGAGCGCCGCCGTCTCGAGGCGGAACTTGGGAAGGAGCACTTTTTCCCTCCAGCGGAGAGATTCCACCGGGGGAACTTCCCTCCCGGAGGGGGAAATCATTGTCATCATCATCACCAACAACTCTCCCATCTTGGGGAGGTCAATCTACATCAACATCTTCAACAACACCATCTCATCTCAAACCCTAGTTCATCTCTTGTATTCAATCTTGTTACCGGAACTATAGATTGGTGCCTGTGGGTGACTAGTAGTGTTGACTACATCTTGTAGTTTATTACTATATGGTTTATTTGGTGGAATATTGTAAGGGCATTTTTATCCCTTAGTTGTTTTGGTGATTAATGACAATGCTTTTGCGGACTAATCGTGTGCATTGAGTATTTCAGACATATCATGACTAGGCACAAGACGATTTGGTCCCCCTCGAAGACTATTGAAGACGGCATTTCTCTACATTTCTTTTCGTGGTTTTGAGTCGCAGGAAAGCCGTACTATTAAGAGGGGGTCAGTGATACGTCTCCAACATATCTATAATTTATGAAGCATTCATGCTATTATATTATCCTTCTAGGATGTTTTATATGCATTTATATGCTAATTTAGATGATTTTTGGGACTAACCTATTAACCTAGAGCCCAGTGCCAGTTTCTGTTTTTCCTTGTTTTTGAGTTTTACAGAAAATGAATACCAAACGGAGTCCAATTGAAGTGCCAATTTTTGATGGTTTTTTATGGACCAAAACAAGCCTCCATAGCAAAAGAGTTGGGCCAGAAGAGTCCCGAGCTGTCCAGGAGGGTGGAGGGCGTGCCCACCCCCCTGGGCATGGGCCCTGCCTTGTGGACAGCTCGCAGACCTCCCTGACGTGAAACCTACGCCAAAAATTCCTATAAATACAGAAACCTCCAGAAAATAACCTAGATCGGGAGTTCCGCCGCCGCAAGCCTCTGTAGCCACCAAAAACCAATCTGGACCGTTCAGACTCACCGCCGAGGGGGAATCCTCTCCGGTGGCCATCTTCATCATCCGGCGCTCTCCATGACGAGGAGGGAGTAGTTCACCCTCGGGGCTGAGGGTATGTACCAGTAGCTATGTGTTTGATCTCTCTCTCTCTCTCGTGTTCTTGAGGTGGTACGATCTTGATGTATCACGAGCTTTGCTATTATAGTTGGATCTTATGATGTTTCTCCCCCTCTACTCTCTTGTAATGGATTGAGTTTTCCCTTTGAAGTTATCTTTTCGGATTGAGTCTTTAAGGATTTGAGAACACTTGATGTATGTCTTGCCGTGCTTATCTGTGGTGACAATGGGATATTCACATGATCTACTTGATGTATGTTTTGGTGATCAACTTGCGGGTTCAATGAACTTATGCATAGGGGTTGGCACGCGTTTTTGTCTTGACTCTCTGGTAGAAACTTTGGAGCACTCTTTGAAGTACTTTGTGTTGGTTTGAATGGATGAATCTGAGATTGTGTGATGCATATCGTATAATCATCCCCGGGATACTTGAGGTGACATTGGAGTATCTAGGTGACATTAGGGTTTTGGTTGATTTGTGTCTTAAGGTGTTATTCTAGTACGAACTCTATGATAGATCGAACGGAAAGAATAGCTTCATGTTATTTTACTACGGAGTCTTGAATAGATCGATCAGAAAGGATAACTTTGAGGTGGTTTCGTACCCTACAATAATCTCTTGGTTTGTTCTCCGCTATTAGTGACTTTGGAGTGACTCTTTGTTGCGTGTTGAGGGATAGTTATATGATCCAGTTATGTTATTATTGTTGAGAGAACTTGCACTAGTGAAAGTATGAACCCTAGGCCTTGTTTCGAAGCATTGAAATACCGTTTGTGCTCACTTTTATCATTAGTTACCTTGTTGTTTGTATATTTTCAGATTACAAAAACCTATATCTACCATCCATATTGCACTTGTATCACCATCTCTTCGCTGAACTAGTGCACCTATACAATTTACCATTGTATTGGGTGTGTTGGGGACACAAGAGACTCTTTGTTATTTGGTTGCAGGGTTGCTTGAGAGAAACCATCTTCAACCTATGCCTCCCACGGATTGATAAACCTTAGGTCATCCACTTGAGGGAAATTTGCTACTGTCCTACAAACATCTGCACTTGGAGGCCCAACAACGTCTACAAGAAGAAGGTTGTGTAATAGACATCAAGCTCTTTTCTGGCGCCGTGGCCGGGGAGGTGAGTGCTTGAAGGTATATGTTTAGATCTTGAAATCGAATCTTTTAGTTGTTGTTTTATCACTAGTTTAGTTTATAAAAGAAACCTACAAAAAAATGGAATTGAGGGTGCCTCATATGCTTCATCTTTTTAATATCTTTCGTGAAAATTATGGTATGGAAAATTGTGCTCAAGTACTAGAAGAAGAAATCTATAAAATGTTTGGAACTAAATCTTTGTATGATGAGCATGATTGCAATGTTGTTAGTATGAATACTTTGAATACCCATGATGCTAATGATATGCAAAGCCACAAGCTTGGGGATGCTATGTTTGATGAAGATGATATGTTTAGTCCCCCAAGTTTTGATGTGCAAATTTATTATGATGAAAGCATCGCTCCTATCTATGATGATTATTAAGATGACACGTATGCTATAAAGAATAAAGATAACCATGAAACTTGTCATCATGATTTTAATTTTCAATTGGATTATGCTTCACATGATAGTTATTTTGTTGAGTTTGCTCCCACTACTATTGATGAGAATAAATTTGCTTATGTGGAGAGTAGTAAAATTTCTATGCAAGTAGATCATGAAAAGAATGCTTTATGTGCTGGTTATATGGTTTAATTCATTCATGATGCTACTGAAAATTATTATGAGAGAGGATCATATGCTTCTACATATTGCAATAATATCAAGTTTCCTCTCTATGTGTTGAAAATCTTGAAGATTTGCTTGTTTTACCTTCCTATGCTAGTTGATTATTGTTCCCATAAGTTGTTTGCTCACAAAATCCCTATGCATAGGAAGTGGGTTAGACTTAAATGTGCTAGTCATATTCTTCATGATGCTCTCTTTATATTTCAATTCTTATCTTTTAGGTGAGCATCATTGAAATCTTCATGCCTAGCTAGGGGCGTTAAACGTTAGCGCTTGTTGGGAGGTAACCCAATTTTATTTTTGTTCCTGTTTAGTAATAAATAAATCATCTACCCTCTGTTTATATGTGGATTTATGTTTTAATTATTGTTTTTGCCAAGTAAGACCTATAGGATCTTCTTGGATGATAATTATTTGATCTTGCTGAAAAAGACAGAAACTTTCTGCTCACGAAAACAATTGTTAAAAATCACCAGAACGTGATAAAATACTGATTCCAATTGCAGTAAATCAATAAAGAAATTATCTAGGTTGTCCTATTTTGGTAGAATTGTTTAGTTACGAAAGTTTGCGTTTGATACAGATTACTACAGACTGTTCTGTTTTTGGCAGATTCTGTTTTTCGTGTGTTGTTTGCTTATTTTGACGAATCTATGGCTAGTATCGGAGGTTATGAACCATAGATAAGTTGGAATACAGTAGGTTTAACACCAATATAAATAAAGAATGAGTTCATTACAGTACCTTTAAGTGGTAGCTTGTTTTATTTCGCTAACGGAGCTTACGAGTTTTCTGTTGAGTTTTGTGTTGTGAAGTTTTCAAGTTTTGGGTAAATATTCGATGGACTATGGAATAAGGAGTGGAAATAGCCTAAGCTTGGGGATGCCGAAGGCACCCCAAGGTAATATTCAAGGACAACCAAGAGCCTAAGCTTGGGGATCCCGTCTTTCGTCTTCGTTCATCTGTAACTTTACTTGGAGCTATATTTTTATTCACCACATGATATGTGTTTCGATTGGAGCATCATTTTATTTTGTTAGTATTTGCTTGCTTTTATTTAGAATAATGTTTTGCATATCTATTTTCAATAAAAATTTCAAGGATAGCCTTTACCATGCTTATTTTGCAAGTATACATGTTGCTGTTTCAAAACAGAAAGTTTACCGCTGTTGCAAAAATTCCCTAGAAAAGTCAGAATATGATAACATGTTGAAACTTTTTGCATATTGAGCTCTGATAAATTTTCCACAGTGTGGTAGAATTTCATAATGTTTGGAGTTAGGGAAGTATGATGAATCTTGCATTCTTTACAGACTGTATTGTTTTGGCAGATTGCTGTTATGTTTGCATTGTTTGCATATGTTTGCTTGTTTAATGATTCTATTTGAGGATAGGAGTATTAAATATGCAGAGGCATTTAGTATGCAATGTTGAATAATAATTTTAGTGATTTGTTACAGTAGAAAATGATAAGGTTTTTGCATTGGTTTATACTTACTTATCTCACGAGTTCTTGTTGAGTTTGGTGTGGATGAAGCTTTTGAGATTTAGGAAACCGTGATATGAGAGGAATTAAGGAGGCACAAAAGCTCAAGCTTGGGGATGCCCAGGGCACCCCTAGATAATATTTCAAGAAGTCTCAAGCATCTAAGCTTGGGGATGCCCCAGTGGGCATCCCACCTTTCTTCTTCAACAATTATCGGTTAGTATCGGTTGAGCCTAAGTTTTTGCTTCTTCACATGATGAGTGATATCCTTGAAATGTCGTTTTATTTTGTTTTGCGTGCTGTTTGAATAATATCCCAAGATCTCAAATTCTTAAATGAGTCACATAGCTACGTAATTATTTAACTACTCATTGATCTTCACTTATATCTTTTTGGAGTAGTTTGTCATTTACTCGTGTGCTTCACTTATATCCTATGAGTAAATGGTTGAATGAGTTGAATGTCATAAATCTGAAATTATATATATTTCATATGCCTTTCCCATGGGGAGTAATTCCTTCACATATAAGAAGTAGAGGTGGTAAAATTTTTGAAGGTTAGCAAACATTGTATTGGTCACTTGAACAATTCATGAAAGAATATTGAAGGAAGAGAGATTTTACATATAAACATACTATCTTGGACATCTTCTATGATTGTGATCCCCATTAAATATTTTCAAACCCGAGCAAATTAGTTGAAGTTGTACAAGGAAGACAACATAATGAGTTATGCTTGGGTATATTTGTATAGAAGTTATATTGATACGGATCGTCTAACATGTGGTGCTTGCTATTTAGAATCCTTTGCTAGGCAAAATATCTATACTAAGCGAGAATACTGCTTGTGCATCCAAATTCCTTGAACCAAGTTTCTTCCATGAGTGTCCATCATATCTACCTATATGCGGTATTTACCTGCCGTTCCAAGTAAATTTGCATGTGCCAAACTCTAAAACTTCAAACAATAATCTGTTTTGTATGCTCGAATCGCTCATGTAGCGACTAGGGGCTGCCAGTATCTTCCATTCTAGCTGGGTTATTCTCACGATGAGTGGACTCCGCTCATCATTCACGAGAAAATGGCTGGTAACTGGGATGCCCAGTCCTATGATCAAAAGATCAAAAACAAATCGCAAATAATTTAAACAAGAATCCCCCAGGATTGTTGATAGTTGGATGGCACCCATTGTTTCGGACAAGCCGTGGAGTGTGATTATTGGTGGAGGGGGAGTAAAATCTTTACCTTTCTGTTTGGGAACCGCCTATAATGTATCTAGTATGGAAGATATTGGGAACTCTTGGTCGTTATGTTGACAATGAAAGCATACTTCTCAAAATTATTTTCATCTCTGTTTTAGCTTCGAGCTCTGGCACCTCTGCAAATCCCTTCTTCCCTCTACGAAGGGCCTATCTTTTACTTTTATGCAAGAGTCAGTAGTATTCCTTCTCATTCCAACCTACTTTTTAGTTGGAAAGCATCATGTGGTGGAGAAATATCTAAGCATATATGGCCATTCAAATATATTTGATCATGAATTATTATTGTTGACAATTATCTATATGATAAATAAGTTGGGAGGCAAAACATTAAGCCCCTATCTTTCTCTGTGTTCGATGGATGCTAATTGTTCTAAAAATATGCTTTGAGTGGTAGCAATCATGGAAGACTATATGATAGTTGAGTATGTGGGATTTGCTAAATCAAAGCTCTTGCATAGACCCTTCCTGAAAATAAGATGAATTGCAATTGTTTGATGACTGAGAACGGTTTGTTAGTTTTCAAGAAAGTTTATGATCTATACTTTAACATGTGAATAGCTTGTTACTTGATCATGAGAAGCTTTATGATATGAGCTACTGTTATGATATATAATGATGCTAGAAAAAGTGATTGGAACTATCATTGATCAAACTTATGCACTTGCTAGCATTCACACTTCATAAATTATTTCTTTTATCATTTACCTACTCGAGGACGAGCAGGAATTAAGCTTGGGGATGCTGATACGTCTCCAACGTATCTATAATTTATGAAGTATTCATGCTATTATATTATCCTTCTAGGATGTTTTATATGCATTTATATGCTATTTTATATGATTTTTGGGACTAACCTATTAACCTAGAGCCCAGTGCCAGTTTCTGTTTTTTCCTTGTTTTTGAGTTTTACAGAAAAGGAATATCAAACGGAGTCCAATTGACGTGCCAATTTTGATGATTTTTTATGGACCAAAAGAAGCCTCCGGAGCAAAAGAGTTGGGCCAGAAAAGTCCCGAGCTGTCCACGAGGGTGGAGGGCGTTGTCGCTGTCAAAACCGGCGGATCTTGAGTAGGGAGTCCCGAACTGTGCATCTAAGGCGGATGGTAATAGGAGGCAAGGGACACAATGTTTACCCAGGTTCGGGCCCTCTCTATGGAGGTAATACCCTACTTCCTGCTTGATTGATCTTGCTGAATATGAATATTACAAGAGTTGATCTACCACGAGATCGTAGAGGCTAAACCCTAGAAGCTAGCCTATGATCTGATTGTTGTTGTTGTCCTACGGACTAAACCCTCCGGTTTATATAGACACCGGAGGGGGCTAGGGTTACACAGAGTCGGTTACAACAGAAGGAGATCTACATATCCGTATCGCCAAGCTTGCCTTCCACGCCAAGAGAGTCCCATCCAGACACGAGATGAAGTCTTCAATCTTGTATCTTCATAGTCCAACAGTCCGGCCAAAGGATATAGTCCGGCTGTCCGGATACCCCCTAATCCAGGACTCCCTCAGTAGCACCTGAACCAGGCTTCAATGACGATGAGTCCGACGCGCAGATTGTTTTCGGCATTGCAAGGCGGGTTCCTCCTCCGAATACTCCATAGAAGATCTTGAACACCAGGATAGTGTCCGGCTCTGCAAAACAAGTTCCACATTCCACCGTAAAGAGAATAATATTCACAAATCCGACTGCGGCGTATTTGACACCATGACATCATGCCATGGCCCGGTTATTATCGAACAGTGTTTTTCGACCAGCCTTGGCGCATATCGCGAGGCGGTTTCCTTGGCACGTCTTGTCGAAGCAGAGACCGTGTCCCCTTATCACATGATTCTCATCAATACGGGCGTGGGTAACCCAATCGTGCCCGTTGGTATGACTCCTCGATTATAGGCAAGCCCCAAAAGGTCACGAGGACGCCTGGTATTCACCCTCTTTATAAAGAGACCAAGGCCTATCCTTTTTTATTCCTCGACCTAAATCGAATCCCTCCCCCGCCTCGAGTTCCAACACCCAAAGCTCAGGTCAGGCGCTTCTGATCTTCAACCATGTCCGGATCCAACCTTCAAGGTCGGTGGATGCCCTCCTCCGTCACGGAGGAAGACGTCAGAAAGTTAAGAGAGGCCAGGTTCTTGACCGCGAGATTATGACCGGCTGCCTGCTCAAGGGCAGGTCATACCTACTCCCAAACCCGGCGAGGCGTAGTATTCATATCTCACTTCCTTCGAGGGCTAGGCCTGGCTCTGGATCCCTTCGTGAGGGGGCTCATGTTCTATTACAGGCTGGACTTCCATGATTTAGCTCTGGATTCTATTCTCCACATCTCGTCTTTTATCACCGTGTGCGAAGCTTTTCTCCGCATCATCCCTCACTTCGGCCTGTGGCTCAAGACCTTCCAAGTGGAGCCGAAGACAATCGAGGGGAGGTATGCAGAATGCGGAGGTGCTGTAATAAGCAAAAGCGCCAATGCCCCATGGCCCGAGGGTTCTTTCTAGGAGGTATCCAGCTTATGGCAACAAGAATGGTTTTATGTCACAGCTCCCAGGGGTACCAAATGGGTGGCCCCACCTGCCTTTCGCTCGGGTCACCCTCCACGACTAACGTCATGGATCAACAAGGGGCTAGACTGGGGGCCAGTGAAGGACGTACCCATACTGCAGGGGCGCATCCGAGATCTTCTCGAAAGAGACATTGATCTGGTCACGCGAACGCAAGTAATGTTACTTCACGAACCCTGCCACAGAACGCCGTCCCCTCCGTCTGCGGGAATTCAATCCGGAGGGACCGCGAGCTATTCAGCACTTCCTCGGCATGACGCCCGAGGAGATGTACAAATTGTACTTGGACCATAAGCGGTGTGTGCGGATTCCACCGAGGACGCGTGTCTCGAGCTGCAATCGCCCGAATACCCAAGTAAGTCGCCCTATGGCCGAACACGTTGTATTTCTATTCATGACGACATCATTCTGAAAAGTTGCTCTTTGACCAGGACTGGATAACAAAGGCGAAGATGATCAGGTGTCCGGCCCCCCTCCCCGAGGTCTCAGCGGATCCGATACTAATCCGGATGTTGGAGCTTGCGCCCTACCAAGCGCCCTCAGGGGAGGATAAAGGTGGGAAGAAAGAGGCTGACGCCTCCGTGAAGGCGAACAACCGGGGAGAAGAAGCCAAAGCTCCCTCTCCCCAAGGAAGAAAAAGGACCGCCTCTGAAGGCCCGGAGACAATAGTCTCTAAACGGGGGAAGAAATCTTCGCCAGAGGGTCTCAGCCCGAGGATATCCGGCCGTCTGATTGCCCGCAAGGGGATCAGCCCTCCATCGAGCTGTAAGTAAAAGAAAGGGTTTAATAGTAAAAAACGTCCTACTTTACTTCTGAGGAAAATAACCGAAACATCCGTCTTGTAGTCCGGATCGTGGCCCTTCTCGGCAGAGTTTGTCTTTGGGGGATCTTCCTCTAGAGATGATGGAGAGCGAAACGCCTCCCCACGCCACCCCGCCTTACGAGGCGGGTGACCCCGAGGTGTCGTCTCGGAGGGCTTGTCCCGATCCGGCAATGCCAGAGAGTGATTCTTTGGCCACCTGAAGTCCTCAGTATCCGGCTCTTGAAGAGAGCAACCGGAAGGGTCCGGCTCCGCCTGTCATGCGGTCGGATGCACTGAAGGATCTGCTAGAGCATGCGGCTATCTCAGAAGCACACCATGCGCTAATGGGCGCGGTGGTTGAGAGGGTTTCATTCACAGAAAGCGGGTTGCATGAAGCCTTTATGAGTCTGCTGAAAGGTTTCGAGGTATGCGAAGTGACGTGTATTTTTGACAGTACCGCACATGTTTTAAATGTGCCATGTGCAGATAGTAGCCCCTGAGACTCTGGTTGCCATCGGAAACGGCGATAAACAGAGGATCATAGTCGCAGGTAATAATCCAGCCGTCTTCATATGCAGGTGGCAGGAGGTCCGGTGGCTAGCCGGACTTGTGAGGTTGCCGAGCTAACGCGGCGACTCGATGCGGCAGATGCCGACATCGTGCTTGTCAACAAGCGGCTTGACAAGGCGCGGGGTATGTAATTTCTACGGATTTCAGCATATGGTAAGAGGAGCGTAATGCCAGTATCTTGAACATGTTGTGAAATGCAGATGGATCTGCGACAGTGGAGACCCTTCGGGCGGAACTTTCCCGAGCCAAAAAGCAAGCTAGGAAAAGTGATGCGCTCTAAAAGTAATTTGAAGAGCCGAGGCCGAACAAGCTGCCCATTGCCAAAGTAAGGAGAAGATGGCCAAGATGGCCGTTGAGTTAAGTGATGCCGCCGACCGATACCGGCTTCTTGAGAAGGAAAGCCGAGCGAAGGCTACTGAGCTAGAGAAGGCCATGGTAGCAGCCAAGGAATCCCGCTCTACAATTAGAGCGATGAAGGAGGAGCTGTGTCACGCCGGGGATATCGCAGCTGGGAAGCCCTTTATGCTGCGGATGAAGTTCGTAGATCCTAAGTATGCTCCTCTGGACCGGCTGTGGAGTTCTGCAGACGCCTATCTGGATTTGGCAGCGAGTGCTGCTGATGCGGCCGAGTTCTTCAAGGATCAAAGAGATCATGAAGTGGAGAAGCTGTTCTGGTCGCAATTTAATGGTCCAGCGCATCTGCTTCCTCTGAATGAGTGAATGGCTGAATAGGCCGAGCTCCATAGGTTGTCCGGACTCGCCATGAGGTCTGTTGTGGATCACCTGTGGCCGGCGGGGTCAAGGCCGAACAGTTACTTCAGCTTAGTGCAGCGGTTCCTTGGTGTTGTGCCGCACATCGACGCTATGAAGAGGTCGGCGTGCATTGAGGGTGCGCGGATGGCGCTTGCCCGTGTCAAAACACACTGGGCGGAGATGGAAGCCACCGCAATTGCAGCCCCTAGTTCGGCAATTAGCCGAGTAGCTGCCGAGCACTACTTTGATGAGGTCCTTGAAGGCGCTCGTTCAATAGAAGCGCAGTGCTCGAAGAATATTATGTTCGAATGACATGTATTCCCATTGAAAAACCATGTTTTGCAAAATTATATAAAGGCTATTTTTATACTTTTGCCTAAAAGTGTTATGATGCCTCCTGTGCAACCGTTTATGTATATATGTATATAACCTGAAAGTTTGCGATCGTCAAATTTCACGCATATAATGCGGGGGTGTTCGCAGAAGACGCGTGTTCACACTTGATCCAACGTCTTGGTCCATTAAGGAGGTGATAGCGCAGCAAACTAGGAAATCGGACTATATTGCTTTAACACTTTCACTTAGCCATAGGAGTTTGACAGTGGGGCTACTATATAGCCCCTGGTGGCTCCGCGCTCATCCGAATACGGGGCGCGGTCGAGCCTGGCCGGGAAACGGCCCTTCGTTAATGCGGAGGAATCCCGAAGATTCCGATAAGTCATCGAGTGGTTGACCAGTCTCTCGCTTTATCATGACAGTCAGTTTTCGGCTTTCTCTACTGAGGTGCTCGTCCGGGCTAGCCAGGGCACAATGTGATAGTTCTCCACAGTGCCACCTTAGCCGATAGAGCGGAACGTAAGGTAGCAAAACACAGGAGCCGGGCAAACCCAACATTTGACCAAAGACATGATTCGGAGCTGATGCATATAAGTCCTAACTCGCGACGCCGAACACTCCCTAAGGTGTCCAGTCTTTGAAACATATACTGGGCTTAGGTGATGCCCGTTGATAATGAACCCATAGTGTCCAAGTATGAGCAATATTCTGACATGGCCACATGCCAAGACGTCAGCATCCTTCTCGGTTGTATTGAGAATCCGGAGGATGTGAACAACAAAAGACAGTAAAAAAGGTTTACGCAGGGTCTTAATCTAAAGAGAAACCTTTGCACGGGTCCCTGCTGCACGTCTGCGCCTGTGTCTCTGTTGTGCCGTATCCTGGACGGGTGTAGCACGATCGTCATCTGTAAAAGAGAGGTGCTTAGTGAAAATTTGTTGTGCAAAAATTTCGTTATTATAAATAAACCATGAAAAAGTCGAGATGGGTAAAGATGAGCCGAATTATTGCGGCGAAGCCCCTGGTACCATATATACGGGTGTAACCATCGAAACCAGTATCTATCCAATGATTTGCCGGACTCGTCTAACCATGTCCGCGATCCTAACGGCCGGTCATCATCTCTGGTGGTGAGGCCGTCTAGTGTTCGGCTGTTAAATCAGCCGTGCGTTCTTCTGCTCGGAACGAACGCTCAACATTTCCATGTACTGTGATGGTGCCGCGCTGACCGGGCATTTTAAGTTGGAGTAAAGCGTAATGCGGTATTGCGTTGAAACGGGCGAAAGCCTCTCGTCCGAGTAATGCTTGATAGCCACTTCGGAATGGAGCAATGTCGAAGGTTAACCTTTCGCTCCGGAGGTTGTCGGGCGAGCCGAACACAACATCTAGTACTAGAGAGCCCGTGCAGTGAGCCTCTGTGCCTGGTATTACTCCCTTGAAGGCAGTATTACCGTGGCTGATGTTTGTTGGGTTTATCCCCATTTTGCGGACAGTGTCCTGGTATATCAGATTTAGACTACTACCGCCGTCCATAAGAACTCGTGTAAGGTGGTATCCATTTACTATTGGGTCCAGCACCAAGGCGGCTGATCCTTCCTGCCGGATACCTATTAGGTGATCCCTACGATCGAAAGTGACCGGGCAGGCCGACCTGTGGCAGGACTCATGGGTGACGGGCTCTATGGCTCGTGTATTTCAGGGTGCGTATTTGCCTCTCTTCTTTGTCACGTGGATAACATTTACTGTTTTGATTTCTGGCGGGAATTTTTTGTGTCCCCCAGTGTCTTGCTGGCGAGGCGTATCCTCGTCTCGCTTGGAGTGTCCTCCCCCTTGTGTTCGGCGTTTAGCTTGCCGGCCTGCTTGAAGACCCAGCAATCTCTGTGGGTATGATTTGCAGGCTTGCCGGGGGTGCCGTGGATCTGACATAGTTTGTCTAGAATTTTGTTTAGGCGGTCGGTTCATCTCTGTTGCCTTTAGAGGGCTTTTTTCCGCTGACCGGTCGAGAGCCTCTAAATCCGGTGTTTACCGCCCGTATTGTCTGGGCTGTCTTCTTTATTCGGGCGCTTGATTTTCTTTGCGTCGCGGTTTTCCATTGCCGTCCGTACCTTGGATGTGCTTGGGTCGCTTGTCTTTCTTGTGGGCTAACCAGCTGTCCTCGCTGCATAAAAGCGGGTCATGAGGCTTGTTAGGGCTGCCATTGTTCTCGGCTTTTCTTGGCCAAGGTGTCTGGCAAGCCATTCGTCTCGAACGTTGTGCTTCAAAGCTGCTAGGGCTTCAGCGTTCGGACAGTTGACAATTTGGTTCTTCTTAGTGAGAAACCTATTCCAGAGCTTTCGGGCTGACTCTCCGGGCTGTTGAATTATATGACTCAAATCATCAGCGTCCGGGGGTCGGACATAAGTCCCTTGAAAGTTAGTCCAGAAAGCGTCCTCGAGCTCCTCCCAACTTCCAATGGGATTTTTGGGAGGCTTTTCAGCCAGTGCCGAGCTGGGCCTTTGAGCTTGAGGGGTAAGTATTTGATGGCGTGGAGATCGTCTCCACGAGCCATGTGAATATGGAGGATGAAGTCCTCGATCCAGACCCCAGGGTCTGTGGTTCCGTCGTATGCCTCTATGTTAACTAGTTTGAACCCTTCTGGAAATTCATGGTCTAACACCTCGTCAGAGGAACATAGGGGGTGTGCGGCACCCCTGTATTTGGTTGTGCCATGGCGTTCGGACGGTTGTGGTATTTGGTGTTGGTGAGTCTTTGGAGCGTTTCCTTGATTCGTAGATGGATATGGTTGCACCGGCCTGTTGATGCGAGTCCTCGCGTTGGTCATGTACTGACTTATGTGCGGCCTCGTTGGCCACCCTATCGCGGCCACGAGGTCATCGATCCGACCGATCGGTGGTTTTGTTTTTTGGCTGTGAGGGTTCGAAGGCCTCGTCATCGAACTCCGGCAGCAGCTTCCGCTTTGGGTAGCTCTTTGTTGGGCGACTGCCACCGTACTTTTCTGCCGTGTCGAGCACTTTATTCCATCTACTATTGAGTGTGTTTTGTGCGGCCTTGAGCCTTTGTTTCTGCTTCTTCAGACTTCTTGCAGTGTCCATAAGCCTTTCTTGCTCCAGCTGCCTTTCCAGGATGATGCGCTCGTCGTCGTCCGGACTGTTCTCCTGACCGGAGACGGGTTGGATGACGTGCTCGGACAGCGGCTCCGCACTTTGTTCATCATCCGCTGGCTTACCCTGCTCTATCACTGGGTCAATTTGGCTTCTTGTTGCGCTGTTGTCGCTGTTTTTGCCAAGGCGGGATTTAGAGCGCCACGGGCGCTGTTTTGATTGCTTGTCGTGGGAGCTATCTTTCGTTGCATCCTTGTTATTATTTTCTTTGGGTGTATCCACCATATATACGTCATATGCCGAGGTGGTGGTCCAGTGCCCTGTGGGCGGTGGTTCTGTTAAATCTCCGGCATCGGTGTCCATACCATCGATGTCTTGGTCGAAGTCGAGCATGTCGGTTAAATCGTCGACAGTGGCTACTAAGTGGTTGGTGGGTGGGGATTGAATTTCTTCGTTGTCCGCGTCCCACTCTAGCCGGACATAGTTCGGCCGAGGCTCTCCAGATAGGGAGAGAGATTTCAGTGAGTTTAGTATGTCGCTGAAGGGCGAGTGCTGAAAGATATCTGCGGAGGTGAACTCCATGATCGGCGCCCAATCGGATTCGATAGGTATGGGCGCGGGTGGTACGGAGTCCGTGGCCGAGGACGAGTCCAACAGTTCGGCGACACGGCTCTCGTGAAGGGTAACACCGGTATTCGGCTCTATCGCCGCTGAGGGCGCGGCCCCCGTGGTGGAGTCTATCCTCCCGTCCTCGGATGGCGCGATCTGTTCCGGACTAGAGGCCGGAGTAGTTGCTGGCGTGATCTCCCGAACACCGTCCGACAGCAGAGCTATATCGTGCTCGTCGTGATCGTGCGGCACACCTGGCATGGGCCCGAACCCGTCGAAGATCAAGTCTCTGCGGATATCGACAGTTTAATTCAAGTTTCCAAACCTGACCTGATGGCCAGGAGCGTAGCTTTCGATCTGCTCTAGATGGCCAAACGAGTTGGCCCGCAGTGCAAAGCCGCCGAACACGAAGATCTGTCCGGGGAGGAAAACCTCACCCTGGACCGCATCGTTGTCGATGATCGAAGGGGCCATCGAACCTTGCAGCAACGGCATAGTGGAACTCTCAATGAAAGCACCAATGTCGGTGTCAAAACCGGCGGATCTCGGGTAGGGGGTCCCGAACTGTGCGTCTAAGGCGGATGGTAACAGGAGGCAAGGGACACAATGTTTACCCTAGTTCGGGCCCTCTCTATGGAGGTAATACCCTACTTCCTGCTTGATTGATCTTGATGAATCTGAGTATTACAAGAGTTGATCTACCACGAGATCGTAGAGGCTAAATCCTAGAAGCTAGCCTATGATCTGATTGTTGTTGTTGTCCTACGGACTAAACCCTCCGGTTTATATAGACACCGGAGGGGGCTAGGGTTACACAGAGTCGGTTACAACAGAAGGAGATCTACATATCTGTATCGCAAAGCTTGCCTTCCACGCCAAGAGAGTCCCATCCGGACACGAGACGAAGTCTTCAATCTTTTATCCTCATAGTCCAACAGTCCGGCCAAAGGATATAGTCTGGCTGTCCGGATACCCCCTAATACCTCAGGCGCGCCCAACCCCCTGGGCGTGGGCCCCTGCCTCGTGAACAGCTCGGAGACCTCCCTGGCGTGAAACCTATGCCAAAAATTCCTGTAAATACAGAAACCTCCAGAAAATAACCTAGATCGGGAGTTCCGCCGCCGCAAGCCTCTGTAGCCACCAAAAACCAATCTAGAGCCGTTCCGGCACCCTGCCGGAGGGGGGAATCCCTCTCCGGTGGCCATCTTCATCATCTCGGCGCTCTCCATGACGAGTAGGGAGTAGTTCACCCTCGGGGCTGAGGGTATGTACCAGTAGCTATGTGTTTGATTTCTCTCTCTCTCTCTCGTGTTCTTGAGGTGGTACGATCTTGATGTATCGCAAGCTTTGCTATTATAGTTGGATCTTATGATGTTTCTCCCCCTCTACTCTCTTGTAATGGATTGAGTTTTCCCTTTGAAGTTATCTTTTCAGATTGAGTCTTTAAGGATTTGAGAACACTTGATGTATGTCTTGATGTGCTTATCTGTGGTGACAATGGGATATTCACGTGTCTACTTGATGTATGTTTTCGTGATCAACTTGTGGGTTCAATGAACTTATGCATAGGGGTTGGCACGCGTTTTCGTCTTGACTCTCCGGTAGAACCTTTGGGGCACTCTTTGAAGTACTTTGTGTTGGTTTGAATAGATGAATCTGAGATTGTGTGATGCATATCGTATAATCATACCCATAGATACTTGAGGTGACATTGGAGTATCTAGGTGACATTAGGGTTTTGGTTGATTAGTACGAACTTTATGATAGATCGAACAGAACGAATAGCTTCATGTTATTTTACTACGGAGTCTTGAATAGATCGATCAGAAAGGATAACTTTGAGGTGGTTTCGTACCCTACAATAATCTCTTCGTTTTTTCTCCGCTATTAGTGACTTTGGAATGAGTCTTTGTTGAATGTTGAGGGATAGTTATATGATCTAATTATGTTATTATTGTTGAGAGAACTTGCACTAGTGAAAGTATGAACCCTAGGCCTTGTTTCGAAGCATTGCAATACCGTTTGTGCTCACTTTTATCATTAGTTGCCCTGCTGTTTTTACATTTTCAGATTACAAAACCTATATCTACCATCCATATTGCACTTGTATCACTATCTTTTCGCCGAACTAGTGCACCTATACAATTTACCATTGTATTGGGTATGTTGGGGACACAAGAGACTCTTTGTTATTTGGTTGCAGGGTTGCTTGAGAGAGACCATCTTCAACCTACGCCTCCCATGGATTGATAAACCTTAGGTCATGCACTTGAGGGAAATTTGCTACTGTCCTACAAACCTCTGCACTTGGAGGCCCAACAACGTCTACAAGAAGAAGGTTGTGTAGTAGACATCAGTCCGCTTTGGAAAGGTTTGGGTGGAATCATCACGTACACGTCTACTCCTTTTGCACCATCTTTCCTTTGGCCCTTTGGAGTGTCCTCCGTCTTTTCTAGTCTATGCAAAATGTCGTGTTGCTGAACTGGGGCATGCGGTAGTACTGCTCCTCGGAGCGGTAGTATCGCAGGCCCTTGCGGCAGTACGACCACTGGCGCGGTAGTACCGCAAGTGCCCAGGGTAGTACCGCACCCTTAGAGCGGTAGTACTGTGGCCTCAGGCCAGGCGCTGCTGCTTTTGCGGTAGTAGGGGCGGATGTAATTTTTTACATCCGCGCCCTACGCTGTAGTACCGCTTAGGCGTGGTAGTACCGTCTTCGCTCGCCGTGCTCAAGAAGATGTGCGGCAAGAGGAGCGGATGTAATTTTTACATCCGAGCCTGCATGTAGTACCGCTCCTGGCTTGCAGTACTACCGTGTCAGATTTTTGCATAGATCCCAACTCAGCGGAAGTTGCCACGGATGTATTTTTATATGTCCATGCCTTCCCAAATCTAGTCTATCCCTGCCTTGCGGTAGTACCGCAAGGGGGAGTGGTAGTACCGCGCCAGCGGTTCTACCGCCCTCTGCTTCATCGCATCAGGGCTAGTTTGGATACTGTTGCATGGGCGGTACTACCGCAGTTCCGTGCGGTAGTACCGTGTGCCCTCGCGGTAGTACCGCGTCTCCGGTGCGGTAGTATCGTGTCTCGCAGGCTGAGTTGTTGGATAACGGTTGGATTTGTTCTTCCACTATATAAGGCGTGTCTTCTTCTCCGAGTTGACCACCTCTTCTTTCCCCAAGCTCCATTGTTGCTCCAAGCTCCATTTCCGCTTGATCTCTCTCCCTAGCCAATCAAACTTGTTGATTCTTTAGGGATTGGTTGAGAAGGCCTCGATCTACACTTCCGCCAAGAGAAATTTGATTCCCCCACTAATCCCTTGTGGATCTTGTTACTCTTGGGTGTTTGAGCATCCTAGACGGTTGAGGTCACCGCGGAGCCATATTCCATTGTGGTGAACCTTCGTGGTGTCGTTGGGAGCCTCCAATTAAGTTGTGGAGATTGCCCCAACCTTGTTTGTAAAGGTCCGGTCGCTGCCTCCAAGGGCACCAATAGTGGAATCACGACATCTCGCATTGTGTGAGGGCGTGAGGAGAATACGGTGGCCCTAGTGGCTTCTTGGGGAGCATTGTTCCTCCACACCGCTCCAACGGAGACGTACTTCCCCTCAAAAGGAAGGAACTTCGGTAACACATCCTCTTCTTCACCGGCTCCACTCTTGGTTATCTCATGCCTTTACTTGTGCAAGCTTATTTGTGTTATATCCCTTGCTTGCTTGTGTGCTTGTTGTTGTTGCATCATATAGGTTGCTCACCTAGTTGCATATCTAGACAACCTACTTTGATGCAAAGTTTAAATTGGTAAAGAAACGTTAAAATTGTTAGTTGCCTATTCACCCCCCTCTAGTCAACTATATTGATCCTTTCAATTGGTATCAGAGCCTCGTCTCTTTATTAAGGACTTTGTCGTCTGAAGAGTATTGTTGACACCGCAGACGGTGGGGAGGATGTCGGATTTCGGGTTCCGGCAGACCCTTGAGGTTCGAACACTGGGGTGCGCGCGGAGATCCAACCCTCCACCGTCTCGCACCTCGCCGAATCTCTGGGACCTAAACTACTAAATCGAACAGCACAAGAGACACAAGATTTATACTGGTTCAGGCCACCATTGTGGTGTAATACCCTACTCCAGTGTGTGGTGTGGTGGATTGCCTCTTGGGCTGATGAGGAACAATACAAGGAAGAACAACCTCACGAGGGTCTGTTCTTGGCGGGTGTGATGAACTACTAGGTGGTGTTCAGTCGCTCTAGCTACTGGTTTCTTGATGAGGGTTCCGATCTCTCCCCCAGATGTGTATCCCTCTACCCTGGGGGTGGCTACTCCTATTTATAAGCGAAGGCCCTGGGCCTCTTCCCAAATATTGAGCGGGAAGGGAACCAACAATTGGCCATTTTGAAGGGGAACAACGGGTACACTTATCCTGACTAAAGTTGGTCCTCGCCGCCAAAGGCTCGTGATGACGCCTGCTTGGGCTCCACGATGACCTCCTTCCAGCCGTTGGGGCTGGTCTTGGTCTTGTTGCACCAAACGGATGCCTTTGCTTGATGCTCTCGCTGCGCTTGCTCCCTTTGCACCAAAGAGGAAAGGAGGACATCTGCGGGCCGGGCGCTCGACCGGCACCCTTGGTCGTCATGGCTTGCGTCATGGGCACCTCGCGAGGTACCCTGCCTTGAACTCTCCGCCTCCTCATGAGCCAGCCTAACGAGGCCGTGCCTGAGGAAGCTCCTTGTCGTCCGCCCCGCGAGGCTTGGCCCCTCGCGAGGGTCTTGAGCTTGCATTGATGAAGATGGGCTGTCCTGGGCCTCCTTCGAGCCACGCCGCAGGCAGGCAAGTCTGGGGACCCCCGTTCCCAGAACGCCGACAGTAGCCCCCGGGCCCACGGCGCGCCCGAACTTGGCCGAGCGGAGAGGCGAAAGGGCAAGTGCGGCGTCCACGAGCCCCTAACAGCTGACGGCCTTAGGCGGCAAGCGTGGCGGTTGATTGACGCAGCGTCGCACACTGCAACCGCGTGGGTTGATAATAGAGCGGCATCTTCCTTGCCTCCTTTACTTTCTCCGATTCGTGCTCAGATCCCTTTCTTGCGCCTCTCCCTCTGCTTGAGACCTTCAGATCCACTCGCTGCGTGCCCTAGCCAGTCATGGCGCCGCCAAGCCCGGCCGGAGCTTGGTACTCTCCGCCTTGGACCCGCCAAATGTGTCGGGCGAGCCTGCATGGTGCGCCGGATGGCGGAGGCGCAGGGCGTCAACGGAGCGGAAGCGTTCAAGGCCGGCTCCGCCGCCCCTGAGGGTCGGGGGAGTACCTTCTACCCATTCTTCGTGAGCCCCATCATTGCTGGTCTGGTGCCTTCCTTTTCCGAGTTCTTCTTCTCCGTCCTCCGTCACTACAACATTCAAGCTCTGCACCTCCATCCCAACTCCGTCCTTCTTCTGGCGATCTTCGCCTACTATTGTGAAGCCCATGTTGGGGTGAAGCCCATGTTGGGGTGAAGCCCTCGGTGGCCTCGCTGCGCCACTATTTCTCCCTCCGAACCTCCCGTGGTTCCGCCTCCAGGCGCTGAAGCTTCAGACGTCTGGAGCCATCGCCATTTCAAACCCTGGGTAGCGGATCGAGGGCTTCAGGAGCAAGTGGGTCTTGGTGGATGCTGGGCGCGTCCACCCACGGCTGATCATGCCCACGGAGCACCCCGAGAGCTCCGGCGACTGGTCCTGAGTGGAGCTTCAGGATCCCCGCCAAGCCGGTGCCGAGAAGATGGATGCAGATCTGAACCGCCAACGCGGCGGCGGGCGGTGACCAAGGTCGCTGCCGAGGGAGTTCTGGAGCATCAATCGGCCGTCGCTTCACAAGATTGCCTGATGTGGAGGCCTCACCCGAGCCCCGTGGTCCCGGCCGAGGATCCGTGACGGTCCTCCAGCCCTTGGTTGGGGGCGACGTGCGAGGCCGAGGGCGCCCAGCCTCTTGTTCCTTCACGAGGATTGGGAGGCAGGTAGTGGGGCCCATGCACTGTCTTCAATGGGGACGGGCCCGTGCCGGTGGAGGCTTCGGAGGCCCTTGTGTACGTGTCCTCTTCCGACTCAAGCGCAGAGGGGGATGAAAGAGAGCCGGGAGAGGGGGTTGATTCGGGGGCGGAGTCAAGGGCTCCTCCCCTGCGGCGCAGGTCCCGCATTCTCCGCCTCCCCCAGAGTGACGACGATGAGGATGAGGATGAGGATGAGCGTGGAGGCAGAAGCCTGCCCCCGATCCTGAAGAAGGACCGGACTGGGCTGGTCCCCAGCTGAGTCCGCCCGGCCAGGCGATCCATGAGCAGACGCCTCCTGCTCCGGGCCCCTTGAAGCTGATCCTGCAGCCGGCCGCCGGGCTTCAAGTATGGCGGAGGTTGCTCGAGTCCACCAAAGAACGACACAGTAAGTGCCTGCATCCCGTCTTGATCATTGCTCCATCGACGAGATCTGATGTCCATGTCCCTCGGCCAGCCGGGCGCCTGGCGAAGAAGGGAGCTCTCGAGGCTTCGTGCAGGCGGCGCCTCTCGCCCTGAAGGAAGGCGATGGAAAGACACGGGCCTCTCCTGCCCGGTTATCCTCGCGAGGCTGGCGGAGCTGGCTGGGCGAAGCTCAGCCCCATGGCCCAAGTGACTCCCGAGGTGTCCTTGCTCGATGCCGCCGCCATAGCTGTTGGGGCGCAGCAGTCCTGCCCTCACGATCTTGTGGTTACGCCGCCGCCATCTCCTCCTACTCCACCAATCGCTGTCTCTCCAACTCCTCCCACTGTCTGGATCGTCTTGCCGCTGAATTGGACCGGCTGCGGCAGATCTTCTGGCGCCGACCCTCGCTTGGTGACCGGGCGCTTGAGCTGGCCTCTGCTGGATTCGCTCGACGCCCGATTCGGGCGGCGCTTGTCCAGGCCTCGACGGCTTGCGACGAGGAGAAGCAGGCTGTCCGTGAGGCGAAGATTGCCCGCGATGCTGCCCTGGGGGAGGCAGCCAGCATCCAAGGTCGCTGTGAGACGCTGGAGGGCAAGCTAAAGGGCCTGCAAAACCAGCTTGCTGAGGAGGCCCGCCTCCGCCAGGAGCAGGAGGAAGGCATGAAGGCTCGCGAGGCGGCCGTCAAGGACCGGGAGGCCAGGCTGAAGAAGCGCCGTGACCGCCTAGGCGCGCTGGAGCAGGAACTGGAGGCGAGGAAAGTCGAGCTGGACGACAAGGCGCGGGTTCTTGCCGAAGATCGCGTGGCCTTCACAGATATGGAGGTGAAGGCTCGCACCTTGCTGAGGGAGCTTTATGATAACGTCCTGGAGAGCCCACTGACCGGCGCAGAAGACGGCCCCGCCAAGCTGCTTCCCTTCCTGGTTCGTGCTCTTGAAGATGTCTCCCTTAGTCTTGGCCCCACGGCTGAGGCCGAGGCGCGTGTCTTGTCTTCTGCGGCACTGACGCGGGTTCTCACCCACGTCTACCTTCGCGATCCCAGCGTCGACCTGGACAGCCTGCTGGAGCCAGCAAGCGGCGAGCATGCAGCTGCCGCTGCCGAGGCTGTGAAGGGTCGCGCGGAGGCTCTGTTGGGGAAGTTCCGGGCCTTGACACCAAGCCAAGGCGGCGCTGCCGCCCTGCTGCTCCACGAGGCGAACCCACTCCGCTGCTCCACCGCCGACAAGTGACTCCGTTGTGGCTCTGTCTGCTTTTAATTCCTGCACATGTATCATGCCTCGGGGAGGCGTTTAAACTTGCATTTGGTATTGCGATAACAGTCTGGACTATAATATTTGCTTTTGAATTCCTTGAAATTTGCGCTCCCTACTTGCTTATGTTCTACGCCGGCAGAGCCGCCCTCACAGATACCTCAGCCGCTGCTAGCCCCGGACCGGAAACCAGGACGGGACCAAGGAGTGAGGGGCTATGTGACAAGTTAGGCTCTGAGTCGCGATGCTCAGAGTCCCCTTGGCGCATTTAACAGCAAGTAGGGAGGTGAGACGCGGGCGGATCTACCATTCTACGTCTGCAGAGCCCGGCCCCGCGCATACCTCAACCGTTGTTAGCCTTTCGAAACTAAGGGGTGAGGGGCTACGTGACCAGTTAGGCTCCTGAGTCGCGATGCTCAGGAGTCCCCCTTGACGCTCAAACAACATTCGTACCTTGGCTCCGCTCGGGGAGTGACGTGCGACGAACCAGGCCCGAGGGGCCTGGCTGGGTGGCGTGCGTCTTGGCATGACTCCAGCGCAGCCCGTGCCCAGCCTCGCCGGGCGCTCCCGAGGGAGGCGTTGCGACAAGGCCGACACCGAGCTCTGGGCTCCCTCGAGGTTGATGCGACCCGGAGGCCACCCTCGCTTGTTTATCACCAGCTGGAGCATAGCGCTTCAAGATGCGTGACGGGCATAGCCGCTCCTCGACAAAGGTCGTCGCCAGCGGAGCATGGTGCTTCCACTGGAACGTGGGAGGGGGCTCCCCTCCGGGAGGAGCCCCCGGGGCGTATACAGCCCCACCCTGACACGTGGCTGGCATGGTAGGGCTGGACGAGGTGTATCTGGGCACCCGTGAGCCAGCGCGGGACTCACGGGGCCCTACCTCAAGGCGGGTTGCGCCTGGCTCTGGGCCTTATCTTCGAGTGTGTTCCTGCAAATTTGGCCAGATGCCGGTGTTTCACGTCTTCGGTCCTGCTCGGGCTGGTCTCAGCCTTTTGGCAAGCTGTGTCGCGATGCCATGGACAAGACCAGAGGGTGAGGGCCGGAGAGCCGGTAGGAGCCCCGAGTCGCGATGCTCGTGCACCCCCTTTAACGCCGCAAGCTGGGTTAGATGACGAAACTCTCACGCCTCGGGTCCCGGGTCTCGGGCTGGTCTCAGCCGTCACCGGCAAGCCAGTCGCGATGCCATGGACAAGACCAGAGGGTGAGGGCCGGAGAGCTGGTAGGAGCCCCGAGTCGTGATGCTCGTGCACCCCGCTTTAACGCCGCAAGCCGGGTCGATGCAGCAACTCACGCCCTCGGGTCCCGGCTCGGCTGGTCTCAGCCGCCGGCAAGCCGTGTCGCGATGCCATGGACAAGACCAGAGGGTGAGGGCGGAGAGCTGGTAGGAGCCTGAGTCGCGATGCTCAGCACCCCCTTTAACGCTGCAAGCTGGGTTAGATGATGAAACTCTCGCCCCTCGGGTCCCGGCTCTCGGGCTGGTCTCAGCCGTCGCTGGCAAGCCAGGTCGCGATGCCATGGACAAGACCAGAGGGTGAGGGCCGGAGAGCCGGTAGGAGCCCTGAGTCGCGATGCTCAGGCACCCCCCCCTTTAACGTGCAAGATTCCGTCACCTAGAAAAAGGCACCAAATAACAAGCATGGTGGAACGAGAGCATAATCCTAAGGAAAACGCAAGAAGGATACATGCCGCTGGGACAGGCCCGAGCGGCTTGGGGATGATGCAGCCCGAGGGGCACCCCCAACAGGATAAGCTAATGACATGAAATAAAAGGGATACATGCCGCTGGGACGGACCCACGCGGCCTGGGAATAATGTGGCCCTGAAGGCGCTCCCAGCCTGAAACGAAACTTAAAGATGTCACCTGGTGATGTTGGGGACTAAGGGGTGTTGGTGTAGCAGACTCGGTGGGCTGCGGGAGCCGACCTGACGAGCCCTGCACCGGGGCCTCGGGAGGATCCGGGCGCTGGCAGTCCTCGCGGGCCATCTCCATCTCCGCCAGGCTGCGGCGTGCTCGACCTCTTGAGCCTGTGATGGTCCTCATGAGACGCTGGTGTGTAGCTGCCGCGTTCGTGCCATAAGGCATGGGCACGTAGTCGTGGGCGGACCCTGCAACGCCCCACTCATGAGGGCCGAGGCGCTCTTGAGACGCGGCTCGGTTGAGCCCTGGTATGTCGATGCAGACGCACAGCCCACCATCCTCGCTGGATGGGGGCCACACGGGCGCGGCGGCTGCCCCTCATGACCCTTGACTCCTGTAGCTCCTGAATGGCCTTGCTGACGAACTCCTGAGGGTTCGGCCCTCCTTGCCTTGCTCCTGCTTGCGGGAAACGTGCTTCGAAACATGCCACCACGTGGTGCCCAAGCGCCTCCCTCGAGACCTTGGCGAGGTCAGCGGCCCTCCAGGGGAGAGCCCCCGAGCCCTGCCTGAGGAGGGCGCCGGGCGCTCTTTCCTATGCGATGGAAGGAGGCTCCCCCGGCCCGGTGCGGGCCCTGAGGGGCCTGTCTCTTGAGGAGCCGGGCCGGTCGATGTCTTCTTCTTCTTGGGTGCGGCCTCAGGAGGCCTCCTACTGCTGTGGTCTGGTTCTTCTAGCGATGCAGCCTGAAAGGCTCGCCTGTGGAGCACATCGTCTCTCTCTTCACAGGGCACCGTGATGACCCCGCCGCTTCTGGCATCTTGAGGACGTTGTAGCCATGGTGGGTTACGCCATGAATTTGGCCAACGCTGGGTACCCAAGGATGGCGCTTATGCAGCGAATGTGGGCGACGTCGAAGTCGATGAGCTCGGTGTGGTAGTTGTCGCGAGCCTCGAAGGTGACAGGAAGGCGGACCTGCCCGATCGGGACCGTGGAGCCGTAGGTGACTCCGGAGAAAGGCTTGGTTGGCTGAAGCTGACTGTAAGGCACTTGAAGATTGTTGAATGTCTCCACGGACAGGACGTTGAGCCCTGCGGCGCCGTCGATGAGCTTGGTGACCAGCACGTTGCTGATGATTGCGGAACAGAGCATCGGGAGAACTCCGGCTGTGGCTGCGCACTTGAGATGATCCGCCGAGCTGAACGTGATGGCGCACGCTGACCACCTGAGAGGGCGCGTGGCCTCGAGCTTGGGGAGGACTGCATTCACTTCGCGGGCGAACTGCTTGAAGATGCGCTGAGAGGCTGGGGCTTGAGCTCCGCCCAAGATGCAGGCAATCACACGCGCTTCCTGGAAGCCCCCAGCCCCCTCGTCCTGATGACGGTCTTCAATCCTCCTTGGCGGCGGCGGCAGCGGAGGGAGGCCTGCGTTCCCTTGCGGGCGATCCTCGCGAGGCTGATCCCTCCAGCCTCCCTCGCGAGGTGGGTCTTGCCAATGGTCCTCGCGAGGTTGGTCGCGCCACCCTTGGCGCGGGCCGCGGTCTTCCCAGCGTCTTGCATTCCTTCCTCCTCCTCGGCCGTAGCCCCGGTCGCTGCGCTCGGGGCATCTGCCGACCCTTCCTTCGCGCACGGCCCGGAGTCTTGGCATTCATTGGTGTTGTGGGTGTGGAGGTCGTGGTACACGCAGTACCGGCTGCCCTTGGAGGACTCGGGCTGATCTCTGCCTCGCTTGGTGTCTGGCTCGGCCGCGAGTACGGCAGCCCCCTTGCGCTTCACGTCCTTGGCCTTGGACTTCTTCTCTTCGGTATCCGCGGCAGGTAGCTCGAGGAGGAAGAGGCGCCCCTCCTCAGCCCTGGCGCACTTGGTCGCCAAGTTGAACAGCTCCAAGGAGGTGAACAGATCTTCATGCATCGCCAACTCCTCCTTCATCTTGACGTCAAGACGCCGCCGGAGAAGGCGGAGATGATGGCCTCCTCCGTTACCTCAGGGATCTTGAGGCGTGCGTTGTTGAAGGCCGATGTACTTTTGCGTGGTTTCCGGCTGCCGCTTGATTCGGCGCATGTCGCTCACGGCGGTGGCCGGTCGCGAGTACCACGGAAGTTGGCGATGAAGCGGGTGCGCATCTCGCCCAGGAAGAGATCGTGCTCAGGGCCATATTCAGAGCCAAAAGGGCTCCGCCCTGAGCGCCATGGGAAACCAGTTCGCCATGACCTTTTCATCCCGTTGGCAGCCTCGATGCCCAGCTCAGAGCTGGAGGAACTCCGTAGGGTCAGCCAGCCGTCAGTGGCGAGGAGGCAGGTCTGGCTTGAACTTGGCGGGCCACGCGACGCTGCAGCTCGTAGGTGAAGGCGCTGCAGCCCGCCGTGGCCACGGGGCCTCGGGACGAGAGAGCTTGGTCTTGTGGGCCTCCTGCGCCATGGCCGGGGCAGCGCAGGTCCCGACGTGTTGGAGCGGGAGCGCCGGGCAGCTTCTTGTGGGCGAGGAACTTCTTGACAGCTCTGCTCTTGCAGCGGCTGGCGCTGGCGGAACGGCTTCCGCCCAGGCAGCGCGCTTGGGGCTGTGGTGCCTTCTTGCGGAGGAGGCGGTGGCGCCCGAGTTTCATCGCCAGCTGGGCGAGTGCGGTGCAGCGAGACGGACGGTGCGGGGCGCCTCCTGCAGCGGACGAAGCTCGCGACTTCGGTCGAGCCATTCTTCGTAGACGTTGCCGACGGGCGGCAACACAGAGCTCGTTGCCGTGATGAGTGCAGCCCGGGCCTCCATGGCCGAAGCTGGGCGCGTGGATTAAGAACCGGGGTGAGCGGGCGTGGCGGTGCGGCCGTCCCGCCTCATGGACGGGTGCTGGGACGATGCTTGCTGCTCGTTCCCCGCCGGGCCGGTGGCGGCGTTGACGGCAGGTGACGGGGAACGACGAGGGCGCCCGCCGACGGGAGCCCGTCAGACATGGTTGCGGTGGTCGGGGAAGAACGAGGCGACGAAAGGCAGATTCCGGCGCACCCCTACCTGGCGTGCCAAATGTCGGATTTCGGGTTCCGGCAGACCCTTGAGGTTCGAACACTGGGGTGCGTGCGGAGATCCAACCCTCGCACCTCGCCGAATCGCCGGGACCTAAACTACTAAACAGAACAGCACAAGAGACACAAGATTTATACTGGTTCAGGCCACCATTGTGGTGTAATACCCTACTCCAGTGTGTGGTGTGGTGGATTGCCTCTTGGGCTGATGAGGAACAATACTAGGAAGAACAGCCTCGCGAGGGTCTGTTCTTGGCGGGTGTGATGAACTACTAGGTGGTGTTCAGTCTCTCTAGCTACTGGTTTCTTGACGAGGGTTCCGATCTCTCCCCCAGATGTGTATCCCTCTACCCTGGGGGTGGCTACTCCTATTTATAGGCGAAGGCCCTGGGCCTCTTCCCAAATATTGAGCGGGAAGGGCACCAACAATTGGCCATTTTGAAGGGGAAAACAGCGGGTACACTTATCCTGACTAAAGTTGGTCCTCGCCTGCCAAAGGCTCTGGTGATGACGCCTGCTTGGGCTCCACGATGACCTCCTTCCAGCCGTTGGGGCTGGTCTTGGTCTTGTTGCACCGAAACGGATGCCTTTGCTTGATGCTCTCGCCTGCGCTTGCTCCCTTTGCACCAAAGAGGAAAGGAGGACATCAGCTGGCTGGCGCCGGGCGCGCCTTGGTCGCCATGGCTTGCGTCATGGGCACCTCGCGAGGTACCCTGCCTTGAACTCTCCGCCTCCTCATGAGCCACTGATGAGGCCGTGCTCGAGGAAGCTCCTTGTCGTCCGCCCCGCGAGGCTTGGCCCCTCGCGAGGGTCTTGAGCTTGCGTTGATGAAGATGGGCTGTCCTGGGCCTCCTTCGAGCCACGCCGCAGGCCGTAGGCAGGCAAGTCTGGGGACCCCTGTTCCCAGAACGCCGACAGAGGAGCACTCCGGTGTGAATCCGTTCTCGTCTACGGCCGATGGGGGAACCGCGGTCTCTCGTGAGGAATTCAATGTGGCTTTGGACACATTGAAAACCTCCATGACGACCGAGGTTGAAAGCATGTTTAACAAATTCTTAGAAGGCCTTAAATTATCCACCGCACCGATGAAAGTGGGTGATCCCTCTAACAAGGTGACGGATGCTAACTCTGACAAGGGGGAAGCTACTAGTAAAAAGGCTCCTTCTTCTAGTGGTAAAAATGGCAACGACATCTTTGCCCATGTGGAACCTCCGCTTTCTTATGGTGGACCGATTCCTTCCACTCATTTGAATCATGCCGGTCCACCCCCTAAGATTGTGAAAAATGAGGACTTTGATTCTTGGGTCTATCGCTTTAAGCGTCATTTAAACCATGTTAATACTAATCTTTGGAGAATCATAAAAGAAGGTTTCTATCCGCATGACCGAAGCAACTTCACTCCTAGAGAGGCCGTGGATAATCAATTCAATGAGAATGCTCTCTTCATCATCCAAGATGCAATCCTACCCGAAGATCTTTCTCATCTCCGGCCCCACCGTGGCCAAGGATGCTTGGCGCCATGTTGTTTCCCTCTACAAGGGAAGCGCAAGCATTCAGCGCTCCAACTATGAAGTGGTGCAAGACGAAGCCGATGAGTTTGCAATGAAATAAGATGAAGAACCTCGTGAGCTTTATTGGAGATTAACTACTCTCGCGGTATCACTTCGAGATCATGGGAGCAAGGATACAGATGAAAATTGGATCAAGCGCAAATTCCTCAAGGCCGTGATGCCTTACCACAAGGCCATGTCCTGCGTCATTCATCAAAGGCCGGACTTCCACACCTTATCCTCAAGTGAAGTGTTGGATGAGTTTGTGTCTATGAGCATCTTGGACAAGACCGCCGACAATGCGGTGTTACGTTCTCAAAGAGCAAAGAAGCCCAACCTTGCCTTGAAGGCCAAGGTTAGTGTGGAAGAAGAGGACGAAGAGGAAGAAGAGGAGAGCAATCTCGAAGATACAAAGTATGCTTATCATGAACACATGGCTCTTGCTTCAAGGCAATTTTGGAGCAAGAAGAACACAAGGCCCAACTTCAACAAGAACAACTCAAGTGGCGCGAAGGTCAAGCAACGAGTGAGGACTTGCTATAATTGTGGTAATGTGATCCACTTTGTTGCGGAATGTCCTTATGAGAAGAGGGAAGATAATGGTGGCAAGCTCATTCGAAAGGAGAAGGCCAAGTCTTTCCCCCAACAAGAGCAACTTCATCAAGAAGACTCCTCCCAAGGGGTTATTGGCACAAGAAGAGTACCATGAGGATGATGATGATGATGAAGACGGTGAGTCGGTTGCCATGGCCTCCGTTGCCATTGCGACAACTCCACAAGTGTCTCTCTTCGACTCACCCAATGGGAACATCACCGCCAAGTGCCTCATGGCTAAATCCATCAACAAGGTAACTCCCAACATCAAAACTACCATCATTAATAACCCTTCTTTGACGGATTGCATTGATGAACATGAGGGGTCCAATGTGTAGGAGAATGAATTTGAGTCTTTTATGAGTAAAATCAAGGGTAAATCGAAGAAGCACTTTGTTGCTCTCTTGGAACAACTTGGTGAAGCCAATGACATGATCGAGGGTCACGTAGATACCATCTCTAAGATGGAGGGGCATAGTCGTGTCTATGCCGATGAGATTTTGGATCTTTGCAATGCTCTTGAGGAAGAGTGAGGTCTTCGTTTGGTTCTTGAGGAGTCATACAACAATGACCACGCTAAATTAAAGAAAGATCTTGATCATGCTCTTGTTGTATCTCGTGTGCTAAACTCCGAGAAGGCCAAGCTTGGGGTTGATCTTGCTGGACTCAAAGAGGAGTTTGATTTACTTGACAAGGCTCACAAGGTCTTGAAGGGTGCTCATTCTAGCCTCAAAGAGTCTCATGATCAACTCCAAGTAAAGCTAACCAAGGAGAAAGCCACCTTTCCTCATATGGTCTTAATTGATAATGCAAATGCTACTAACCCATGTTGTGAGCATGTGCATCTTGTTGAGGAGAATGCAAAGTTGAAGAAGCAACTTGAGAAAGGCCTTGTGTCGTGCATAAAAGGTAAGAAGAACCTCAATGAACTTTTGAGCAATCAAAAGGAAGTTGTGGCCAAGGAAGGAATTGGGTTCACACCCAAGTCCAAGAACAAGAAGAAAGATGACAAGCCCAAACGACCTCCCCCTCTCAAGCAAACTTTTGTGAAGGAGGGAGAGGGTGCTTCTAAGAAGAAGAAGAACATGTGAAGGGTAGTGATGCCAATAAGGGCAATGCTACCCCTCCCAACAAAGCCGGCGACTTTAACCCTTCTTATGTGTTATGCCGTGCTAGTGATGGACATGTTTATGCCAAATTTGTTGGTTCTTCTTATGAGTACATTGAATGGTCTATTTGGGTTCCTAAGACCCTTGTTACTAACATCAAAGGACCCATTACAAAATGGGTACCTAAAACAAAGCATTGATTTCTTGTAGGTGTTTGCTTCCGGTGGGGGATGATGGTTGCTCGATAGTGGAGCCACTAATCATATGACCGGAAGCAAGGACTTGGTGGTGGACGTTCACAATATTCCATCTATGCCCACCAATGTTGAGTGGGGTGATGCCTCGTCCTCTAAGGTATTGGGACTTGGCAAGGTTGTCATTTCTCATGATCTCACGATCGAGAAGGTCATGCTTGTTGAGTCCCTTGCATACAATTTACTTTCCGTTCGTCAACTTGCACTCATGGGCTTTGCCACTTTCTTTGATGTTGATACCGTGGCCCTCTTGTGGAGCAAGACTATTAAAGTAGCCTTTGTTGGTGGGCATGTCGAGAACGGTCTCTATGTGATTAACTTTTCGAAGCGACCCACTAAGACCACGACATGCCTAATGGCTAAAGTTGACATGGCATGGCTTTGGCATCGCCGTTTAGCCCATGTCAATATGAGATCTTTGCAAAGTCTTCTCAAGGGGGACCATGTCCGTGGACTAACAAATGTTAGTTTTGCTAAAGATTGTGCTTGCGATTGCTTGTATCGAAGGAAAGCTACATGAAAAGGCTCACCCTCCCACGACTATCATTTACTCGAAGAGGCCTTTGGAGCTCCTTCACTTGGATCTCTTTGGGCCTCCATCCTTTGATAGCCTTGGGGTAGAAAGTATTTCTTGGTGATTGTGGATGATTATTCAAGATACACTTGGGTATATTTCTTCAAGAGGAAGAGCGAGACCCAACAAACCGTCATTGACTTTGCAAATGAAGCCCAATGTCAACACAATGCAAAGATCTTGACAATAAGAAGTGACAACGGCACCGAGTTCAAGAACTACACCTTGGATGAGTTTCTTAGTGATGAGGGGATCAAGCATCAATATTCCGCACCATACACCCCTCAACAAAATGGTGTAGAAGAGAGGAAGAACTAGACATTGATGGATGCGGCAAGGACCATAATGGTGGAGTTCAAGTCTCCGTACAAATTTTGGGCCGAAGCCATCAACACCGCTTCTCATGAATCCAATCGGCTCTACCTTCGCAAGGTTTTGAACAAGACTCCATATGAGATATTCACCGGTAACAAGACCAACCTCAAGTACTTCCGGGTGTTCGGGTGTAAGTGTTTCATTCTCAAGAAAGGTGTTCGTTTGTCTAAATTTGAGGCTAGAGCTCAAGAGGGCATATTCATTGGTTATTCTACAAACTCTCATGCTTACCGTGTCCTCAATAAGTCCACAAGACTTATTGAGGAGACATGTAACATGGAGTTTGGTGAGAATAACGGCTCCCAAGTGAAGCAAAGTGGCACTTGTGATGTAGGTGATGAAATTCCTCCCCAAGCCATAAGAAGAATGTGAGTTGGTTTTATCCTACCCATTGAGGAACCCCTTGTGGCCTAAGGAGAAGGACAATGCTCCACTCATGTGGAGCCATCACCAACCCAAGGCCCACACGCTTCCGAAGAACAAAGTGAAGGCCCTCAACCTCATGAACAAGACCAAGGGCAAGATCTACCTCAAGATGGTGTTGAATCACCAAGTTACGCCCAAGGTCAAGTTCTCTCATCCGAGCAAGTTCAAGGTCAAGAGAAAGCTCAAGATCAAGAACAAGCTCAAGATGATGCTCAAGATGATCAAGTGACCGCTCCTCAACTCACTCCGGAGGAGGAATTAGAGCGTCGTGCCGCCAAGATCGCATCCAAGCTCACAACCAAGGGTCATCTCATGACAAATGTGCTTGGAAGCATTCGAAAGGGGGTAAGATCTCGTAGACAATTGTCAAACTATTGTGAACATCACACATTTGTCTCTTGTGTTGAACCCCAAAAGGTCTATGAGGCGCTCGAGGATCCGGATTGGCTTAATGCCATGCATGAAGAACTCAACAACTTCGAGAACAACAAGGTGTGGAGATTGGTGCCAAGGCCAACGGGGAACCATAATGTCATTGGAACCAAGTGGATATTCAAGAACAAGCAAGATGCTCATGGAATTATCATTCGCAACAAGGCTCGCTTGGTAGCACAAGGCTTTTCCCAAGTCGAGGGTATCGACTACGGTGAAACCTTTGCTCCCGTTGCTCGCCTTGAATCCATTCGCATGTTGATTGCTTATGCTTCTCATCATGACTTTAAGTTGCAACAAATGGATTGAAGAGTGCTTTTCTTAATGGTCCTATTAATGAGTTGGTTTATGTCAAGCAACCCCCCGGGTTCGAGGATCCCTATTTCCCGGATCATGTGTACCAACTCGATAAGGCACTCTATGGCCTTAAGCAAGCCCCACGTGCGTGGTATGACCACCTTACCGAGTTGTTGCAAGATTGCGGTTTTGAAATTGGGCAAATCGACCCCACTATTTTTGCTAAGAAGGTCAAAGGGGAGTTGTTTGTGTGCCAACTATATGTTGATGATATTATCTTTGGTTCCCCTAACAAAGCTTTCAATGAGGAATTTGCCGCTCTCATGACCTCAAAGTTCAAGATGTCATTGATGGGAGAGTTGAAGTTCTTTCTCGGGTTCGAAGTCAAGCAAAGAAGAGAAGGAACCTTCATCAACCAAGCCAAATATACTCAAGACATGCTCAAGAGATTCAAGCTAAGTGATGTCAAGCCGGCCTCCACTCCAATGCCCGTCAAATGCCAACTTGACATAGAACCCAATGGTAAAGCAGTGGATCAAAAGGTATATCGCTCCATGATTGGCTCCTTGCTTTACCTTTGTGCATCTAGACTGGATATCATGTTGAGTGTGGGAATTTGTGCACGGTTTCAAGCCGCACCTAAGGAAAGCCACTTTGTGGCGGTCAAGCGAATCTTTCGATATTTGGCTCATACCCCAAACTTTGGCTTATGGTATCCAAGAGGTGCAAACTTCAAGCTTGTAGGATATTCGGATTCTGATTGGGCGGGAGACAAAGTGCATAGGAAGTCCACTTCCGGAGGGTGCCAATTTCTTGGTTGCTCTTTGGTAAGTTGGTCTTCCAAGAAGCGGAGTTGTGTGTCTCTCTCGTCCACCGAAGCGGAGTATGTGGCCGCTGGTAGTTGTTGTGCACAACTTCTTTGGATGAGGCAAACTTTAAAGGATTACGGTGTCATTTGTGACAAAGTGCCTCTTTGGTGTGATAATGAAAGTGCCATCAAGATTTCCCTCAACCCCGTTCAACACTTCAAGACGAAGCATATTGAGATTCGGTATCACTTCATCCGAGATCACATTAGGCGAGGGGAGATCGAGATCAACTATGTCAACACTAATGATAACCTTGCAGATATTTTCACGAAGCCCTTGGATGAAGCAAGATTTCGCGAGTTAAGGCATGAGCTAAATATCATTGATTCGAGCAATGTTGCTTGAACCCTTGCACACCCCACCATACTCATCTTGTTATCTTGTTTAGGTGCAGGCATGGACATAGGGGGAGTGTTGGTCTCTCAGTGAACTCTCCCTCCCCCATTATGCATAAATTGATCAACTCTTTCACATTAGCCATTGTTGATGGTACTTGTGCCTCAAAGACGAGTTTTGGTCATGGGCCCAAGGATAATTCTTCTCGGTGCCATACCAATTGACTCAAACATAGGTGGCTCCGACCACCGCCCTCTCTTTGGAGAGGTTGAGTTGCGTGTTTAGTCCTTGTTGCCTCTCGCTTCCCTTTCTTCGTGCCGAGTGTGTGTGTGTGTGTTGTCTCGTGGATCGGCTCTTTGGTGTGTCCGTTCGCTAGAAGGTTGCTTTGCAAAGGCCCCTTTTCTTCTCTTTTTCGAAACATGCATTTTCTTGGTTCTACGGTACTACCGTGGCTCACCACGGTACTACCGCGGGAGCTGCGCACGGTACTACCGCACCCAACACGGCAATAATTATTTTATTGCTGCTGGGGGAGCAGTACTACCGCCCTCGGTGCGGTACTTCCGCCCAGGCGGTACTACCATGACGACACGCGGTACTACCGTGCAGTCGAGAGCGCGTGGGGGTTAAGAGCGGGCAGGAGGAGTTCCAACTCCCCCATACCCATTCAAATCTTTTTCCCCACGACGTCTCTCTCTCTCCTGCCCAAGAGCGGCGCCGGAGACCCTCGCCGGATCTCCGTCTCCGGCCGCTCCCCTCGCATTCCGTCCATTGGGATCGTTCCCCACCACATCCTCTTGCCATGGAACAAGGTTTCTCCCCCAAATCCCTCTCTCTTTGGTTCGTTCTTTCGTTTCTAGGTTTTTGGGGAGATGCATGTTGTTCTTGAGATTTTAGGCCAAATCTTTGCAAGAGTAGGATGTAGGAGAGTAGCAATGCATAGAAATGGTACTTGGTATGTTGCTACTTGGTAGATTTTATCAAATGTAGTACCGCTCCATTGTCACGGTTGTGCTCAGATCCATTTGCGGGTCGGATCTGGCCCCGCGCGGTACTACCGCTCCACCCGTGTGGTACTACTGCTCGCGCGGTACTACCGCTCCTCCAGGGCAATACTACCGCGCGGGGCGCGGCACTAAAATATTACTTCCGCTCCAAGGCACGGTACTACCGTGCCATCCTGGCGCGGTACTACCGTGACTCGGAGTGGCACTAAAATTTTAGTTCCGCACCTACTTGCGGTACTACCGTGGGTATCAAATCTCTCAAGTAGCAATTACCCATTACTAGGTCTACTTGTTTCACCTGTTTTGCTGTGGTCTTTGCATTGATCCTTCTCGCTTCTCTTGCGTGTTTTTTTGTGTTTTGTGTCTTAGGTGGTGGCTCCAGTGCCCCTGCCCGCCGTTCCAATCCCAACCGTGACACGGGCTCCAAGCGTCTGTGCAACCAAGACGAAGCTCCAGAGGGCTCCAATGCCCCCCAACGCAGGACCAAGACCACTGCCACCAAGAACAAGGAGCCCTCCATGGGCATGGATGAGATACCACTGGCCGAGTTTGTCACTCGAAGGAGGATCAACCCTTATGTGAATCCTCGTGCCAGCTTCAGAGGGAATGATCTGTTCTGGACCAAGCAGCAGAATCTCATTTATCTGGATGTGATCAAGGCCAAGCAGAACATATATGTGGACGTGCACTGGATTGACATGAATCACATGAGGGAGGATAAGCACCATGCCTACTTTGGTGAGGCTTTGGACCTTGTGGAGCAGTTTGGCATTGAGGATGTGATCTCTTTCCATCTGGATTATGACCCTGAGATCGTGGCCCAGTTCCTTGCCTCAGTCCACTTTCACACTAACGAGGAACGGTCCATGACGTCAATGACCAATGGATAACAGATGACTGCTAAGTGGAAGGACTTCATGGCTCTGCTGCAGGTGCCTGATGAGGGGCCCAACACGCCCGTTGGTGTCCGCCCTCATGCCAACCCCGAGTCCGCCAACAAGAACAAGCTTCAGCAATTCTATATTGAGAAGACTCTTCCCAATGGCAAGAAGGCGTGGGTGCTGAACCCATTCCTTGACATTATGCACCGGATCTTCCGCAACTCTCTCTTTCCCCACATTGGGGACAAGGACAAGGTGCATGCCTATCTTGTGGATATGATGCTCATTTGTGAGGAGGCGCGTCTCACTCGGACTCAACCACTTGACGTCTCACACATCATGTGGTGCAAGTTTCGGTTTGCGGTATTCAATCGTAAGGTTCCCATCTATGGCCCTTATCTGTTTCTCTTGATCATGAAGACGTGGGAGAAGCTCTATCCCAACGAGGAGTTCGTTGCCCCTGACTGGATCCGTCACGACCCCATCAAGCTCCGCATCAAGCCTCAGTGGGCTAACACTACTACTCGTGCTGAGGCAGAGGCTGCTAGGATGGATGTTGACGAGGAGGAGATTGCGGAGGAGGACGTAGATGAGGACAGCTCTGCTGGGTATGCTCCTCCCTCTACTGAGCCCTCATGGGCTAAGAAGCTGAAGGCCAAGATGAAGGCCTTGTTCTGCATGCAAGCAAAGGGGTAGTACCGGACTCATGTTGCCTCCAAGGAGAGTCGCCGCCGCGACAAGAGGATCTTCAAGACTTTTGGAGAGGACATTTCCAGCGGATCCGAGAAGCACATCACTCCAGAGGTTGCATGGATGGCAAAACAGGGCTACAAGTGGACTGATTTTGAGGAGGAGCCCATCCCCGCTGCTGAGACCGACGAGGAGCATGACGAGTGATCACTTTAGCTTGAGCCACCACTTGTGTCATAGGTGTCCTCTCTACCTTTTTGGTGTCTCGATGCCAAAGGGGGAGAGAGTGTAGGATTTGCGAGTCGTGTGTCGTGTTTCGTCGTGTCGCTTTGCTTCCGTTTCGTTGAGCTTCGTTTGCTTTGGTTTGGTTTATGCTTGTGAGACCTTTCTATCATATGGTGTAAGACATATGCACTCTAGCGTACCTTATTGAGCCTACGCTATCTTGTGATCTTTACTTTATGCTCTTAGTTATTATCTTGCTTAGTGTTAGCCTTATTGTTGCAAGATATGCCTTGTCTATAAAATATAGGGGGAGTGTTGATCATCGTATGTGTGCCATGAAGTCCAAAGCACTTATCTAGATAGCACACATCTAGGGGGAGCCTGTCTATATTTTAGAGATGTGGGGTTTGCTCATGTTCTATGTTATCTCCCTTTGTGCAAATCCCGTATTGTCATCAATCCACCAAAAAGGGGGAGATTGTAAGGGCATTTTTATCCCTTAGTTGTTTTGGTGATTGATGACAATGCTTTTGCGGACTAATCGTGTGCATTGAGTATTTCAGACATATCATGACTAGACACAAGACAATTTGGTGCCCCTCGAAGACTATTGAGAATGGCGTTTCTCTATGTTTCTTTTTGTGGTTTTGAGTCATAGGAAAACCGTACTATTAAGAGGGGGTCCGCTTTGGAAAGGTTTGGGTGGAATCATCACGTACACGTCTACTCCTTTTGCACCATCTTTCCTTTGGCCCTTTGGAGCGTCCTCCGTCTTTCCTTGTCTATGCAAAATGTCGTGTTGCTGAACTGGGGCATGCGGTAGTACTGCTCCTCGGAGCGGTAGTACCGCAGGCCCTTGCGGTAGTACCGGCCACTGGCGTGGAAGTACCGCAAGTGCCCACGGTATTACTGCACCCTTGGAGCGGTAGTATTGTGGCCTCAGGCCAGGTGATGCTGCTTTTGCGGTAGTAGGGGCGGATGTAATTTTTTACATCCGAGCCTTACGCGGTAGTACCGTGCACTCTGGCCAGGCTTAGCAGCATGCGTGGTAGTTGGGGCGGATGTAATTTTTTACAGCCACGCCCCGTAGGATAGTACAGCTCCTGGCTTGCAGTACTACCATGTCGGATTTTTGCATAAATCCCAACTCATCGGAAGTTGCCACGGATGTATTTTTATATGTCCGTGCCTTCCCAAATCTAGTCTATCCCTGCCTTGCGGTAGTACCGCAAGGGGGAGCGGTAGTACCGCGCCAGCGGTTCTACCGCCCTCTGTTTCATCGCATCAGGGCTAGTTTGGATACTGTTGCATGGGCGGTACTACCGCAGTTCCGTGCGGTAGTACCATGTGCCCTCGCGGTAGTACCGCGTCTCCGGTGTGGTAGTACCGTGTCTGGCAGGCTGAGTTGGTGGATAACGGTTGGATTTGTTCTTCCACTATATAAGGCGTGTCTTCTTCTCCGAGTTGACCACCTCTTCTATCCCCAAGCTCCATTGTTGCTCCAAGCTCCATTTCCGCCCGATCTCTCTCCCTAGCCAATCAAACTTGTTGATTCTTTAGGGATTGGTTGAGAAGGCCCCGATCTACACTTCCACCAAGAGAAATTTGATTCCCCCACTAATCCCTTGCGGATCTTGTTACTCTTGGGTGTTTGAGAATCATAGATCGTTGAGGTCACCGCGGATCCATATTCCATTGTGGTGAAGCTTTGTGGTGTCGTTGGGAGCCTCCAATTAAGTTGTGGAGATTGCCCCAACCTTGTTTCTAAAGGTCCGGTCGCCGCCTCCAAGGGCACCAATAGTGGAATCACGACATCTTGCATTATGTGAGGGTGTGAGGAGAATACGGTGGCCCTAGTGGCTTCTTGGGGAGCATTGTGCCTCCACACCGCTCCAACGGAGACGTACTTCCCCTCAAAAGGAAGGAACTTCGGTAACACATCCTCGTCTTCACCGTATCCACTCTTGGTTATCTCGTGCCTTTACTTGTGCAAGCTTATTTGTGTTATATCCCTTGCTTGCTTGTGTGCTTGTTGTTGTTGCATCATATAGGTTGCTCACCTAGTTGCATATCTAGACAATCTACTTTGATGCAAAGTTTAAATTGGTAAAGAAAAGTTAAAAATTGTTAGTTGCCTATTCACCTCCCCTCTAGTCAACTATATCAATCCTTTCAAAGATTATATGTTCAGATCCATTATGCTATTTAATACTCCTCTAATCTTGAACATGTTTATCCTTTGTGAGTAGTTACTTTTGTTCTTGAGGTCACGGGAGAAATCATGTTTCAAGTAATCATGTGAACTTGATATGTGTTCGATATTTTGATAGTATGTATGTTGTTATTCCCTTAGTGGTGTCATGTGAACGTCGAATACATGACACTTCACCATATTTGGGCCTAAGGGATTGCATTGTGGAGTATCAATTAGATAGTGGGTTGCGAGAGTGACAGAAGCTTAAACCCCAGTTTATGCGCTATTTCGTAAGGGGCCGATTGGATCCAAAAGTTTAATGTTGTGGTTAGAATTTATTCTTAATACTTTTCTCGTGAGTTGCGGATGCTTATGGAGGGTTAATCATAAATAGGAGGTTTGTTCAAGTAAGAATAGCACCTAAGCACCGGTCCACCCACATATCAAATTATCAAAGTAGCGAACACAAATCGAACCAACATGATGAAAGTGACTAGATGAAATTCTCGTGTACCCTCAAGAACGCTTTGCTTATCATAAGAGACCGCTTAGGCTTGTCCTTTGCCTCAAAAGGATTGGGCTACCTTGCTGCATACTTGTTAGTATTATCGTTACTTGCTCGTTACAAATTACCTTGCTATCAAACTACTCGCTACTTACAATTTCAGCACTTGCAGACAATACCTTATCGAAAACTACTTGTAATTTCCTTCTGCTCCTCATTGGGTTCGACACTCTTCCTTTTGAAAGAGCTACAATTGATCCCCTATACTTGTGGGTCATCAAACATCTCTATGTTGATCTTATATACTATATGATTCATGTTCGACCTTTCGGTCTCCAGTGTTCCGAGGCCATGTCTGTACATGCTAGGCTCGTCAAGTTTAACCCGAGTATTCCGCATGTGCAAAAATGTCTTGCACCCATTGTATGTGAACGTAGAGCCTAACTCACCTGATCATCACGTGGTGTCTCAGCACGAAGAACTGTCACAACGGTGCATACTCAGGGAGAACACTTCTACCTTGAAATTTTAGTGAGGGATCATCTTATAATGCTCCGGCCATACTAAGTAAAATAAGATGCATAAAAGATAAACATCACATGCAATCAAAATATGTGACATGATATGGCCATCATCATCTTGTTCCTTTGATCTCCATCTCCAAAGCACCGTCATGATTTCCATCGTCACCGGCTTGACACCTTGATCTCCATCGTAGCGTCGTTGTCGTCTCGCCAATATTGCTTCTACAACTATTGCCAACACATAGTGATAAAGTAATGCAATTACATGGCGTTTGCATTTCATACAATAAAACGAAAACCATAAGGCTCCTGCCAGTTGCCGATAACTTCTACAAAACATGAACATCTCATACAATAACGTATATCACATCATGTCTTGACCATATCACATCACAACATGCCCTGCAAAAACAAGTTAGACGTCCTCTACTTTGTTGTTGCAAGTTTTACGTGGCTGCTACGGGCTTCTAGTAAGAACCGTTCTTACCTACGCATCAAAACCACAACCGTGATTTATCAAGTTTGTTATTTTAACCTTCAACAAGGACCGGCTGCAGTCAAATTTGATTCAACTAAAGTTGGAGAAACAGACACCCGCCAGCCACCTTTATGCAAAACTAGTTGCATGTCTCTTAGTGGAACCGGTCTCATGAACGTGGTCATGTAAGGTTGGTCCGGGCCCCTTCATCCAACAATACCGCCGAACCAAAATAAGACATTGGTGGTAAGCAGCATGACGATCACCGCCCACAACTCTTTGTGTTCTACTCGTGCATATCATCTACGCATAGACCTGGCTCGGATGCCACTGTTGGGAAATGTAGCATGCAATTTCAAAAAAATTCCTACGCTTCACGCAAGGTCTATCTAGGAGATGCATATCAACGAGAGGGGGAGAGTGTGTCCCCGTACCCTCGTAGACCAAAAGCGGAAGCGTTTGACAACGCGGTTGATGTAGTCGAATTTCTTCTTGTTTCGACCGATCAAGCACCGAACGTACAGCACCTCCGAGTTATGCACACGTTCAGCTCGATGACGTCCCTCAAACTCTTGATCCAGCAAAGTGTCGAGGGAGAGTTTCGTCAGCACGATGGTGTGGTGACGGTGATGGTAAAGTGATCCGTGCAGGGCTTCGCCTAAGCACTACGACAATATGACCAGAGGCGTAAACTGTGGAAGGGGGCACCGCACACGGCTAGGAATCAATGTTCTGTGTTCTAGTGGTGCCAACCCCCCCCCCCCACCATCCACCCCCCACATATATATATAGGTGAGAGAGGGAGAGGGGCTGCAAGGGGCGCCCCAAGTAGGAGTAATCCTACTTGGGCGCCTCCTCCAAGTCGGCCTCCCCCCTTCCATATCCATCGGAGGGGGAAGGAAAGAGAGGGAGGAGGGGAAGGAAAGGGGGAGGCCAAATCCTCCCCTTTCCTTCTCCCTTACCTTCCCTTCCTTCTCCTCCTATTCAGCCTATAGGGGGAGCACCAGCTCCTTTTGGGGCTGGTCTGTCCAACTCTTCGCCCATTATGCCCATATAGCTTGTCGGTGGTTGCCCGGAACCCCTTCTGGTGACCCGATACATACCCGATACCCCCAGAATACTCCGGTGTCCGAATACTATCGTCCTATATATGAATCTGTACCTCTCGACCATTTCGAGACTCCTCGTCATGTCCGTAATCTCATCCAAGACTTTGAACGACATTCGGTCACCAAATCACATAACTCATATAATACAAAATCGTCATCGAACTTTAAGCGTGCGGACCCTACGGGTTCGAGAACTATGTAGACATCACCGAGACACCTCTCCGGTCAATAACCGACAGCGTAACCTAGATGCTCATATTGGTTCCCACATATTGTACGAAGATCTTTATCGGTCGTACCGTAATGACAACATACGTTATTCCCTTTGTCATGAGTATGTTACTTGCCCGAGATTCGATCGTCGGTGTCTTCATACCTAGTTCAATCTCGTTACCGACAAGTCTCTTTACTCGTTCTGTAATGCGTAATCCCGTAACTAACTCATTAGTCACATTGCTTGCAAGGCTTATTATGATGTGCATTACTGAGAGGGCCCAGAGATACCGCTCCGATACTCGGAGTGACAAATCCTAATCTCGATCTATGCCAACCCAACGAACACCTTTGGAGATACATGTAGAGCATCTTTATAATCACCCAGTTACTTTGTGACGTTTGATAGCGCACAAGGTATTCCTCAGGTATTCGGGAGTTGCATAATCTCATAGTCAAAGAAATATGTACAAGTCATGAAGAAAGCAATAGCAATAAAACTTAACGATCATTATGCTAAGCTAATGGATGGGTCTTGTCCATCACATCATTCTCCTAATGATGTGACCCCGTTCATCAAATGACAACACATGTCTATGGTTAGGAAACTTAACCATCTTTGATTAACGAGCTAGTCTAGTAGAGGCTTACTAGGGACACTGTGTTTTGTCTATGTATCCACACATGTATCAAGTTTCTGGTTAATACAATTCTTGCATGAATAATAAACATTTATCATGATATAAGGAAATATAAATAACAACTTTATTATTGCCTCTAGGGCATATTTCCTTTAGAATCATCATATTAGGATGGAATGTAGACAGTGTCTTTTCAATGAGATCCGCATCGGAAACTACATCGTTGCAGAGTCTCAAGTTAGATTTGATTTGATGCATGACAGAATTGTATGCTATAACGGACTTAAAATCCTGGAAACGGACTAGTGCCCATTCTCTTTGCACTTCAGGCAACATCACCGACCTTTGTTGATCATAACGCTCCTTCAAGGAGTTCCACAATGATAGAGGACTTTCCTCCATCATGTACTCTTCTTTTAGAGTAGGATCAAGGTGGTGTCGAATGAAGCGCAAAGAAGCATACTTTGTCATATCTACGATAGCAGGAGCACCTTGAGTAGGTGTGGTTATAGTGTTGATCAGATTCTTGGCCGCCAAGTTAATCTTGATATCCATGGCCCAGGTCAGATAGTTTCTGCCATCAATGGCAAGCTCAACAAATTCCTTCTTGAATATGTCAGCCATATCCTGCATGAAAATATCATGCACATTAATTTACACTTATGTAAATTAATTGTGTATAAAATAAAATGCTTGATACAAGTATAAAGGTCTAGGAAAAGTCTGAACGACCCAAAATATGACTTTCTACAAAAGATAATCACCATAAATGGCGTAGATCTTTGTTTTGTAGAACACATAGAGGTAATCACCACGAAATGGCGTAGACACTCGTATGGCTATTTTCATGCCATAATATGGGTGCTTTCATTTTTTACTTTGAGGTAATCACTACCAAGTAGTGTAGACCTTATTCTTATGGTACTTTGTTCAACCTTGTGTTAAATAAAACACCTTGAAGGTAATCACTAGGTGGTGTACACCTCACAGCCGTGAACAAAGTTATATATTTCCATCAATGCAATTCATAAGATGTGTGCAAAAATTGAAAGTGGTCATATAATTTTCAAGCATAATCAACATGTAGCAATTAAAAATTTCATCCATAAAAACATGTCGACATTCATAAGCAGACATAACATAGTACTATATTAGAAAATACTAACAAACACTTATGTACAAAAACTGAAAAGGCCAGAAGCTAATCAGAAAAGAAAGCGAAAAATAATGGCAATAGGCTAGAACAGTACAACCTACTACCGTGGCTAGGCCACCTTCTCTATTTTCATTTCTTTTCTTTTTTTTCTGCTGCTTGTACAGCATGGGCTAGAGCCCAACTAGTCAACCAGGCCTAGTGATTGCTATGGCCAACTCTAGCGCGCGACCCCATCTTGTCCAGGTGCGTCTGTTTGGGAAAAAACGGACATACCAAACGGCCCAGCGCGCGGACGCAAACGGATTTTGTCCGTTTTCTGTTTGCTTTCGACCCATCCACGGACCAAGTTTGGGCCGCTTTTGAGGTGAAACGGATAACGTGCGGACGGGCGGGCTGTGTGTGTGTGTCCTCCGCTGGCCTCCCGTCGGTGGTACATGGATCCCTTTTTCTATCTACCCCCTCCCCCCTCCAGCCGCACCCCTTCCACTCTTCTCCACTCTCGCCCCTCGCCGTCGCCGCCGTTGCCATTGCAGCTATGCAGCTCGGATGCGCACTTGCCCAGCCCCCTTTTCCTCGACACCCCTGAGCTACCCAACCACGAGCCACCTAATTTGCGCACCCGGCGGCCGGATTTGGAGCGGATCCGGTCGAGTTTGAGCTCGCCCAGCTGTGGGAGGCCGCACCGTGCCATGGACTGTCCGGGCACTGGGCTGGAAGGCCCAAGCAAGGCCGCAAGGCCGCATGCAGGTACTGACTCCTCCTCGAGCCGCTCGGATCTACACCATTGATGGTCCGCCAGCAGATACATGAATGGCAGTCGGCCGGGCTCGGTGCTGACCCAAAAGCTCGTCGGCGCACCGTGCCACTCATTGAGTGCGACGACTGCCCAAAGAAGGTCTTGCGCCGCGTGCCTACAACGCTGGAACATTCCGGATGGGTGTTCATCAAGTGCTCAACCGATGGGGCATGTGCTACTTTTAGCTTCGGCTGTGCTCTCGGATTTGACTAGTTATGCTGACTTAAAATTTTATTGTGTAGAATGGATGCAAGTTTGGTATTGGGAAGAAGAGTACATCGATATATTGATAGAGTGCAATTTAGTAGATGTTCGTGCACTTTTAGCTAGCATGGAGTCTAGAGATGAGACTAGTGCACTTGTTGTTAGAATAGATGCTAGACATGAGACTAGATGTGAGGAAGCAATGTCTACTTATTTACACTCGAAGAAAAAGTATCATGCAAGATCGAGCCTCCGCAGATCAACAATGGATGCATCAAGAAAGCACTAATCCAACTTATAGGAGCAGTTATGGAAGTTGGAATCTTCCAAAATGTATTCTTGTGGTTCTTGTTTTCTTTTGTCTTGCCTTTCTAGTCAAAAATTGGTGATGTATTTTTATGCATCGAAAATCGATGATGAAAAAGAGATATGTGCTTCCAAAGAAAAATGTACGCGGACAGGATGTGTCTGTGCGTTGGGCGCACGGCCACCGCATTCCACAAATTTCCCGGACACGACCCCATTTACCTACCCAAAAGGATAGAAGCTGGGCAAAAACGGACGTCCGTTTGGGGTCGTGCGCTGGAGTTGGCCTAATTTACACCATGGACGCATGAGTAGATGGATAAGGGAGGCGACAGACATCTCGGTCACATCGACTAAATCATCCCCAATCCACTACAGCGGCCAGCTAGAGGCACAACAACCACCAACCTCCGCCATCGGCGACTGTCTCACCGGCGCGAGGTAGAAGGCCCCAGCGCAGCATCCTCCTCCTTAGAAGAAGATCCTTTTGGAAGGTGTGTCCCGGGCGTGACTCCATTGGAGTACCCATTGGCCAGCCCGAGAGTCACCGCACGGTGCGCGGCACTATGTGCCAGCAGCAGGGTGCCGGTGGGCCGATGGAGCTGCTCACTTAGTTGTCGAAGAAGTCCCCGAGCGCAGCAGCCCGCGCGGGGAGGCGCAGCCCGGGGCTAGCGCTCGATGAAGAAGCCCGAACAACTACTGCCTCATGCGCCAGCGTCGGAGATGGAAGACGCGGGGAGTCCGATTGTGCAGGCTCCACGGGCGGCACGGGTGGTGCAGGTTCGGCCTCTTCCTGGACCTCGTAGTCCTGTGGCAGAGGTGACTGCAGGACCATCCATGGCCCCCAGCCGTGCACCGGGCACGGATGCGGTGGTGGAGGAGCCACAAATCTCGGCTCAACGCCGACGGCGTCGACGTCCATTGCTTCGTCTGTGGGCTCCATTACTTCATCCTTGTACAGGTTTGGAGTGGCAGGTCCGGAAAGAGTCCAGGCCATGAGTGGCGCTACCGCCGGCATGGCCGGTTCAGGCGGAGCACAAGAAGGCCCGGCACCGTCGCGAGCACCAGGTCCTCGAACGCCATGCCCAAGACGTGGGCCACGACGACGCCCTCTGTAGCGACGGAAACCGTTCCGACGGCGGCCTCTGAACCGCCAAAGATCACGGGTGTTGCGGTTGTTGCAACGAATTCCTCCAACACCACGGCAACGGCGGTAGCTCTGCCGATATCGACCGACGCCACAAAGAAGGCGCGGGAAGAAGGACAAGAGATCACGAGGCATCCTCTTACCTATCCCTTTCTTCCCTTCTAGTTCGCTTTTCCGGCGATTGTCACCGGCGTGATTTGCTTTCTCGGTAGAGTCGAAGTACTAATAACGTGTTAAAGTATGATTTGATCGAACTAGGCACTATTCCATTAAGGATCACGGTTTATATACTGTTAGAATTAATTTAATTCGGCAATTAAGGATAATCCTCCCCTGTACAAAACACTCGTGGGGATTGCTAGTCAACCGACGCGGCGGTTCTCCCACACCCTCACGACGGACGCGTCCTTTCAATCGCGTCTATTCTTATTGTATATAAACGGTGATCCTTAATGGAATACTGACAGTTTGATCAAATCATTCTTTCACACGTTATAAGCGCTTTGACTCTACCGAGAGAGCATATCACGCCGGCGATAGTCATTGAAAAAGCAAACTAGAAGGGAAGAAAGGAGACGGTAAGAGGATGTCTCGTGGTCTCTTGTCCTTCTTCATGCGCCTTATTTGTGACGGCGGTCGACATCGACAGAACTACCGCCGCCACCATGATGTTGATGGACTTCACTGCCACAACCGCAACCCCCGTGATCTTCGCCGGTTCGGAGGCTGACGGAACCGTTTCCGTCGCTATGGAGGGCGTCAACGTGGCCCACGTCTTACGCATGGCGCCCGGGGACCTGGTGCTCGTGACGGTGCTAGGCCTTCTGGTGTTCCACCTAAACCGGGCATGCTGGCGCCACCGCCGCTCCAGGCCTGGATTCTTGCCGGACCGGCCACTCCAATGTTGTACGCGGACAAGGTAATGGAGCCCGTGGACAAAGCAATGGATGTCGACGCCGTGGGCGTTGAGCCGTAACTCGCGGCTCCCTCACCACCGCGTCCGTGCCCAGTGCACGGCTGGGGGCCATCCGTGACTCCGCCGCCATCTCCACCACAGGACTACGACGTCCAGGACTACGAGGACTAGGAGGAGGACGAACCTGCATCACACGTGCCACTCGTGGAGCCCGCACAGCCGGACTCCCCGCATCTTCCATCTCCAACGTCGGCGCACGAGGCGGTAGCCACTTGTGCTTCATCGTCGAGCGCTAGCCTCGGGCTGCGCCTCCCCGCATGGGTTGCTGCGCTCGAGGACGTCTTCGACAACGGGGCGAGCAGCTCCACTGGCCCATCGATGCACCGCCGATGGCACATTGTGTCGCGGGCCGTGCTGCAGCACAGCCGTGCGGTGGTTCTCTGACTAGCCAATGGCCACTCCAATGGCGTCGCGCCTGGGACGCACCTTCCTGGTGGATCTTCTTCCGAGGAGGACACTGCGCCTGGGCCTTCGACTTCGCACCCGTGAGCCAGCCGCCGATGGCGGAGGTTGGTGGTAGTGGTGCCGCCAGCCGCCGCTTGAGATGGATCAGGACGACTAGTCGATGGGAACAAAAAACATCCCGTCGCCTCCTCTTCCAGGCGTGCGTATAGGCTGGTGGACAGCCATCACGCTAGGCCTAGTTGGCTGGTGGGCACTAGCCCATGTTGTACGAGAAGCAAAAAAAAATCAAAAACAAAAGGAAAAGGTGGCTTTGCCACAGTAGTAGGCTATCCTGTTTTTGGCCTATTTGCCATTATTTTTTGTTTTCTTTTCTGATTAGCTTCTGGCTTTTTCAGTTTTTGTACATATGTGTTTATTAGTATTTTCTAATATAGTACTATGTGATGTCTGCTTAAAAATGTCAACATGTTTTTATGGATGCAATTTTTAATTGCTACATGTTGATTGTGCTTGAAAATTATATGACTACTTTCGATTTTTGCACATATCTTATGGATTGCATTGATGGCAATATATAACTTTGTTCACGGCTGTGAGGTACACCACCTAGTGATTACCTTCAAGGTGTTTTATTTAACACAAGGTTGTACAAAGTACCATAAGAATAAGGTCTACACTACTTGGTAGTGATTACCTCAAAGCAAAAAATGAAAGCACACATATCATGGCATGAAAATAGCCATACGAGTGTCTACGCCACTTCGTGGTGATTACCTCTATGTGTTCTACAAAACAAAGATCTACGTCATTTTATGGTGATTATCTTTTGTAGAAAGTCATATTTTGGGTCGTTTAGGCTTTTCCTAGACCTTTATATTTGAATCAAGCATTTTATTTTACACATAATTAATTTACATGAGTGTAAATTAATGCGCATGATATTTTCATGCAGGGTATGGCTGACATATCCAAGAAGGAATTTGCTGAGTCTGCCATTGATGGCAGAAATTATCTAACCTGGGCCATGGATGCACTACAAAAAAAAGACACATATGTGACATTTTAAGCCGAACGAAAATATTTTCTTTCATACTTATGACACTTCTATGATGATAATTGTGACAAAACCCGGTATCATCATATATGTGGTGGGGTCCTGCTTCTATGACAAAAAATCATGACAGAAAATGGGCTTTTCGTCCTAGGCGGGCCGGAGATGCAGCTGCATGACATTCTTTTGGCCGTCCATACCGGAAAAAACCATGGTAGAAGCGAGGGCGCAAAAAATATCGTGGAGTCCCCGGTTAGGGTGGGTGGTCGGGGGCCGAGCGATGCGCGTTTCTCTCGTACGTACGCGTGTGCGTGCGAGGCGTTGGGCTCTAACTGAAACCGAGCGATTGCGCTGCAGGCTACGTGTTACCGAACCCGAGCGATCGAATGATGGCTATTAACTGAACCCGATCGAGAGATTCCTTCGCTACTGCTGCTAACTGAAGCCGATCGATGCTGCCTCTGGATGAACAGTGAGCGTTGCAGGGGGGTTTGGATGAACAGTTCCCGGTGGGGGTGGATGAACAGGACCCCGTGGCATTGCCTCCGGATAAACAGTGAGCGTTGCTGGGGGGTTTGGATGAACAGTTCCCGGTGGGGGTGGATGAACAGGACCCCGATCGTTCGAGCCGGTTGGGGCTGGATGAACAGGAGCCCGTGGAGGGTAGGATGAACATGACCACCCCGTGGAGGGCAGGATGAACAGTAGTCGGTGGAGGGCAGGATGAACAGTAGCCCGTGGAGGGGTGGTTGAACAGGAGCCCGTGGAGAGGGCTGGTTGAATAGTAGTCGGTGGAGTAGCGCGCGGTGGAGGCTGGATAAACAGGAGCCCGTGGATGAACAGTCGCAGGTGGAGGCTGGAGGAGGTCGACGGTGGATGAACAGAGAGTCTGTGGAGGCCGGAGGGGTCGACGGTGGAGATGAACAGTATCCCGTGGAGTCCCGTTTTGCGGTACGCCACACCCCTCCCGATGAACAGGACCCCCGTTTCGACCGTAGCTCTCCAACACAAGTATGTTTCCTCCCTTTGCGGTACGCCACACCCCTCCTGATCAACAGGACCCCCGTTTCGACTGTAGGAGGTCCGTTTCCTCCGTTTTGCAGTATGCCAGACCCCTCCCGACGAACAGGATCCCGTTTCCGAACGTGGCCGGTCGAACACAAGGCCGTTTCCTCCATTCTATGGTACGCCAGGCCTCGTTTCCATCGGCTATTCCGTCCAAGCCCTCCCGATGAACACGACGACGCATTCCGTTCCAACCCAGCCGGTTGGCTCTCCCCATGAACACGACGACGACGCTGTTTCTCCGTTCCGACCCAGCCATGTACATGAGCCCTGGTTGTACGTACGCGCGAGTAGGCGTTTGATACCCTGCCCGTATGTACGTACGTGGCCGTATTTTCTTTCCTGCACGCTGGCCGATGTACGTACGTGTACATGCTACGTGCGCGCCTCTACTATGACACGTGCGTGCCTCTACATCGACCAGTATGTACGTACACGTTCGCGACCAGAATGAAAATGCTACGTATGCTTCGACCAGGTGGGTCCCGACCGCCGTGCACTTCCTTGCTCACAAGATGTAGCTGGTGGGTTCCAGCAGTCAGGGGGGCGAATCGGTTTTTTTTTGCCTGGATGCACTTCCTTGCGTGCGAAGATGTAGCTGGTGGGTCCCCGCAGTCAGGGGAAACGTTTTTTTCGCAAAATACGGTGGCCCATCCGGTGGGTCCCCGCTGTCAGGTGGAGGAATAATTATTTTGCGCGTAATAAGGAGGCACTTCCTTGCTGCGGCTGTGGACCCAGTTATCAGCCTCTCCACGTACAGCCCACGTCGATGGAAGCCGTTCCTTGACCATGTTGACCACGCCGCGCCGAGAGCACCAGGGCGATGGACGATGGCGAGGCCTAGGAAGGGGACGACCCGGAGCCGGGGAAGAGGCGGCAGTGGAAGCCCGCACGGAGAGGAGTACGAGGGTTCACTGGTTCGGCTGCAGTGTGAGGCTGCCGTCACCGCAGGACCTGGCCAGTGGTAGGAATAGTAGGGGGCGGTGAGGCCTCCGCGGTAGCATGGCCGGCCATGGGAGGCAGGAGCATGCGGCACGACCGGCGCTGCTTTGGGCGGCTGGAGCAATAAGACTAGAGGTTGAAGAGCACTACGGCCGTTGGATGGACATCGTACGGTCACTGGACTAGAATCGTTCCATATTGACTAAGTTGACAAAGCACTCCATCCCCGTCAACTTAGTAGGCCCACAAGTCAGCCTCCCACCAAGGTGGGTCCCAACCAGCAGGGGGAGTATTCATTTTTTTGTGCGTAATAAGGAGGCACTTCCGGTGGGTCCGAGCTGACAGCGGGGGGAACGTTTTTTTTTCGCGCAATACGGTGGCCCGTCCGGTGGGTCCCAGCAGTCAGGGGGAAACGTTTTTTTCACGAAATACGGTGGCCCGTCTGGTGGGTCCCTGCTGTCAGGTGGAGGAATCATTATTTTCCGCATAATAAGGAGGCACTTCCTTGCCGTCGTGGACCCAAATTGTCGCCTCTCTCCACGCATACCCACGCCCGATTGAAGTCGTTCCTTGACCACGTTGACCACGCCGCGCCGAGAGCACCAGGGCGGTGGACGACGATGAGTGCTAGGAAGGGGACAACGCAGAGCGGGGGAAGACGTGACAGTGGAAGCCCGCGCGGAGAGGAGTACGAGGGTTCACTGGTTCGGCTGCGGTGTGAGGCTGTCGTCGCCGCGGAATAACACGTGGTGTGGGTGAGTAGAGGGATGGTCTGGCCAGCGGTGGGAGTAGTAGGGGGCGGTGAGGCCTCCGCGGCATCACAGCCGGCCACGGGAGGCAGGAGCACGCGGCACGACCGGCGCTGCTTTGGGCGGCTGGAGCAAGAAGACCAGAGGTTGAAGAAGCACTACGGCCATTGGATGGACATCGTACGGTCACTGCAACTAGAATCATTTATATTGACTAAGTTGACAAAGCCCTTGGTACGCGTCAACTTAGTAGGCCCACAGGTTAGCCTCCGAAACGGTGCGGCCAGATGTCAGGGGGAGGAATCATTTTTTGGGCGGCTGAAGCAAGAATATCCGAGATTGAAGAAGAAGCACGACATCCGTTGGATGGACATCCAACAGCCACAGCTGCCAGAACCGTGTGTTGTTGACAAAGCCTTGCATACGCGTCAACTTAGTTTTTTTAGGGGACGCGTCAACTTAGAAGGCCCACAAGTGTGTGGCAGAGAACATATAGCCCATTTGCGATTTGTAAGAATGTACAGCCATTTTTTAATCCTAATGGAATTTACTACAGCCCATTTACAGTTTGTTAAAAGCACACCCATTTTCTACCTAGGACAACGATTAGTAATTTCAACCAACCGCTCAAAACAGAATTCAAAAAAAATTCCCACATTTTTATGGGATCCCAAATATTTTTATTCGAAATTTCTAATCAGATTAAATATAATTTCAAAATAAAGTTGTATTACGTTAAAATCCAATGAAATATTGCGCGCGCAACAAGTAATGAAATTAAAATTTTCAAATTCCAAAAATAATATATTTTTTAAACTAATTACGCGTTTGGTGCATCTTTTTATAGTTACTGCCTAGTTATTATAATTACATCCCATTTATTATTTCTTAAAGTCCATTTTCTTGTTAAGCCTAATGCATACCTCCTAGGAAAGTTTGCAGCCGAGCGGGGCGGAGAATAACAAGTTGACCCGGATATTGTGTACAACTATCGGCCTAGTTGCATTGCTGATGTTGAAAAAAAGGCCTGTGTAGTACAGTACAACCTAACATGGCTACTCAGCCCACATTCGGCGACGCCGGAAAGGCCCAAACAAGGCTTCTGTACAACTTTTTGAAGTCACTGAGCTCAATTAATAACTTAAGAAAAAAGTTAGATTACAGTGGAACCTAATTAAAAGCTGTCACGAGCAAAGAAATAATTCAACAGGTCCCACTTGTGCGTGTGTCCGTGTGTGTGTGTGTGTGAGAGAGAGAGAGAGAGACCCATCGGTCGATGCTCGTAAATACATCTTTCAGCCATAGGCATTGCTGATGCTCAATAAAAACTTATATAGTTGACACAATCATATAGAACATCATAGCATACTTAACTTGCATACAAAAATTTTACGCAGGCGGCACAATCAGGATGGAAGCAGTGGATCACTACGGGTAGGGCTATGTTGAAACCAATGAACTCGTACATAACAGTTCATCTTCTTTATCAATGACAGGGAAATATCTTGAATGATGTGCAAAGAAAACAGACAGACAACACAATAAGTTCTGCTAGCACATTAAGTTGACGTACAGCCCTTTCTAAAAAAGTTCAGGTACAAAATTAGAACAGGTCACAATCAAATGTACTGGCACATCAGTGCTTCACCCATAGCTCGGATTTAACTCCTGTAATGGACGTCGTCGATGGACCCTGGAACTAGCGGCAGCAGCAGGACTTCGATTGATGGATTGACCACTTCTTCAACATGCACGAACACTCGATACAGGTACATCCCTAACGTGGTCCGCGGCGGCCTTGGTGGCGACGAATAGTACAACCCTGGTTCCTGCACCGGTATCTCAACACCAATCAGCTTCGGTATGGTGGACGGCTTCTTCATCCATGCCATAATCGTCAGAGCCCAGCTGTCTGGAGGAACAAACATACTTACGAGCTCACCTCCAAGGTCGTTGATAAGCTCATTCATGGACTCGTTGTTCCAAGCACGTCGAGGCATGCCGTGGAAGGTAAGCTTTGTTAAAATCTCAAGCTCAGAGGGCACCGAGCCCCATCCTAGGTGCCATCGATCAAAGCTCACCAGTGCACCATCGCAGAACAAACGCCAGGAAGATTCGAACACACGACTGCAGTCGAAAGTTGTCCGGAACCTGACGAAGAAATCAGCCGGTGGCGGACAGACTTCGACGAGCAAGTCACTTATTTGGATGCCGTGCACAATGCCAAGAGCTTTGACAAGGTCGTCCAGCGAGACGGGAGGCCGGTAGCCATTGATGGTTACCATCAGCACTTTGTCGGCAAACTGGTCGTCAAGCGCCGCCATGCCACTATTGAGCGACAAAGACGCAGCGATCAAGGCGGATTTGACCTCAGGATCTCCGGCTCGGAGATCCGTGTTGACCGGCGACATGATAGTGAGCTTGAGTACAGGGAGTACAGGAGGGGGATTTGGGGGAAATGGAGTAGGAATCGAGATTCCAGAGGTGGGGGAGGGGCGGGAGAGTGGGGATTAAAAGGTAGCTTGAATTTTGAACACGCTCCAATATGCTCTCGGCGCGCAAGCGCACGAAAATACCGGTGGCGCCCACATGTCGGCCTAAGAGTCCTTATTCTTTCTTTTTTGGAGAGCCCGACCTTTTTTTAGGATCTTTTGAGAGCCCGGCCTGAGAGTCACAATTGACCTGTTTGGCTTGCGTTACTACTCGGCCCATATTCAACGACACCTCACTGGTCCAAATAAGTGTACATCATCGAAAAGACACTGAGCTCAAATTATATAACTTGAAAAAAGGAGATACACTCTAAACACTGGAGAATGGTGATGCCCTCATTTAGCCCACCAGTAGTTTGAGACAATAAACAGTTCGAAACAACGATATATACAACATTCAAACATTGACTAGTGACTACTACTGACATAAACATCAAGACATGATAGTTCATAAGAAGTCTTGCTACACCACCAAAACGCACCCATCTTCCGTGCTCAGACTCTCGTGATCCAGACGAGAATGACATTCTAAATAGAGCCAACTATTACATAGTAAGAGTGACATAGACGAGGATGACCAAATGACAAGGAATATGCATAACAAAAGAAAGAACTACCCATCCAGAACAAGCAGCAAAGACAACAAAGTCATTCGAAGAGATGATCCAACACCATCATAATTTGCAGCCCCGCTTCAGCGACCAATGATCCGGAGACACCAGTACTCCACCCTTTCAACGCAACAGCCCAATTATCTATCAACCTGAAGGCTTGAACCACATCACTGCATGTCATAATTGAGACATCCAAGGATTAAAGTTAATCCGGATGCCTTTGGCATTCTCACCTTCTTTTGGCTGCAGGCTGTATCGTTGACAATCAGGGGAGTTTGCTTCCGAACTACTAGGGCTCGCTGTGTAGACACAATTTTCCATAGCAAACAGAGCCTCTCTGCCATCAAGCTCCTTGCCAACGGTGATCTCCTGGTTAATCGGATAATTGAGTCCGAGAAACAGAGAGTGTGAACCAAGGTTGTTTACCCGCCTCCAACTAAAAATCCTGAAGGCCCCAACAAGCTGGTATCCTGCTCATAGACGTAACAGCCACTGTCGGGATACTCACGTATTTCAGGGTGCTTGTATACTGTGGGGTTTTTGCAATATAACTTTTCCGGCTCATGTGACCGAATGATCATCAGTCTTTTGCCGTCGTCTGATCGAGCGAGGAACCAGTTGTGCTTCCCTGTTTTTGGGAAAGGTGGTGTGGTTACAAAGGGCAGTAACTGTAGGGATACTGCATCATATCAAAAAGGACATGCATTGTTAATGTAAGATCAGCTTTGTTCAGAGTATGAGTAGGATAATGCAAGAAACAACATTGATATCTCCCTATTGGAACTGGGAGGAAAATACAGGGAAATGTATACTGGGTTCGAAAATATAGAAGTGCCATGCATGGTTATACTCATGTTATCTCGCAATCGATTCTTCACAGGAAACTACCATATCATGCATGTTATGGAATCATGTTCTGTCCTCACAAACAAATTCTTCAAGGTAACTAACAGACCATGCATTGTTATATACTCGTGTTCTGTCGGCAAATTTTTTGTGAGGATATTATTCTAGCCATTGATTGCTGAAGGGCGAATATAGGTATGTACACATGGTAAGCATTACAGGATTTCACTACTTCCAAATATAGAGTTGTCCATATGCACATTTACTTCCCTAATGTATGGTTAGATGAAACCAACAGTGTGGTGCATGTTTCTACATCATGAAAATGAGGAAACTAACATGGCCATTGATACACATTCATATTTACTAGTAGTATATAGATTACTGTAAAATAAGGAGAATATCCATATATTCCTAACCGTTTGATTATTCAGGGGTACAAATTGGCTTTAATGACATGATCACAATCGCATGAATTAACTCATTCCAAATATAGCTGATTTACGGCATCTCTAATACATTGCCATAGTTCTACTCAAATTCTGCTCAAACAGGATATGCCAATCATCACAAAAAGTTCAAACAGTGTCATGGCGTCATCATTAACATGAGATGGAAACAACTTACACGCGCCGTCCCAGCAATACATGGTGCCATTCACTTTGTCGATCGCGTAGATGATGCCATTGTGTTCAATAGCATCACATAAGTGTGTATCAGCTTTGACGACGATCCACTGTGAGCTGAGTTGTCTCCATCTAAAGAAGGCACCGACGTAAAGATAGGCGAGTCCCTTGTCGAACAAGGCAATTATCTTGAAGTCTGCGTAATCTGCATGTCGTGTGGGCACTTGGCAGATTACAATCTTCTGCAAAACAAGGTCCGTCCAACTGACGCGATAATCTAGATGACTAGGACCGCGATGGTAATACTCTATATAATCCAACGAAGGAAGGATAATTTCATGGGAGGTCTGGAAGTTCACGAGCACCAACTTTTTATCGTCTTCTCTGACCGCAGCCATACAGTGGGAGTTCATGCCGACCCAGTACATACCTGCCAAGAAGTTTCGGGCGATGGTGATCGGATCAAAGTCGAGGGAAATGATGTACGGTGACCCACTACATACCTGCAAAGAAGTTTCGGCAAATGGAGATCGGATTTAAGTAGAGGGGCATCATGTACGCCTCCGTATCATGGTGAGCCAATCTCGCAAGACCAGATAGCAGCAAGCAGTGTGTCTTGAAAATCTTAGGCCTCGCTTCAACGATGGCCGTGTGCATGCCCCTCGAGCATGCAGCCAGCCGCAGGGCGCTCAACATATCCATACATGAACAACGGAGGTCGAGGACGTCACTAGGGAGATAGCTCAAATCGCGGCTCATATGGATTCTGCGCGGTTCGCGTTCGGCCATGGTGGAGTTTGGAAGGTGGGGTTTTGGGGGGCTCGATTTACGGGGGGAAGGCTGTCGGTGCTGGAGCGGCTAGTGAGGGAATAGTGGTACTGTGGGAGGCGAGCGAGGCGAGGGTATGCGGGGGCGCAGTGAGATAATGAAGAGTGACCTCAGGATCTCCGGCGAGACGGAGATGGAGATGGAGTGGTGCTAGGGGAGAGGGAGACGAGGCGAGGCATGCTATACAAAGTGGCGGTGATGATGGCTGACAAAGTGCACAAGGTGAGGCTGACTTTGGTAACCTGCACACGCGCCCTGGACTGGTGTCACCTCGGTAGCAGGTCTTGTCACTTCACCGTGAGGACCGGATGAATAATAGTATTTTGACCATCAAGTGTACCACGGTTGTACTACTACTACTAGTAGGAGTAGTAGGAACATGAGTACACTCCCGTGCTAGCATGCCTCTGGGTTCACATCATCCTCCGGCTATCATCCATATTATGCAGCGTAACCAAATTCTCGTGCATGCGGAAGCGCGAAGAAGGACTTTTCTTTTTTTGAGGATAACCGCATATTCCTTAACGTAGTAGGAACATGAGTAGTACTCCCTCCGGTCCTCTTTTGTCTGCGCATAACTTTTTTCAGTATTTCTCTAATTAGTCTGCGTATATACCCTTTTGCATGCACCCATTTCCCTCCATGCCCCGCATTCACAGCATTAATTAGCGTACGTATGAGCAGTTGCAGCCCGACTCCAATGAATAAACTGCAGCATGCAAGTGGGCCACTCTGTGCGCGTGGGAGAGAGAAAAGGCAACCAAAGAGCCCGTCCAATCCATTGCATGCATCAGTCAAACCACCACACCTCTCCTCATGCATGCGCATAACTTCTCCCATTTACTTCTCCATCGGGAACCGATTTTCCTCGGCTTTTTCACTACTCCTTGATCTTCATTTGCATCCAAACCACACTTCATTCACATTGTTTTAACCTCTTCACATCCTCCCGAGTAATTCAAGCCCCTATAAATAATCATCTTCTTCCCTTAGACTAGCCATCTAATCCTAATTCTCCAAACCATACCCCTTCAGTCCAGCGGTTCCAAATGGCGAAAGAGATCGAGATGCAGGTTTTTAGCGTCCAACATGTCCTCGTCGAAGGCTCGTTGAGCATAGTTGCCACAATCACCGACCACCCAAGGGTTGTTCAGAAGTGGATCAACAATGTATCCAACTCCCTCCAAAAGGTGGAGATGAATGTCATTGGTCTCGACGCAGAGTACACGGAGCGTGCCACTGGGAAGATCCAACGCGTCGCTGTCCTTCAGCTGTGCCTCGAAGATGATGTTTTGGTGTACCACATCATACACGCGCCCTCCATACCAGGTGAGCTTCACGATTTCTTGTCTCGGGAGGACATATACTTCTGTGGGGCAGCCATCGTAGGGGACAAGTAGAAGTTGGAGTTGTACAACCTTGATTTGAAAAACATCGCTGACCTACAAACCAGAATAAAAATTCCTGTAGAAGATTGTGATAAACCAACACCATCCCTATTCGACGTAGCAAATTTTGTGCTAGGAACAAATCTTCAGAAGGGTGACGATACGCTGGCATTAAGGTCGTCTGGATGGGAGAATTATCCCTTGACGTACGAGTGGATAAAATAAGCTGCCCTCGATGCACGTGTGAGTCTCGAGATAGCTGCAAGGTCCAGAGAGCTTGTTGCGAAGCCGTCTCGCACAGAAAATGAGAAGAAGAAGAAGAAGAAGAAGATGCTGCACCAGCAGCAGGGCATTATGGATGGATGAACTATTTTCTCTCTTGTAAAAAATATTCCCTCTCTATGTATATTTGATATAGATGGACTATTTAGATGGTGTGCATGTCTTTGGAACAAGTAGTAGCGTGGGTCCGCTTGACTATAAGGAACTATGTATCCGCCTAGCTTTCTCTACTACTCCTTCTAGTGATCGGTATGCAATGCATGTGTCCGTACACATGACAGCTTGTCCATGGAAGTTCAACTACGGCGACCATCACGTTTCATCCACTACCACTCGCGATTCCCACGACGCCGCTCCAACCCACGGCACCACATCCCCCGACGTGCGCCTCACCCCTCTCGGCCGCACCGCCCCTCTGCCTTTGTGTGCATGACATGTGGGCCACCTTAAATGCGGCGAGCATCAAGTTTGTACCACAGCCACACGCGATTCCCACGATGCCGCACGAACCCATGACACCACACGTCCCGCACCATCGAATTTTCATCCAGCGGCTGTGACACATTTCGTCCTGGGCATCAATCCTCAGCTGGAGTACTTCTGTACTACAGGTAGTACCCGCCGGTGTGGCCATCTACGCCTCGTAGCATACAGCGCCCAGTTGTGGCACCCTCGCCATGGCCACGCCACCACCGGCTGGTTCATCTCGAACCAGTGAGTCGCGAACCACACCACCACCATGAGAATGACATGTGGGCCAGCCGCATTTAACGTCCGCTTGTCATTGACTCGGAGCATGGTTAATAATATAGCCACCTGCTGGCTATATGATGTTGCCACGTCACATATAGCCAAGCTTGTAGCCAGCAAGTACAATAGTTGAATATTAATATGTACTACTTTGTTGTTACATGACCCACCTCGCTCTCTCATAAAATGCCTAGGAGCACGTGCTGCAGCCGGCTATTAACTAGTAGCCCGCTTCTCTTCTCTTTCATCTTCTCTCTCTTCCAACTAAGCAAAAATATAATATTTAATGTCTTAAAGCCCGCCTACATCACCTTACTGTACTTGCTCTCATAGGCCGGGCACTAAGCCACTGAAGTTCGGTCCCGTGGGCCCCGGGAGGGAAATGTAACTCCTACGGCAGACCTTGTGGTGCTCCCGCAGTACGAGCTCGTGCCAAACCTGAAATTTGTTTCTTACTAGTACCAACTACTAGTAAGGTACACGTGCATTGCACGCATGAGATTCTGGTGGTTTGTGCATTATGCTTCTACATGTGGGGTCTTCTAGATTCTACATGTGGCAAAATCTGGTGGAATGTAGATGATATCCAACGGCCAGTAGTGCTCGGATTTGTCATCTTTGTACCGTCGGATTGGCTTCATCCAAGGACCAACTTTCAAAGTTATTCACACACTATATAGGGGGTATAGATATAGATGTGCCGGCCCATTGCAATGGATCCAAAGTATATCTGTTTAGTGGAGTGCACTCTAAACACATTATCTATTTGTTTTTCTCTAACCTTTCGTAGCCATGCAACCAAGCCACATAAGATTCATAGGTGCCCCCCACATCATATTATTCATACTACGTTGACAGAAAAAAAGATAAATCACCCAAAACAAGATCTTCCCGTTTTTTGTTCCTACGATGTTGTGCCGTGCACGTACCTACTAGTTGTATAGTGGTAGTACTAGTTGTATAGTACAAACTTGGTACTAGTAGGAGCAGAGTAGTACGGAATGCTCTTACTCTATCAACGAGCCCCATCTGACACCAAATTTCTTGGCTTCCGTGCTACAACTAGATCTTCCCCTCGTTTACTTTTCCAACCCCGGCAAGTGAGTGCGGTTTGCCAATAGTCGGTTTGCTCAACGGCGGTCCCACATGAAAGTGAAAATGCTAGGCAACACGCCTTCCCTAAGCTACGCGTCGTGCCGGAAGGGCCGTGGAGTACTCCCGATTCCTGGGCGTGTGGGGAGTCGACGCTAACGCCAGCAGCCTTTTCCTTTTACTAGCAATGTGCCCGTTGCTATGCATGGATCCAAAGTAGTAGAATAGTAGTACTTGTTCACAAACTTGAAAGAAATCACACTTGTTTTGATATACTCCTAATATATTACTCCCTCTGTTCCTAAATATTTGACTTTTTAGAGATTTCAAATGGACTATCACATACGGATTATATAGACATATTTTAAAGTGTAGATTCACTCATTTTGCTCCGTATGTAGTCACTTATTGAAAAATCTCTAGAAAGACAAATATTTAGGAATGGAGGGAGTACTTTTCACTCAAAATATATTTCTCAGGCTGTTTTGATGAGGTGAGGGAGGGATGTGGTTGCTTTCAAGTTAATAAGGGGTTTTCTGCAAATTGGAGCAGAGAAGTGGGCTATTGTTGCAAAAATGCCTCAACTTACCTCACAGCCATTAGATGCAGATCTAATGGTCAGAAACGACGTATGGCAGACACACCACCATCACCAACTGAGTCTTTTATAGGAGTATATATTTCTCAGGCTGTTTTGATGAGGTGAGGGAGGGATGTGGTTGCTTTCAAGATAATAAGGGGTTTTCTGCAAATTGGAGCAGAGAAGTGGGCTATTGTTGCAAAATGCCACAACTTACCTCACAGCCGTTAGATGCAGATCTAATGGTCAGAAACGACGGATGGCAGACACACCACCATCACCAACTGAGTCTTGTATAGGAGTAGGAGTAGAGAAACATGTATAAATTGTAACATTTTGGTTCTGCTCCTTGGCACGATCGATAGATAGAAATAACGATTGGAAACGCTAGGGCGGGGCTATTTCCGCCAGATAAGCAGGGTACGTAGTAGCTAGGTTGGCGCATCGTCGGTTTGGTCACACGTGGTCCGACATGTTCTAGTGTTTCTAGCAAGATGCCCGCGCGTTGCACGAAGTTGATGGAAAAGGTAAGCACAACTTATAAATTGACGGAGGGAGTACTAGTTACAGTGATGCATATAATTAAGCAAAGGGATCACACATGTCGGTATTGACTGGAATGAGAATGCAACACCACAATAAGAATTAAGGCCACGATGATGATGCGATTGCAGTGGTGGTTACAGAAGGCAAGAAGAAAGATGCATCCATCAACGTACGACCTCCTCCTCCTCAACTTAGTGCGTCGGGCCACCGACCGGTGGCTAAGGAGCGGCGGCTTTTGTGGCGAGGTCGAGGTGCTTCTCAGCAAAGGCATCCAAGGCTTCCAGCCGGTTGAGGAAGGCCAACGTCGTAGCGTCCTCACTGGCCTTGTAGATACCTATGTACATGATTTGCTCGTACACGTGGATGTGTAGGTCGACAATTCTTGTAGGGCGAGGCGCCTCGCGGCGAGCGCGACCTCCAGGTGGACATTCTTCGTGGCGTCGGGCGGCGTCGCAGGCCACCAAAGTGCTTGAAAGAGGTTCCGCCATGGAGGCCGATTAGGGTGGCAGGCAATGAGGAGCCCGGGCGCTGGCTGGAGGAGTACGGCGATGTCGTTTGCGAGCTTCTTGAGGACGGTGAACTTGTTGGTGGTGGCAACGATCATCTGGTCCAACTGAGAGTCGTAGTTGGCGTCGACGGCGGCCATCCACCAGCCGGTCTCCAACACCGTCTGGAGACAATCCTCGGCGCCATGCCGTAGGCCGACGTCGTGGACCATCTGGAACAGCCGCTGGCCGCTCGGGCGCATCGCCTCCATGGGTCTGGAGTGAGATCTTTTGCGCTTAGTGTAGGTGCTTGGGCAAATTCTTAGGTGCGTACAATGTGGAGATGCATTGGAATGGAGGGGCGCCTTTATATGAGGGCAAACTGCGTTGCATTCACATCGTGCAGCCTCTTGTCCCGGTCCTCCTCCCATTACTTCCCTCATGCATTAATTGAAGGAGGATGCATTGGCCGTTCAACATTTTAGGAACCGCTACTCCCTCGCTCATCTGCATTAAAGCCGTATCGGGAACTGCACCGCCCGCTGTCAAATCGAATAGTAGTACTGCACCGCCCGCTGCACGCCTGGCTGAACACGCCTCCTTGCCTATATCAAACCCCTCCGTTAAACCCACATGCAAACCGAGAAACCTACTCTGGCCACACGTCCGTTCATGAGCGGGTCGGAATTAAACGCAACACCAGCCGAGCTCCTCCCGTCCGCCCTCAGTTTAAACGAGGCCAGACGCCGGCCAAGCTCCTACCGTCCGCCCTCTATTTACACGAGGCCAGACAGACAGCAGGCAAGAATCGCACCCCTCCGCCGCTCCCCCATCTCCGCCTTCACCAATTTCTCCACTCTTCTGATGGCTTCCGAGGAGCCGTTCTCCGGCATATTACCCGGCTGGGTGGACCGCCGAGCCCTCCAGATACGGGCGAGGCCGCTCGGTGCTTCACCAACCTCGCTTGGCCCGACGGAGCCGGGCTTGTCGCCTAAGCGAGTACGTGAAGAACTCGCCGCTCCAGTTCAGCTCGATCAGGAGTGGCGAGTTGCTCCACGTCAGCACGGTGGCGAGCACACCGGTACGGGCGTCTTCGGCGCCGCGTCGTACCGCGCCTCCCGTGTCTGTGGGCGCGCCTCCCGTGCCTGCGGCAGTGATACGTCTCCAACGTATCTATAATTTTTTATTGTTCCATGCTATATTATATTATGTTTTGGACATTATTGGGCTTTATTATACACTTTTATATTATTTTTTGGACTAACCTATTAACCGGAGGCCCAGCCTAGAATTGTTATTTTTTGCCTATTTCAGAGTTTCACAGAAAAAGAATATCAAACGGAGTCCAAACGGAATGAAACCTTCGGGAACGTGATTTTTGGAACGAATGTGATCCAGAGGACTTGGACCCTACGTCAAGACATCAACCAGGAAGGCATGAGGTACGGGGCGCGCCTACCCCCCTGGGCGCACCCTCCACCCTCGTGGGGCCCATGTTGCTCCACCGACGTACTTCTTCCTCCTATATATACCTATGTACCCCCAAACTACCAGATACGGAGCCAAAAACCTAATTCCACCGCCGCAACCTTCTGTACCCGTGAGATCCCATCTTGGGGCCTTTTCCGGAGCTCCGTTGGAGGGGGCATCGATCACGGAGGGCTTCTACATCAACACCATAGCCTCTCCGATGATGTGTGAGTAGTTTACCTCAGACCTTCGGGTCCATAGTTATTAGCTAGATGGCTTCTTCTGTCTTTCTGGATCTCAATACAATGTTCTCCCCCTCTCTGGTGGAGATCTATTCGATGTAATCTTCTTTTGCGGTGTGTTTGTTGATACCAATGAATTGTGGGTTTATGATCAAGTTTATCTATGAACAATATTTGAATCTTCTCTGAATTCTTTTATGTATGATTGGTTATCTTTGCAAGTCTCTTCGAATTATCAGTTCGGTTTGGCCTACTAGATTGATCTTTCTTGCAATGGGAGAAGTGCTAAGCTTTGGTTCAATCTTGCGGTGTCCTTTCCCAGTGACAGTAGGGGCAACAAGGCACGTATTGTATTGTTGCCATCGAGGATAACAAGATGGGGTTTATATCATATTGCATGAATTTATCCCTCTACATCATGTCATCTTACTTAAAGCGTTACTCTGTTCTTTTGAACTTAATACTCTAGATGCATGCCGGATAGCGGTCGATGTGTGGAGTAATAGTAGTAGATGCAGCAGAGTCGGTCTACTTGTCTCGGACGTGATGCCTATATACATGATCATACCTAGATATTCTCATAACTATGCTCAATTTTGTCAATTGCTCAACAGTAATTTGTTTACCGACCGTAATACTTATGCTCTCGAGAGAAGCCACTAGTGAAACCTATGGCCCCCGGGTCTATTTTCCATCATATTAAATCTCCCAACAACAAGCTATTTCTGGCGCCGTTTTTATTTTGCTTTCTTTACTTTGCATCTTTATCATAAAAATACCAAAAATATTATCTTATCATATCTATTAGATCTCACTTTCGTAAGTGACCGTGAAGGGATTGACAACCCCTTTATTGTGTTGGTTGCGAGGTTTTTATTTGTTTGTGTAGGTGCGAGGGACTTAAGCGTGGCCTCCTAATGGATTGATACCTTGGTTCTCAAAAACTGAGGGAAATACTTACGCTGCTTTACTGCATCACCCTTTCCTCTTCAAGGGAAAACCAACGCAGTGCTCAAGAGGTAGCAAGAAGGATTTCTGGCGCCGTTGCCGGGGAGTCTACGCAAAAGTCAACATACCAAGTACCCATCACAAACCCTTATCTCCTGCATTACATTATTTGCCATTTGCCTCTCGTTTTCCTCTCCCCCACTTCACCCTTGCCGTTTTATTCGCCCTCTCTTTTCCGTTCGCCTCTTTTTCGCTTGCTTGTCGTTATGGCTAGTTCCCTATCTTTTCCGTCGTCTCCCGAAAATGAAGTTCTTACTTTTAAGCAAAGGGAGGGAGACAATCTAAAAGACGCTTGGTATAGAATTTGCAATGCTCAAAATAGATCTACCAGGAAGCAATCTACTTCCGTTCTTCTCCGCAATTTTTATGTAGGCGCTACTCCTTGGTACAGAGATATATCCTTGATACCATTACTTTGGAGGGAATTTCTTGGGTAGCCATACTTTTGATTCTTATAATGCTATGATAGATTTGTTTGGCTCACCACCTCTTTTGGTTAATGGAACTATGTTAACTTTGGAGCATGTAATGCAAAGACTTGAAATTATTGAAAATAAAGTTGCTACCATAGAGTTAATTGAAAATTTGGATAAAAGATCCACAACCAAATTACCCAATATGGATCTAAAGTAGGAGTCACTTTGAAAAATATTAAGGAGAAGGAACCCATAGTTAATGAAAGAATAAATCAAAATTCCACTAGAATCGATAAACTTGAGGGTATCATTACCAACTTGGGAACCGCTTTTTCTTCCGTAAAGAATACTCCAAGTCCTCCAACTAAAATTTCCAAGCTTATGTATGTTCCTAAAAATAAGGGTGAATCCTCTAGCAAGGAAACTGCGGATCTCAGATCTATAAGTATTCATCCCAATCTTTTTGCTATCATTAAGGAACCATTTGCTACAAATGAATTTTTCGATTTTGTGCCTAAAGGTTTGATAATTAATAAAAAGAAAGAAACTTGCTTCATTAAAGAATTGCCTACCAAAGATGGCAATACCTAAATCTATCCTTGCTTTTATGCCTAGCTAGGGCGTTAAACGATAGCGCTTGTTGGGAGGCAACCCAATTTTATTTTTAGTTTTTTGCTTTTTGCTTCTGTTTAGGAATAAATATTTGATCTAGCCTCTGGTTAGATGTGTTTTTATGTTTTAATTAGTGTTTGTGCCAAGTTTAACCTATAGGATCTTCTTGGATGATAGTTATTTGATCTTGCTAAAAATTCCAGGAACTTTCTGTTCACGAAAATAATTGTTAAAAATCACCAGAACGTGATAAAATATTGATTCCAATTTCTTCTGATCAATAAACAAATTTTCTACGTCGTCCTATTTTGGCCGAATTTTTGGAGTTCCATAAGTTTGCGTTAGTTACATATTACTACAGACTGTTCTGTTTTTGACAGATTCTGTTTTTCGTGTGTTGTTTGCTTATTTTGATGAATCTATGGCTAGTAAAATAGTTTATAAACCATAGAGAAGTTGGAATACAGTAGGTTTAACACCAATATAAATAAATAATGAGTTCATTACAGTACCTTGAAGTGGTGTTTTGTTTTCTTTCACTAACGGAGCTCACGAGATTTTCTGCTGAGTTTTGTGTTGTGAAGTTTTCAAGTTTTGGGTAAAAGATTTGATGGATTATGGAACAAGGAGTGGCAAGAGCCTAAGATTGGGGATGCCCATGGAAACCGAAGATAATCTAAGGACACCTAAAAGCCAAAGCTTGGGGATGCCCCGGAAGGCATCCCCTCTTTCGTCTACTTCCATCGGTAACTTTACTTGGAGCTATATTTTTATTCACCACATGATATATGTTTTGCTTGGAGCGTCTTGTATTATTTGAGTCTTTGTTTTTTAGTTTGCCACAATCATCCTTGCTGTACACACCTTTTGAGAGAGACACACATGATTCGGAAATTGTTAGAATACTCTATGTGCTTCACTTATATCTTTTGAGTTATATAGTTTTTGCTCTAGTACTTCACTTATATCTTTTAGAGCACGATGGTGGATTTGTTTTATAGAAACTATTGTCTCTCATGCTTCACTTAGATAATTTGGGAGTCCTACAAAACAGCATGGTAATTTGCTTTAATTATGATAGGCATTCAAGATTAGTAAAAAAAATTCTTATAAGTGTATTAAATACTATGAGAAGTTTGATGCTTGATAATTGTTCTGAGATATGGAGATGGTGATATTAGAGTCATGCTAGTTGAGTAGTTTTGAATTTCATAAATACTTGTGTTAAAGTTTGTGATTCCCATAGCATGCACATATGGTGAACCGTTATGTGATGAAGTCAGAGCATGATTTATTTATTTGATTGTCTTCCTTATGAGTGGCGGTCGGGGACGAGAGATGGTCTTTTCCTACCAATATATCCCCCTAGGAGCATGCGCGTAATACTTTGCTTTGATAACTTGTAGATTTTTGCAATAAGTATATGAGTTCTTTATGACTAATGTTGAGTCCATGGATTATACACACTTTTCTTCCTTCCACCATTGCTAGCCTCTCCAATATCGTGCACTTTTCGCCGGTATCATACACCCACCATATACCTTCCTCAAAACAGCAACCATACCTACCTATCATGAAATTTCCATAGCCATTCCGAGATATATTGCCATGCAACTTACCACTGTTTCGTTTACTATGACACGCTCCATCATTGTCATATTGCTTCGCATGATCATGTAGTTGACATCGTATTTGTGGCAAAGCCATCGTTCATAATTCTTTCATACATGTCACTCTTGATTTATTGCATATCCCGGCACACCGCTGGAGGCATTCACATAGAGTCATATTTTCTTCTAAGTATCGAGTTGTAATTCTTGAGTTGTAAGTAAATAAAAGTGTGATGATCATCATTTTTTTAGAGCATTGTACCAAGTGAGGAAAGGATGATGGAGACTATGATTCCCCCACAAGTCGGGATGAGACTCCGGACTAAATAAAAAAAGAGAAAGGCCATAAAAAAAGAAAAGTCCCAAAATAAAAAAATGATGAGAGAAAAAGAGAGAAGGGACAATGTTACTATCCTTTTACCACACTTGTGCTTCAAAGTAGCACCATGATCTTCATGATAGAGGGTCTCCTATGATATCACTTTCATATACTAGTGGGAAATTTTCATTATAGAACTTGGCTTGTATATTCCAATGATGGGCTTCCTCAAAATGCCCTAGGTCTTCGTGAGCAAGCGAGTTGGATGCACACCCACTTAGTTTCTTTTGTTGAAGCTTTCATACACTTATAGCTCTAGTGCATCCGTTGCATGGCAATCCCTACTCACTCACATTGATATCTATTAATGGGAATCTCCATAGCCCGTTGATACGCCTAGTTGATGTGAGACTACCTTCTCCTTTTTTGTCTTCTCCACAAGCACCATTCGATCCACATATAGTGCTATGTCCATGGCTCACGCTCATGTATGCGTGAAGATTGAAAAAGTTTGAGAACATCAAAAGTATGAAACAATTGCTTGGCTTGTCTTCGGGGTTGTGCATGATTTAAATACTTTGTGTGGTGAAGATAGAGCATAGCCAGACTATATGATTTTGTAGGGTTAACTTTCTTTGGCCATGTTAAGAAGACATAATTGCTTAGTTAGTACGCTTGAAGTATTATTATTTCTATGTCAATATTAAACTTTTGTCTTGAATCTTTCGGATCTGAATATGCATACCACAATTAAGAGAATTACATTGAAATTATGCCAAGTAGCATTCCACATCAAAAATTCTGTTTTTATCATTTACCTACTCGAGGACGAGCAGGAATTAAGCTTGGGGATGCTTGATACGTCTCCAACGTATCTATAATTTTTTATTGTTCCATGCTATATTATATTATGTTTTGGACACTATTGGGCTTTATTATACACTTTTATATTATTTTTGGGACTAACCTATTAACCGGAGGCCCGGCCCAAAATTGCTATTTTTTTTGCCTATTTCAGAGTTTCACACAAAAAGAATATCAAACGGAGTCCAAACGGAATGAAACCTTCGGGAACGTGATTTTTGGAACAAACGTGATCCAGAGGACTTGGACCCTACGTCAAGACATCAACCAGGAAGGCACGAGGTAGGGGGCGCGCCTACCCCCCTGGGCACGCCCTCCACCCTCGTGGGGCCCATGTTGCTCCACCGACGTACTTCTTCCTCCTATATATACCCACGCACTTCAAACTACTGCACACGGAGCCAAAAACCTAATTCCACCACCGCAACCTTCTGTACCCATGAGATCCCATCTTGGGGCCTTTTACGGAGCTCCGCCGGTGGTGGCATCGATCACGGAGGGCTTCTACATCAAAACCATAGCCTCTCCGATGATGCCTCAGACCTTCGGGTCCATAGTTATTAGCTAGATGGCTTCTTCTCTCTTTTTGGATCTCAATACAATGTTCTCCCCCTCTCTTGTGGAGATCTATTCGATGTAATCTTCTTTTGCGGTGTGTTTGTTGAGACCGATGAATTGTAGGTTTATGATCAAGTTTATCTATGAACAATATTTGAATCTTCTCTTAATTCTTTTATGTATTATTGGTTATCTTTGCAAGTCTCTTCGAATTATTAGTTTGGTTTGGCCTAGTAGATTGATCTTTCTTGCAATGGGAGAAGTGCTTAGCTTTGGGTTCAATCTTGCGGTGTCCTTTCCCAAAGGATGAGGGGTAGCAAGGCACATATTGTATTGTTGCCATCGAGGATAACAAGATGGGGTTTATATCATATTGCATGAATTTATCCCTCTACATCATGTCATCTTACTTAAAGCGTTACTCTGTTCTTTTGAACTTAATACTCTAGATGCATGCTGGATAGCGGTCGATCTGTGGAGTAATAGTAGTAGATGCAGGTAGGAGTCGGTCTACATGTCTCGGACGTGATGCCTATATACATTATCATACCTAGATATTCTCATAACTATGCTCAATTCTGTCAATTGCTCAACAGTAATTTGTTTACCCACCGTAATACTTATGCTCTCGAGAGAAGCCACTAGTGAAACCTATGGCCCCCGGGTCTATTTTCCATCATATTTAATCTCCCGATAACAAGCTATTTCTGGCGTCGTTTTTATTTTGCTTTCTTTACTTTGCATATTTATCATAAAAATACCAAAAATATTATCTTATCATATCTATTAGATCTCACTTTCGTAAGTGACCGTGAAGGGATTGACAACCCCTTTATTGCGTTGGTTGCGAGGATTTTATTTGTTTGTGTAGGTGCGAGGGACTCGTGCGTGGCCTCCTACTGGATTGATACCTTGGTTCTCAAAAACTGAGGGAAATACTTACGCTACTTTACTGCATCACTCTTTCCTCTTCAAGGGAAAACCAATGCAGTGCTCAAGAGGTAGCAGGCAGCACCATGCAGGCAGAGACAGAAGCCGGGTGCATGGACAACGACGAGTCGGTGGCCAGCTTCTCCGTGTCCACCGCCATCATCGAGGAGAAGTAGAACACGGGAGCCCGCCACCACTTGGGTCCCATGAAGGCCACCGCCGAGGTGACGAGTGCACATTCAGGTGGTTTCTTTGCTTCTTCGTCTCTTCCGAGGACCTTCGTCGACCCCGTAAAGTGTATGTCGGACATGAGGAAGACAAAGGGATCCGCAGGCGGCCATTTAGATTATGTACTCCCTCTCCAGCTGGCGGGAAATTTTTGTTCTAAGAATGGATAAATTGTATGTATCTATAACTAAAATAAGTCTAGATACATCCATTTCTAGGACAAGTATTTTCGGACAGAGGGAGTATTAATTATACCAAGATAGCCGGATTGTGAAAGTGTGTTATATCGACTAGAGGGGGGGGGGTGAATAGGCGATTTTATGAATTCTTCACTGAGGAATTTGCCGGTGAGGAAATTCCTTAGTGAAGAACTACTTGCAGCAGAATAAGTACTCGAAGTAAGCATAACAGTATCTGAGCATGGTCATCATGAGGAAATGAAGACAAGCACAGAGTACAGAAAGCGTAATCACAGGATAACACAAGATGAAGACAAATAGACTAAAGAAATTGAACCGAGGAAATTGAGAAACTCTTCAGTCAAAGTCTTCAAACACAGATATGATGAAGCACTTAACACAGTAATGAGGAAATGAAAGAGTTGAGGAAATAGAACCAGTAAGCTTGGTGAAGACAATGATTTGGTAGACCAGTTCCAACTGCTGTGTCAGTTGTACGTCTGGTTGGAGCGGTTGAGTATTTAAACTTGAGGACACACAGTCCCGGACACCCAGTCCTGAGCATGCAGCTCAGGACACCAAGTCCTCACCGTATTCTCATTGAACTAAGGTCACACAGATCTCGTCCAATCAGTCGTGGTAAGTCTTCAGGCGACTTCCAAACCTTCACAAACTCGGTCACTCGGCGATCCACAATTCCCCTTCGATGCTCTAGACCATGACGCCTAACCGTCTGGAAGAAGCACAGTCTTCAAAGGTAACAAGCGTCGGATCCACGCAGGATCAATCTCTTCAGTTATGCTCAATCACTTTGGGTTTGTAGGTGTTTGGGTTTGGGTTTTCCTCACTTGATGATTTTCACTCAAAGTCCTCGGAGGATGGGATGCTCTCAATTGACAAGTGTCAGTTTCTCTCGGAGCAGCCAGCCAGCTAGTGGTTGTAGGGGGCGGCTATTTATAGCCTAGGGAGCAGCTCGACATGATAAGACATAAATGCCCTTCAATGATATGACCGTTAGGTGGATAAGATATTTTGAGACAGCCGCCAGAGACAAAGAACGGTCGGAAATTTGAGGTTCAAATTCCTCGGGGCTATCATGTTCCTAATCAGTATAGGCAATCCATCATGGCGAATTCCTAACTCCTCGGTCAGAACAAATTCCTCAAATGACCGGAAGAACTTCGTCTCTCACATCAAGAAATTGACTGAACTGTATGAGATTTCCAATGGCTTCACTCGAAGGGATTGGTAGGTGTATGATTTTGAGTTGAGCATCACATTGAAATTTTTCCTTAGTATTTCCTTGACCCCCTTTAACAGTATGGTGTTTCCTATGACTCAAGAAAGACAAAACAAAACTACGAAAACAAAAGTCTTCACGCTTCATGTTCCTCAAATGAATTCCAAGTCTTCAAGGTCACACCAATTTATTCACTTTCAAAGTCTTCAGAAAGTCTTCAGAATACCAAAGTCTTCAGTCGAAGAACTTCATTTTTAGGGGTCGACTTTCTCTGTAAATATCAAACTCCTCATAGACTTATAAACCTGTGTATACTCATAAACACATTAGTCCCTTAACCTATAAGTCTTCAATACACCAAAATCACTAAGGGCACTAGATGCACTTACAATCTCCCCCTTTTGGTGATTGATGACAATATAGGTTAAGTTTTCAACGGGGATAAACATATGAAGTGTAAATACTGATATTGAGGAATTTGATTGCAAGATATAGAAGAACTCCCCCTGAATATGTGCATAGTGAGGAATCTGCTTTTGAGGCAATGCACACTTGAAGAGTTGAATCATGGAGATCCCCCCTATATCTTGTAATTCATACATGCATTTGACATATAATATGAAGAATTTGAAATGCATGATGAAATATGGTGACTGGTGTAATTCAGCATGCGTGTATTAACATATAACAAGAAATAAGCATGCAGAAGAACACATCAAAAGTATCAGAGCACCATCGGGTTTAAGATTACAACTCGATCCAATAAAGTTTCAGAAGAGCGAGAGTTGTAACTTAGCAAAAAAAACGCCCATATAATATAGACCCTCTTGAAGACTAACTCAACATTCTCCCCCTTTGTCATCGAATGACCAAAAGGATCGAAACTGAGGACTAACACCCCTGAAGAATATCAAGTTGATGGAGGAGCGCCAGCGTTGTTGGGGTCGTTTGTCGTAGTAGGGCCTGCCGCAGTGTCGTCCAAGTCTTCATGTTCATCGGTGTCGCGCGATGAAGAATAGGAGCTGGCCACCAAGGAAGGAACCTTGACCTTCTTGTATTTCTTGATTGGAGGTGCGGACCAATCAAATTCTTCCTTGAGACCCATTTTCTTCAGATCTTCTTCGCTGTAGACATGAGACAAAACAGCCCAAGTACGGTTGAAGGTTTCATGGAGGTAGTATTGATTTTTCTTCACTTCATTATGGGTTGAGGTCATGTTGTGAAGAATTGAACAAACTGACGCTTGACCCATTTATGATTGCGATCAACCTTCTGATGAAGACTGAGGAGAAGCTCACGATCACCATCACCACAGGTGCTTTGTGCCTTGAGGATTTGGCTTGGTTGTGTTGGCGGCAGAGTCATGGGTGGCGAGTCATCATTGGTTGAGTAGGATGCAGCCTTGCGAAATTGACCATCCAATGGACGAATGCCTTCATCTATCACAGCAGCGGCCTTGCCTTTGTCATCAGCTGAGGAAAATGTCCGTTTGAGGACTTCAATCAGAGGCAAGTAGCTGCCGTGATTCAGAGTATCAGCTTTGTAATTGAGTGAAGACCTTGTTCTAATGAATCTCATAATCCAAGGTGCATAAGGCTTCAGCTCAAAAGGTGTCATAGCGACATTTGCCAGAGTCCTCATGAAGAAATCATAGAAGTTGACAGGAACTCCATGAATTATATTGAAAAGCAGATTCTTCATGATGCCAACGACTTATTCTTCATTCGAGTCGTGGCCTTTGATAGGACTCAATGTCTTCGTCAAAATGCGATAGACAGTCCACTTAATTCCTTGACGAGAAATTTGGTTTGTGGGGCCTGCCCTGGCTTCAAAGGCTTCATCAGAACTTGCATGTAGTGATTTGTAAGCTCAGGTTCACTGTAGACGCAACGAGCACCTTCAAGGGGAGGACTGAGTGGTAGGGCACGAAGCAATTCAGTAGCTGGTGCTTTGTAGTGAGTGTTTTCTGACATCTAGTCTAGCACCCATGAGTTCACATCTTCAGAATCTCCTGTGATGTGCAGCATCGCAAAGAATTGAAGAATGAGTTCTTCATTCCAATCACATATGTCAGTGCAGAAATTTAACAGTCCAGCGTCGTGAAGAACACTGAGGACTGGCTCAAAGCCCGGCAGAGATTCCATGTCCACATGAGGAATGCGTGCATGATCGAAGACTTTGTCTTTATTGAACAGCACTGAGGAGTAGAAATTGGCCAGGCTGGCCATCAGAAAAGCCTCTTCCTTATGCGAGCAGAATCATAGGGGTCGAATCTGTGAAGAACACATGCTTGCCGAAGAAATCTTCAGCCTTGAACTTTTGCTTCCTTGAGAATGGATCCTTTGGCTTTCGCAGTGGAGTGTCAGTGAGTTGCATCACGACTTCAGGAATCACAACCTCAGGTTCTTCAGACTGAGGAATTTCTGGTTCCTCTTCAGTGGCAGTCTGCGTGTTGAAGTGATCAGCGGCAGTGATTTCTTGACACTAGTGGCTGGAATTTCTTCACGTCTGAGATGAAGTGGGGTGAGTTTCTTGAGCCCATTTGAACAGTTGGTGCGAGGGATCGAGGTATTTGCTGTAAAGGGGTGAGAGTGGAGAATTGGGGTGCTGACTTTCCCAAAAGTCATCATTCATCACTGGCGTAGTGCACCCAATATCCACGTCTTCATCTTTCATTTCTTCAACGCCAGCCTCTTCAACTGTGAACTGAGGCATGGGCGAGGAGACAACAGGTGTTGAAGGGATGGCATCCACTTCAATTTCTTCATCAATCTGCTCTGACGAAGCAGCAGAATGATTTTCTTCGTCAGATCCGCTAGGGATCACATATTCTTCACCAAAAGGATCAAGGTCCTTTGATGGCATGGTTGAGATCGAAACAGCATCAATTGGATTTGCAAATGAACTTGTCATAGGCTTCATTTTCTTTGGAGCTGAGGAATCTAAAGCAGCTGATGCTTTCCTTTTCTTCACAGCTCCACGCTCTGCAGCCTTGGTCTTCTTCACATCTAATGCAGATGGAAGGATTGCAGTTGGTGTAGGCGTAGGAGGAGCAGAGGAATCTGGTTGATTTTCTTCAAAGAATCGATGCAGCTGTTGACTTCTTCATTTTCTTCAAAGCGCACCACTAGTGGATGCCACCGCAATGTCTTCGAGGCTGGAATGCAGTCATCAGCCCTGGAACTAACATTTTCTTCAGCAGTCTGAAAGTCATCAGTGGTGCTGGCATGTTCTTCAGTTTGGTGAGCAGAAGCTTCAGCCTGAGGAATTTCCTGTTGCGATGGAGCTGCAACATTGGAGGTGAATTTCTTAGTTAGTTTAACAAATCTGACTTTGGCACCTTGCCAATCAGCATAGTAGGCATTGAAGTTATTGCTGAGGGCTTTGATTTCAGACTGGATTTTTATAAGATCATCAGTTGTCATAGAGACAACGTTGGTCTTCAAAAACTTTTCTTTCCTATACTGTGCTTTCTAGATCTGCCTGGCCTTCTCATATTTCCATTTTCTTCAGAGATGAAATGGGTCAGCATGTGACTTTGGCCAGGAGTCAAATTGAAATCAGGCATAGGAGTGTCTGGATCCTTGTGCCAGAGATCAATATGATCGAGGATCAACTTAGGATCCAATAGCAGTGGCACATTAGTGCCTTTGGCTCTAGCGGCACTGACTTGCCTGTCTCTGATGGTCTCAGCAAGTTCTTCATCGTCAACCTAGTCTTCTTCAGACGGTACTTGGAAGGCAACCTGCTTCTTTTGAGGACTAGGGCGAGGACCTCTTCCTGCAGTGGCCTTTTTTTCAGTAGAGACGGACCCGTTGAAGAATTGGGTGCAGCTAAGGAACTAGCTGAGACACCTGAGGCAATGGAGATGCCTGCTGTCCTTTGGCACGTGGCAAGATGCACAGGTGCAGAGGACTTTGTCGGAGCGGCCGAAGACTTTGGCGGAGGAGCTGAAGATTCTGGAGGAGCAGGAGCAGCATGAGGAATTGGTCGTGAGGGCCTTGAGGATTCTGGCCGTGAGGGCTTTGCTGAGGAACTAGGCCTTGAGGGCACTGGAGGTGAAGCACTTGGCTTGCGCGCGGGCTTCTTTGCCATAGATTTCTTTGGCTTGACAGCAGAGGCCTCGGCAGAGGCATCAGCAGCAGCAGAGTCCTCATTGAATTTCCTCACTGCTTCTTTGGCTTGCCTGGCCAGCTTGGCTTGGCGCTTTACCCATTCATCAGGATAATCCTCACCGCGCTTGAGGCTGGTGGGATCTGCTACTTGGCCAGGTGCCAATGGTGGTCTTGTGCATGGAGGATTGAGTGCGAATTTTTTTCATGTACTTTGGAGTTACATGCATGTACTCTCTCCATTCTCTTGCCCATCTCCTTTCTATCCTCTGGATGCGCACCTTGCGCTGATTTTTGTTCTCCTTACCAAACTTGGCCTCATCAAGAGTGCAATAGTCTTTATATATGTCATCAGGGATCTCAAAGGCAGTCATGACCTCAGGCTTCTTTCCTCCTTTCTGTGGCTTCTTACCGTCTACCATTTTCTTCAGTTGAGGAATTTGAACAATCGAATTCTCTGAAGAAGTATGCAAATTTTCTTCGAGGAACACTGCAAATGAGTTAAGTTGATGCGAACCTAGTGATTCAGCAGTGGACATGAGTACCTGTGAACAGAGTATAGTTGCAAGGAATTTGGAGAGGTCATATGCGTTCTCAGAAGGTTTTTCAAAAAGAACAAGTTTGAGGAATTTTGACCAGATGAGTCTTGAAGAATTACACTAAGCGTTCTTTGTCTTAGGTTCCAGAGTTGTATAGATCGAAGATCCACACAATTGAGGAATCTTGAAGAAAAATGATGCTTAGAAACACGAATCAAGAACAGATGACATGTGAGGTGTTTAGTGTGTGAGGATTTGAAGAATAAAACACCTTTGAGGATTTTGTAGAAATCATTTGAATCAAAGAGGGCAGTAAAAGTAACTTTTAATTACCCTGAACGAAGAACACGACGAACTGTGAGATGGAGAGGTGAAGTTCGTTAGTGTAGATCTTCCACGCCCTAACTCGGCGGAGGAAGACGGCTACGGCGGCGGCGGAGTGAAGATTTCCGCGGCCGGCGCGAGTACGACGGCGACGAGGTCGAGGCAGTGAAGCTCTTCCTCACCGGTGACGATGAAGTAGCGGCGGCGCTAGGGTTTGAGAAGCTCGAGCAGGAGAGAGAGCGAGCGGAGTAAAGGGAGTGAGGAAGGGGAGAGGGGTATTTATAGCCACAGTGAAAAAACTGTTTGCCCGAAGATTTAGGACAAACGTGCCCCTGACCCTTCTCATTCGCATGACATGTGTCACCCACGTACTGAAAAGTGGAGATCATGTTAGATCGTGGGTGAATAGATAAGTCTATCGTGGGAAGCGGAACGTTTTGAGCGGCAAAGACGAAAATTTGGATAAGATAAGTTAAAAGTTCCATTCGCAAATTCTTCAGCTGACAAGGACACAGTGAAGATTTTGAACGAGTTTCAAATAGAACGCACATGAAGAATTAGTGAATAGATTGGGTTGTGTATAGCATAGAGGGGGAAGGGTCCGATCACATTCACTTAGCGTAAGAACAACTTGAAGAAATAGCCATAAGTGAATGTCAAGAGGACATAAACCCATATATATATATATATATATATATATATATATATATATATATATATATATATATAGCCAATGAAGAAAAACGACGGAACCAGTGAAGATTTTGCAAAGTTGAAGAATTTGAAAAAATGAAGAATTTCAAAACTGAGGAAAAACTCAAATTGAAGATTTTCAACTTTGGTGGTGGCGTGAGCCACCGTATAAGAATGATGATTTTAGACACCGCGTACAATTGCCGTAGGGTTCTGAGAATCAAATTCTTCATTAATTTCTTCACACTTAAAGTGTTGTTCTTCATTGATTGAAGAAAAACGTTTCTTCATGTGTTGCACATCTAAGTCATCAATTTGCATAAGTGTTAGGATGAGTGTCCTATTCAAAGAACATTCGAAGATTCTAAGATATTTAGCTCACACCGCAACTTGCTAAATCTCTTCTCATCCAAGGGCTTTGTGAAGATATCGGCTAGCTATTCTTCAGTCTTCACGTGCTCGATGGAGATGTCGCCCTTCAACACATGATTACGAAGAAAATGATGACGAATCTGAATGTGCTTTGTCTTCGAGTGCTGAACTGGGTTGTAGCGATCTTGATGGCACTCTCATTGTCACAGTAGAGATGCACATTCTTCACGTTGATGCCATAGTCCTTGAGAGTTTGCTTCATCCACAAAGAATTGAGCACAAGAAGAACCAGCAACAATGTACTCGGCTTCAGCGATGAAGGATACGCAATTCTGCTTTCTTCGAGGACCAACAGACCAAAAGACCGTCCAAGGAAATGACAAGTACCAAATGTTGACTTACGGTCCACACGATCACCAAAGATAGTCGAGTCGAATGTCCAATGAGATCAAAAGCAGAGCCCTTGGGGTACCATAATCCTAGTGTTGGTGTGTGAGCTAGATATCAAGAATATGCTTCACAGCCTTATGGTGTGATTCCTTCTGTAGCTTGAAATCGGGCACACATGCAAACACTAAGCATTATATCTGGCCTAGATGCACATAAGTACAATAAAGAACCAATCATGGAGCGGTATACCTTGTGATCAAGTCAATACCATTTTCATCGATTGCATAGATGGCCATTTGTGGGCATAGGAATTGACGCCTTTGCAATCTTGCATGCCGAATTTCCTCGTAACATCCTTGAGGTATTTCTCCGAGATATGAATATGCCATTGCGTTGTTGGCGAATTTGAAGACCTAAGAAGAATTTCAACTCTCCCATCATAGACATTTGATATTCTTCACTCATCATTTAGGCAAATTCATCACTATAACGTTGGTCAAGACAAAGAAGATAATATCATCAACGATATTTGGCACACAAATAGTTCACCATCATAAGATTTAATAAAGAGAGTAGGGTCGAGTGAACGGGTGTGAATCCATTCTTCATGAGGAATTCCTTCAAGGTATCATACCACGCCCGAGGGGCCTGCTTGAGGCCATAGAGGGCCTTGTTGAGTCTGAAGACTTTGTCAGGATTCTTTGGATCTTCAAAACATGGGGGTTGAGCAACATATACTTCTTCCTCAAGCTTACCATTGAGGAATGCACTTTTCACATCCATATGATATAAAGTGATATCATGATGGTTAGCATAAGCAAATAATATGCAAATAGCCTCAAGTCTAGCAACAGGTGCAAAAGTTTCATCGAAATCAATTCCTTCAACCTGTGTGTAGCCTTGAGCTACAAGTCGTGCCTTATTCCTCATCACAAGGCCATTTTCATCTTGCTTGTTGCGGTAGATCCACTTTGTGCCAATGATATTATGCTTGCGAGGATCTGGACGTTTAACCAGTTCCCAGACGTTGTTGAGCTCGACCTGATGTAATTCTTCTTGCATGACCTGAATCCACTCAAGCTCCAGAAATGCTTCATCTACCTTAGTGGGCTCTGTGATAGAGACAAAAGCATAGTGCCCACAAAAGTTAGATAAATGTGAAGCTTTTGAGCGTGTGAGAGGACCTGGTGCTTCAATGTCATCGATGATCTTTTCGACTTGCACTTCTTTTGCAACGCGAGGATGAGCTGGTTGTCGTCGAGGAATTTGATCAGCATTTTCTTGAGCACCATTTTCTTTAGCATTTTCGCCAGGTGCATCAAATTTCGGCGTTCTTCACGTTCGGAATGAATTCTTCAGCAGATTCTTCAAGAGGGAATGACATCCTCGGTAGCCTTGAACTTGATAGAATCCTCGGTCTTTGGCTCATCTATCATGTAAGGTAGGTGCTCTCTTTGTGAGTCATTAGTTTCATCGAATCAAGACATCTACAGCTTCAACAATCTTGTGAAGAACATTGTTGAAGACTCAGAGGTGTGCAGTCCTTTCCATAACCAAGCATAAAACCTTCATGTGCTTTGGTGCAAATTTAGCATTGTGATGAGGATCTCTAATCCAACATTTAGCAATCAAGACTTTGAAATAACTCACATTGGGTTTCTTGTCGGGTGAGGAGTTCATAGGCGGTCTTCTTGAAGAATTTGTGAAGATATACCCTGTTGATGATGTGGCATGCAGTGTAAATTGCCTCAATCCAGAAGTGACGAGGCGTCTTGTACTCATCAAGCATAGTGCAAGCCATCTCAACAAGAGTTCTGTTCTTGCGCTCCACGACGCCATTTTGCTGAGGAGTATAAGGAGCAGATAACTCATGAGTAATACCAAGTTCATCAAGATAGTCATCAAGACCAGAATTCTTGAACTCAGTTCCATTGTCACTCCTGATGTGCTTGATCTTCACACCAAAGTTGGTTGAAGCCCTCGAGGAAAATCGTTTGAAGACTTCCCCCACTTCATGTTTGTAAGTAACAATGTGTACCCATGTGTAACGAGAGTAATCATCAACAATAACAAAGCCATATAGAGATGCATCATTAGTGACTACTGAGTAATGATTAGGACCAAAGAGGTCCATGTGAAGCAATTCGAATGGTCGAGTAGTGGTCATGATAGTCTTTGCTGGATGCTTGGCCTTGGTCATTTTTCTAGCTTCACAGGCCCCACATAAGTGATCCTTGAGGAATTTGACATTCTCAATGCCAATGACATGCTTCTTCTTCGCAAGCGTGTGCAAATTCCTCATGCCTGCGTGACCAAGTCGTCGATGCCATAGCCAGCCTTCTAAAGCTTTTGCAAGTAGGCACACGGCTGGTTGTGAGAAATCAACAATGTACAAGTCTCCTCTCCTAAAGCCTTCGAAGACTTTGGAATTGTCATCTTCCATAACCACAACACAACGATACTTGCCAAAGACAACAATCATATCAAGATCACAAAGCATTGAGACAGACATAATATTGTATCCTAAGGACTCAACAAGCATGACTTTGTCCATGTGTCGATCCTTTGTGATCGCAACCTTACCTAGGCCCAATACCTGACTTTTTCCTTTGTCAGCAAAGATGATATGCTTCAGATGCGATGGTAATAAGGGAGCATCAATCAACAGATTCTTGTCACCAGTCATATGATTTGTACATCCACTATCGAGGACCCACTCAGTGGCTTTGGTTTGATCATCCTGCAGATGAATTAGTGCAGCTTACGAACTCATATACTTCATCAGTGAAGAATATGATATCAAATTCATCAGATGAATTTCATCAAGCAGTAAAACAGATATAACAATATGAGGACGTGTGAAATGAAAGTTCATTTCTTCATGATTAGCCTGCGTCCTTTTAGGCATTTTTGTCAGGTCCCCAGCAAATTCTTCAGACATTAAAGCACGCCCGAGACCTGACCTCGCAGAAGAGATTAGTTCTTTTTCTTCACCACCCACATCTGAAGGGGTGGCAAAGAGTTCATCACTCTGCGAGCTCCATTTGAGAATGGTGGCAAAGAAGCCAGACCATTTCGTTTCACATAAGAGGGGTTAGGGTAAGCATATGAATAAGCAGAGAAGTTCTTCGAGGACTTATGAACATAATGGTTTGAGGAATAATGCACATATTCATAGCCCTTAGCTCTACCCTGCGAAATAGAGTTGTTAGCACGATGATAATCATATGAGGACTTTGATCCTTTTGAGGAATTTGATCCACGTGAGGAATTTGGTCCGTATGAGGACTTGGATCCATATGAAGAATTTGGTCCATATGAAGAGTTTGATCTGGGGTTCCTATTCTTCACAGGTGGTGTCATGAGGACATTCACCTGAAGACTTGCAAGGCACCTTTTGGGAACCCAGATTTTCTCATAGGGGAACCGTTCCTGCAGTTAGTGCCAACATATCTAGCAAATACTTCACCATTCTGATTTTTGAACAGTTTATAGATGGAGTCAAATGACTCATCAGAAGAATGAGGAGATTCACATGTAAAGCCAGATAAGTTAGATGGATCAACTGGTGGTCCCTTTGCAGCAACACATGAGGTTTTGGGGTACCGCTCAAAGCTTCCAATATGTACCTTCAAAGATTGATTTTCCTCTCAAAGGCAATACCCTCTTTCCTAGGGTTCCTGTTGAGTATCTGCTTTTTAAGTACATCACAAAGAGTCTGATGCCCTTTGAGGCTTTTGTACATGCATGTCATGTACAATTCCTTCAGCCCTGCATCGTCAGTGCTACTAGCAATGTCCTCAGATGAGGAATTAGTGATAGCAGAGGCAAGTGAAGAATTTGTAACAATAGAAGCATTTGAACATTCAGGTGAAGAATTAGCAGATTCACGTTCAATGCACTTTAAGCATGGAGGAACAAATTCTTCCTGAGAAGCGCTGATTTGTTGAGCAAGTAATGAATCGCGCTCCTTCTGAAGATCTTCATAACTCACTCTTAGCTTCTCAATATCTTGCTTCTTTTGAAGAAATTCATAAGAAAGCTTCTCATGATTAGATAAGAGAGAGTTATGATGACCTTGAAGGCTGTCAAACCTAGACTGAAGTCTCTGAAGATTTTCAGTCAAGGCTTTAGTGAGATCCATTTCTTCACCCAACATATCGTCACTTTTGTCTAGCATGTTTTGAACCTTTTCAAAAGCCCTTTGCTGTTTCACAGCAATCTTAGCAAGTTTAGAGTAGTTGGGCTTGAGGTTTTCATCAGATTCATTCTCACTAGATTCAGAGGAGGTATATTTGAGTACCTTGGCACCCTTTGCCATGAAGCAGTAGGTGGGAGCGTAGTCATCATTGCCTTCATCAGCCTTGTTGGTGAGGTCATTTTCTTCAGAGTTGAAGAAAGGCTTGTTGATGAATGCAGTAGCGAGAGCCAGACTCGCCACACCAGACTCAGACTCCTCAGATGCCTCCTCTTCCTCATGTTCCTCAGATTTAGCCTCAGAGTCCATTTCCTTGCCAATGAATGCCCGAGCCTTCTTGGAGTTGCTCTTCTTGTGAGATGAAGACTTCGAGGATTTTGATGATGAAGATTTTGACGATTTCTTCTTCTTCTTAGCATCATCAGAACTGTAATCCTTGTATTTCTTCTTCTTTAATTCCTTTTCCCACTGAGGACAATCTTGAATATAGTGACCAGGTTTCTTGCATTTGTGGCATAGCCTCCTCTTGTAGTCACTGGATGAGGAATCATTGCTCCTTGAGGATTTTCCAAAGCGGCCACGTCTTGAGAACTTCTGGAATTTCTTCACGAGCAGTGCTAGCTCCTGGCTCAATTCTTCAGGATCACCAAGGCTGCTGCCAGAATCTTCATTTTCAGATTCAAACACTGCCTTGGCCTTCAGGGCACGTGATCTACCATAGGACGAACCATAGAGATCTCTCTTTTCAGCAAGCTGGAACTCATGAGTGTTTAGCCTCTCGAGGATATCAGCGGGATCAAGTGACTTGTAATCAGCACGCTCTTGTATCATCAATGCCAGAGTATCAAATGAGGAATCAAGCGATCTCAACAATTTCTTCACCACCTCATGGTCGGTGATGTCAGTGGCACCAAGCGCTTGAAGCTCATATGAGATGTCAGTGAGGCGATCGAAGGTTTGTTGAACATTTTCATTGTCGAGTCTTTTGAAGCGGTTGAAGAGATTGCAAAGAACATCAACTTGAGAGTCATGCTGAGTTGAGACTCCTTCATTCACTTTGGACAGCCTATCCCAGATAAGCTTAGCAGTTTCCAAAGCACTCACTCTTCCATACTGTCCTTTGCTCAGATGGCCACATATGATATTCTTCGCTTGAGAATCGAGTTGCTTGAATCTCTTCACATCGATGGCGTTCAGTGAGGGTGAGACAAAGGGAACACCATTTTCCACAACATACTAGAGATCGTTATCAATTGCCCCAAGATGCATTCGCATCTTATTTTTCCAGTAGGGGTAGTCTGTCCCATCGAAGGTAGGACAGCTAGCAGAGACCTTGATCATACCTGCGGTCGACATAACTAAAACTCCAGGAGGTTAAACCAAAATCACATAGAACAAGGGAGTGCCTTGCTCTGATACCAATTGAAAGTGCGTTATATCGACTAGAGGGGGGTGAATAGGCGATTTTTATGAATTCTTCACAGAGGAATTTGCCGGTAGGAAATTCCTTAGCGAAGAACTACTTGCAGCGGAATAAGTACTCAGAAGTAAGCATAACAGAATACATGCATGGTCATCATGATGAAATGAAGACAAGCACAAAGTACAGAAAGCGTAATCACATGATAACACAAGATGAAGACAAAGCAGTGAAGAAATTGAACTGAGGAAATTGAGAAAGTCTTGATCAAAGTCTTCAAACACAGATATGATGAAGCACTTAACACAAGAATGAGGAAGTGAAAGAGTTGAGGAAATAGAACCAGTAAGCTTGGTGAAGACAATGATTTGGTAGACCAGTTCCAACTGCTGTCTCAGTTGTACGTCTGGTTGGAGCGGCTGAGTATTTAAACTCGAGGACACACAGTCCCGGACACCCAGTCCTGAGCATGCAGCTCAGCACACCATGTACTCACCGTATTCTCCTTGACCTAAGGTCACGCAGACCTCGTCCAATCACTCATGGTAAGTCTTCAGGCGACTACCAAACCTTCACAAACTCGGTCACTCAGCGATCCACAATTCCTCTTGGATGCTCTAGACCATGACGCCTAACTGTCTGGAAGAAGCACAGTCTTCAAAGGTAACAAGCATCGGATCCATGCAGGATCAATCTCTTCAGTGATGCTCAATCACTTTGGGTTTGTAGGTGTTTGGGTTTGGGTTTTCCTCATTTGATGATTTTCACTCAAAGTCCTCGGAGGATGGGATGCTCTCAATTGACAAGTGTCAGTTTCTCTCGGAGCAGCCAACCAGCTAGTTGTTGTAGGGGGCGGCTATTTATAGCCTAGGGAGCAGCCCAACATGATAAGACATAAATGCCCTTCAATGATATGACCGTTAGGTGGATAAGATATTTTGAGACATTGGCGCAGAGACAAGAACGGTCGGAAATTTGAGGTTCAAATTCCTCGGGGCTATCATGTTCCTCCTCAGATAGGCAATCCGCCTTTGGCGAATTCCTAACTCCTCGGTCAGAACAAATTCCTCGGCGACCACAAGAACTTCGTCTCACATCAAGAAATTGACTGAATCAGTATGAGATTTCCAATGGCTTCACTCGAAGGGATTGGTAGGTGTAGGATTTTGAGTTGAGCATCACATTGAAATTTTTCCTTAGTATTTCCTCGACCCCCTTTAACAATACGGTGTTTCCTATGACTCAAGAAAAAAAAACAAAACTACGGAAACAAAAGTCTTCACGCTTCATGTTCCTCAAATGAATACCAAGTCTTCAAGGTCACACCAATTTCTTCACTTTCAAAGTCTTCAGAAAGTCTTGAGAATACCAAAGTCTTGATCGAAGAACTTCATTTTTAGGGTCGACTTTCTCTGTAAATATCAAACTCCTCATAGACTTATAGACCTGTGTATACTCATAAACGCGTTAGTCCCTTAACCTATAAGTCTTCAATACACCAAAATCACTAAGGGGCACTAGATGCACTTACAGATTGGCACCGCTTAGTTCATGTAAATGTAATGAAATCCATCATGTTTATATGAAGATCTGGCTTTTTTATACGAAATCCTTCATGCTTATATGAAATCAGTCCGTGTTTGCACGAATTTCATCTGGTTGGTTAGAGTTGTGAAAATGTATGCATTGGCGTTTGATGTCGCCCTCCGCGGAAGGAAGCGGGAGGAAATTTGCGGCTGCCGTTGGAGATGCTCTTATCTTTGGAAATAATAGAGTGACATCCAATCCATTTGAGTTAATTGCGTGTATGATTGTCCCTCTATAAAAGTTAATTGCATGTACAAAGTGTACACATGACTTGCGGTGGTGGCTACGACCGTACACAAAGTTAAAAAGAAACAAGTCCATCCTTAATCTTGTATTCTAAGTACTATGTGGGTTCCACTGACAGTACAGTAGCGAAAGAAGTATATATTAAATAAGTAATATATAATATGAAAATCTAAAGTTAAAGACAAAATTCAAACTCATGTCATCGCGTTGCGAGCATCCGGCGCTAACCAGTCCAGCACATTTTTGTTGTAGACCATGCTGCTGATATATCTCCATGTCTACTCTTATACTCCATCTGTTCCTAAATATTTGTCTTTTTCAGATTTCAAATGGACTACCACATACGGATGTGTATGTAGACATATTTTAGAGTGTAGATTCACTCATTTTGCTCCATATATAGTCACTTGTTGAAATCTCTAAAAAGATAAATATTTAGGAACGGAGGGAGTAGAAAACAGAGTTGGTGATGATGGTGTGCGTGCCATCGTGCAATATAGGCCATCGGATTTATATCTAACGGATAGGAAGAAAAATATGGCAATTTTGCAAAAATTTACCCACACCCCTCTCCACGTTCGCAAATACGGCCTTCCCTCGTTCATCCTTTTCTCTCACAAGATAAGCTACTCATACAAATGCATCTTGATTTTCCGTTACAGCATACGAACATCTAGCTAGTTTCTTTTAAAATAGTTACTCTGATAATTGGGTTGAAGTGATATATTTTATGTTTGCCCCGAATGATTTCGGATTCACTAGTAGTAACAAAGAAAAGGTTGCCTTGTTAATTAATAGAAAACAGGGTGAAAACTATCACATGAGGCCGGTAAAAACGAGGCACACTGGGTTCAGCGTCATCGTCACTACAGCTGTGCACGCGCGAGAAGTCTACATATCGAGGGGGCTACTGAGCGAGGCACAGAGACACAATGTTCGAGAGAGAAACCAATTGACAGATTACGATCAGATTGAGTTTTCACCCTTCTGCTGTCATTGTTGGGGTGGGGGAGGGGGAGGGAGAGAAAGACGTATCGAGAGTGTGCGCGGTAGGCACAGAGGTACAACTAGAGAGAGAGAGAGAGAGTGTGTGTGTGTGTTTGAAAGAGGAGTGGATAGATTACTATCAAGATCGAGGTGCCGCCCTACTCCTTCGGTGTCGGGTAGTGTGTGTGCGTGTGTGTGTGTGTGCTTGAGAGAGAAGCCAGTCGATAGATTAGTATCAAGATCGAGGTGTCACCCTACTCCTTCGGTGTTGGGAAGTGTGTGTGTGGTTGTGTGGTTGTGGGTGGGTGTGTCGGGGGGTGCGGGGGGGGGGGGCGGCAGTGACACTTACATATCCCTACTCTTATAAAAAACAGAGTTGGTGATGATGGTGTTCCTGCCTTCCTGCAATATAGGCCATCCGATTTATACCCGACGGATAGGAAGGAAACTATGGAAATTTTGCAAAAAGATACCCACACCCCTCTCCACATTTGCAAATAAGGTATTGCCTCGTTCGTCCTTTTCTCCCACAAGATAAACTACTCATACAAATGCATCTTGATGTTCGGTGCAACGCATGGGCATCTTGCTAGTAGGGAGAAGGAGTTTGTGTGACACATATCTAGCTATATTAAGGGATAGGTAGATATCATTTGTGTGAGGCATACTTAAAGCATCACGAAGATAAACAAAATTGTGTGCATGCAAGTGCCGGAAAAAATGAAGCGAGAAACAATGTGTTGGAGAGAGAGAGAGAGAGAGAGAGAGAGAGAGCGAAATCTCAAAACAAAATGTGCTCTGTTGGAATCCCATTGTATGTATTCATATGGTTCCAGAACTCGAGTTAACCTTAGGCATATGTGTGAGAGACATTATTATACTTTGAGACATTAGTGGCTGTGGGTGTGCGGAATTAAAGGGGTGTGCGTGTTAATGGAGAGAGCGTGTGTGTTTCTGTGTGAGAGACTTGTAGGACGGGGTAGAAAGACGAATTCTAACCTTGACGAAGGGAGAGAAATACACGAAGTGCGCGTGCGTGATTCCGATGACCACAGGGAAATGAGATATGTATGCGTGTGAGAGACATTGCACAATTCATTCACGTAACACTATCTAGCGATCGTGGACGTGCATCGCTTGAACATAAATCAATATCTACTTCGTATCATGGCCAAAGGTACAATATTGATTCAACGCTATAAAGATTGGACACTCACATATCACATTTTTTTCTATTTAAATAAACCTTTTCAGTTGTGCATGCCAAAGTTACAGTGATGTTTCTTCACACAACCAATGTAGCTATCATGTACATGCACCTTTGTTAGTCTTGCATTCAAAATCATTAGTCTTGGATGATTTAAGGTTCTATTATGAAGTAATATATGTAATATTCATATATGAATTCAACGGGTACGCAATTTATGAAATGGAGGCTATGTAATCATATGAGGTAACACTTTTAAGTAGCGGACTTCTTTTTGTGCGCCTCTACACTAACACGTCAATGCATTATGTTTAAAGTAAATAACCAATTGCACTAAATTATCTATTTACACGAGAAATACATAGGCTGAGCGTTTGATCCCTTTTTTTGTGAATGCGCCACTACACCCGTACGATTGGCCGCGCCCGTGTGAACGTCCAAGTTATCGGCGCATCATCCTGCGTTATTGTCTTTTTTCTGGGGTGGACACACCAGTTATTAACTGCTGACACGTGCCCCGTGTACACAGTCTCGCATGACCTTCCCGCTAGCACGGTCCAAAATTAGTTGAAACTGGATACGAACGATCCCGCGGGCGGCAAAATCTCCTGCCTCCTTCTAAAATTTCCGCCACCTTAGTCTTTAGCATGCGAAATTCCCCTTTTGTCCTTGGTGCACGGAGACCAACAGTTACAATACCACCCTCATCTACATAATAGGTCGGGGCTGCTTTGGTAACTTCCCGTTCCCCCCACTACACGGCACCCCCATTTCCTCTCCCCCTCCCGCAAAAACGACTAACTTCACAGCACCAGAGCATCTCACATCACGCCGTCCGTACTTCATCGGCCTTTCTCCCCTCCCCTCTCGAAACCCTAGACTGCTCATCCACCGGCGTACCAGAGCCCATTCACTGCCAGCGGCGTCCACCTCGCCAGATCTGCTTCTGTGGCTGCATCTACCCGTCCCACCTCCCCTAGAAACAAGTAGACTACTCATCCACCACTATACCACAGCCCATTCAGTGTCGGCCTTGTCCACGGCGCCGGATATGCTTCGTCGGTACTCTCGTCAACCGCAGCGCATCTGCAGAGGCTCATTCGTACTCCCCACTGGAGACGCCATTCACCCCCGGAGCCGCCCCACCGACGCTTCTGGCCGACGGCCTCTGATCCTCTTCGCCGACACCTTCCTCAACCCTACCGGAGCCGCTTCGCCGACAACATCGTCAACCCCACCGGAGTAGCTTCGCTTATACCATTTTCAACCCTACCGGGGCCGCTTTGTCAACTCACAAGTCCACGGCCTCAGATCCGCTTCCTCGCACCCTCATCCAACCTACCGGAGGAGCTTATGACGCCCCGTCCACGGCCACAGATCCGCATCATCGACACCATCCTTAACCCAAGCATCGGAGCAGCTTCACCTACGCCCTCGTCCACGGCCGCAGATCCGCTTCGCCCACAGCGTAGTCCACCCTACCGGAGCCGCTCCACAAACACCCTACTCGACGGTTCTAGATCTCCTTACCGGACCCTGACAGCCAGCACAGCGTCATCACCCTTGACGTTTCTAACCTGATTCCCACCGTCTGGCAAGATGCCAAGCACCCGCCACGGCCTAGGTACTTGTCACCTTTAAACCCGTCCAGCATCACCTGCCCGATGTACTTCAAATATACTAACAAGTCGCTTTTACCTGTTATGCAGCTCGCAAAAACTACAAGGACGATGTTTCTTCTGGATCTAACAGCTTGGCCAACCAAGATCCTGGACCGAGGCATTGCTGTGATCTTGTAAGCGTGTCTCTCTCTTGTATTGTTCTGTGTCTGCCAGCGTGCTTTGCTAGGATTTTCGACCAGTAATCCCTTTGTGCAGACAATGATTTCTACTACTGGCTGCTAAATTAGATATGTAGATGTCATACATGATACTACCTCGTACATCTGTTCCTAAATATAAGTCTTTCTAGAGATTCCAATATAGGCTACATACGGAGCAAAAGGAGTGAATCTACACTCGAAAATGCATCTATATACATCTGTATGTGGTCCATACTGGAATCTCTAAATAGACATATATTTAGGAACAGAGGCAGTACATTATACAAAATCAAAGGTGGAATGTAGGAATTCCAGTACACTACATTAGGCTCCCTTAGAGTACCTGCTAGTCCAGCATAGAGAGTCATGGCTAGTTTATGCTACACACACAATCATTAATTGGTGGTTTAAATATGCGCAAGGGATATGCAATGTATTATCATGTAGAGATGTCTGAAATTAGCCGTTCCAACTTGCAGATTGGGTTACACAATGAAAAAGTACAAGATGTATGTGGCAATTTCATGGAACATCGCAAAAAAGGAGAGCCAGCGGTGAGCCTATCTGATGTGCTATGGTACGTCACTCCTCCATTGCAATCATCATGACATGTTATTTGTATGTCAGTTCTATTGGCCAAGTTTCTTAGGGACAGTTATTATGAGTTAGCCTAAGAAAATAAGCACCTGTGAATATAAGCTCCATGTAATAAGACAACCAGTTCTTTTCATTGCGTTTTCAACTTACTTTGGTATGATAAGTGAAAAGTCTAGATTGCATTATATTTTTTCATTTTGCTGCCCATATGAAAATTAATTTGACTTTCAAACATCACAAATTGAACCCGGTCACGATGAATTAATATGATAGGAAAAGCAGACCATCACTATTTGCTCAAAATGCAAATACAAAGATACCATCTACTTGGCACAATCTACTTTGGTCAATGTTTTCCATAGAGATCCCATTGCCTAATTTAAACGAAAAACGCATGACCCACATTTAAATGAAGAACAATTATTTATTGAAATTCGATGGTCCAAGTGGCTGGTTATTATCATATAGCAAAGCACCACCTTAAAGCATCATATAGCAGCAGACTCATAGCAACTCATCATACAAAGACGAAGCGGCGATGTTCAATTCATCATATACCAGCAGCAGCTCATAGCAATTCATCATATAGCAGCAGCAGGTGCAGCTCATAGCAATTCATCATATAGTAGCAGCAGGAGCAGCTCATAGCAATTCATCATATAGCATCAGCAGGAGCAACTCATAGCAATTCATCATACAGCAGTAGTAGGAGCAGCTTATAGCAGCAACTCATCATATAGCAGCAGCAGCTCATAGCAATTCATCATATAGCAGCAGCAATAGCTCATAGAAATTCATCATATAGCAGCAGCAGCTCATAGAAATGCATCATATAGCAGCAGCAGGAGCAGCTCATAGCAATGCATCATATAGCAGCAGCAGAAGTACTCATAGCAATTCATCGTATAGTGGATCAGAATGAAAATTTGGCAAAAAAATCAGAGGAGATCCTCACCTTGTTGGATGAGCTCATCCTTCAACAGCACCTCAAGGCCACGGCCTGGGAGGTGGGTGAGGGAGTCCTGGATTAGGGGGTCCTCAGACAACCGGACTATATCCTTTGGCCGGACTGTTAGACTATGAAGATACAAGATTGAAGACTTCGTCCCGTGTCCGGGTGGGACTCTCCTTTGCGTGGAAGGCAAGCTTGGCAGTTTGGATATGTAGATCTCCTCCCTTGTAACCGACTCTATGTAACCCTAGTCCCCTCCGGTGTCTATATAAACCGGTGGGTTTAGTCTGTAGGACAACAACAATCATAATCATAGGCTAGCTTCTAGGGTTTAGCCTCTATGATCTCGTGGTAGATCAACTCTTGTAATACTCATATCATCAAGATCAATCAAGCAAGAAGTAGGGTATTACCTCCATCGAGAGGGCCCGAACCTGGGTAAACATTGTGTCCCCCACCTCCTGTTACCATCCGCCTTAGACGCACAGTTCGGGACCCCCTACCCGAGATCCGCCGGTTTTGACACCGACATTGGTGCTTTCATTGAGAGTTCCATTATGTCGTCACCATAAGGCTTGATGGCTCCTTCGATCATCAACAACGATGCGATCCAGGGTGAGGTTTTTCTCCCCGGACAGATCTTCGTATTTGGCAGCTTCGTACTTCGGCCCAACTCACTTGGCCATCTAGAGTAGATCGAGAGCTACGCCCCTGGCCGTCAGGTCAGGTTTGGAAACTTAAACTATACTGCCGACATCCGCGGAGACTTGATCTTTGACGGATTCGAGCCTATGCCAGGTGCGCTGCACAGTCACGACAAGCATGATCGAGCTCTGCCGTCGGACGGTGTTCGGGAAATCACACCTGTGGCCATTCCGGCCCTCAAGCCGAAGCAGATCGCGTCGTCTGAGGACGGGTGGATGGACCCCGCCACGGAGGCCGCACACTCAGTGGTGATAGAGCCGAATACTGATTTCACCTCCTATGAGACCTGTGTTGCCGGACACTTGGATTCGTCCCCGGCCACGGGCTCCGCACCGCCCGCGTCCGTGCCTATCGAATCTGATTGGGCACCAATCATGGAGTTCACCTCCACGGATATTTTCCAGCACTCGCCCTTGGGCGACGTGCTTGATTCATTAAGGTCTCTCTCCTTGTCAGGAGACCCTTGGCCAAACAATGTCCGGCTTGAGTGGGAAGCGGACGACGAAGAAATTCGTTCCCCACCCACCACCCACTTAATAGCCACTGTTGATGATTTAACCGACATGCTCGATTTCGACTCCGAAGACATCGACGGTATGGACGACGATGCAGGAGAGGAACAGGAACAACCGCCCACAGGGCGCTGGACAGCCACTTCATCACACAATATATATATGGTGGATACACCCAAAGAAAACAATGACGAGGAACGGAAGGATGCGGCGAAGGATAGTCCCCTCGAGAAGCAACCAAAGCGACGACGTGGACGCCGCTCCAAATCCTGCCTCGGCAAAAACAACGACAACAACGCAGGAAAAAATAATGCCCCAGTCGATTCCAAAGGAAACGACGACCACATAGATCCAGCGATAGAGCCGGATGAACCAGCGGACGGCGAACATAGTACGGAGCCGCCGTCCGATCACGGCGACGCCGAGGGTAAAGCCAATCAACCTGTCTCCGGAGAGGAGAACAGTCCGGACAACGATGCACACATCATCCCAGAAAGGCACTTGGAGCAAGAGAACCTCCATAGAAGGCTTATTGCCACCGTGAGGAGTCTGAAGAAGCAGAAGCAAAGGCTTAGGGCCACGCAAAATACACTCAACAGTAGACGGAACAAAGTGCTCGACACTGCAGAAAAGTACGGCAGCAGTCGCCACACAAAGAGCTATCCAAAGCGCAAGCTGCTGCCTGAATTTGATGTCAAGGCTTTAGAGCCTATACAGCCAAAAAATAAAACGGCCGATCAGCCGGATCGACCACCCCATGGCCACGATAGGGAGGCTAACGACGTCACGCATAAGTCAGCACACGATCTACGTGAGGACTTGCACAGAAAATCCGGTATGACCAGGTCCATCTATGGATCTAGGAAGCGAGCTCTGGCACAGAAGCAAAACCGAACACTACAACCGTCAGAATGCCATGACACATCCAAATACAGGGGTGCCGTGCACCCCCTATGCTTCACCGATGAGGTGCTGGATCACGAATTTTCGGAGGGATTCAAACCCGTGAACATAGAGGCATCTGACGAACGACGGACCACAGGGGTCTGGATTGAGGACTTTATCCTTCATATCCACATGGCTCGCGGAGATGATCTCCACGCCATCAAATACATGCCCCTCAACTTGAAGGGACCAGCTCGGCACTGGCTGAAGAGCCTCCCCGAAAACTCCATTGGAAGTTGGGAGGTTCTTGAGGATGCTTTCAGGGCTAATTTTCAAGGGACCTATGTCCGACCTCCGGATGTAGACGATTTAAGTCATATAATTCAACAGCCCGGGGAGTCAAAAGCTTTGGAACAGATTCCTCACTAAGAAGAATCAAATTGTCGACTGCACGGACGCTGAAGCCTTAGCGGATTTCAAACACAGTGTTCGGGACGAATGGCTCGCCAGACACCTCGGCCAGGAAAAACCGAGGACAATGGCAGCCCTAACAAGCCTTATGACCCGCTTTTGCGCGGGCGAAGATAGTTGGCTGGCCCGTAGCGGCACCAGCGACCCAGGCACATCCGAAGTTAGGGATGGCAATGGAAAACCACGACGCAATAAAAGTAAGCGTCAAAACAATCAAGACAGCCCAGACAACACGGCGGTAAACGCCGGGTTTAGGGGCTCTCGACCCGGTCAACGAAAAAAGCCATTCAAAGGCAGCAGAGATGGACCGTCCAACCTAAACAAGATTCTAGACAGATTATGTCAGATTCATGGCACCATCGACAAACCTGCAAATCACACCAACAGAGAATGCTGGGTCTTCAAGCAGGCCGGCAAGCTAAACGCCGAACACAAGGGGAGGGAGACACCAAGCGAAGATGAGGGTGAGCCTTGCCAGCAAAACACTGGGGGACAGAAAAAATTCCCACCAGAGGTCAAAACAGTGAACATGATTCACGTAACGAAGAGGAGGAACAAATGCACACTCCGAGACATATGCGACGCAGAACCCGTCACCCCCAAATCCAACCGTTGGTCGGCCTGCCCGATCACTTTTGATCGCAGGGATCACCTGACCAGAGCCTGGCATGGAGGATCGGTTGCCTTGGTACTAGACCCAATAATTGACGGATACCATCTCACCCGAGTCCTTATGGACGGCGGCAGTAGTCTTAATGTGATATATCAGGACACGGTCTGCAAAATGGGGATAGACCCGACAAGAATCGGCCAAACCAATACTACCTTTAAAGGAGCAATACCAGGCCCAGAGGCCCGCTGCACGGGCTCTCTAGTACTAGAGGTTGTATTCGGTTCTCCCGACAACTTCCGAAGCGAAAAGTTAACCTTCGACATCGCTCCATTCCTAAGCGGCTATCAAGCACTACTCGAAAGAACGGCCTTCACTCGTTTTAATGCGGTACCGCACTAAGCTTATCTTAAGCTTAAGATGCCCGGTCCACGTGGCACCATCATAGTTAGCGGAAGCACGGAGCGTGCCTTAAGTACGGAAGAATGTGTGGCGGCTTTAGCAGCCGAACACTAAACGACCTCTCCAACCAGGATAAATGATCGGTCGTCAAGACCGCGGACACGGTTAGATGAGTCCGGCGCACCCCTAGCTGTAACAACTCAGATAAACCTGAGATTGGGTCGATGGATATACCCCCATAGGTGGTGCTAGGGGCTTTCCGCATGTAAAAAGAACCACAGTTCGGCTTGACCTTATTTAGGTTGAATTTTAATGGTTCATTAAGAATAACCAATTTTTTCGCACGGAGACTTTCACCTGGGTTTTTTCTCTTTTGTAGATGATCATCGTGCTACACCCTTCCAGGATACGGCACAACGGAGACACAGGCGCAGACGTGCAGCAGGGCCCCATTCAAAGGTTTCTTTTTAGATTAAGACCCTGCGTAAACCTTTTTTACTGTATCTTGTTGCTTCACACCCTCCGGATACTCAACACAGCCGGGAGGAATGATGGCGTTATTGACATTTCATCACGTCAGACTAATGCACGTACCTAGAAATTCAGGGTTTATTATCGAGGGAGTTACTTAGCCCAGCATATGTTGTAAAGTCTGAATACCTTAGGGAGTGTTCGGCGTCGCGAGTTTGGCCTTATATGCATCAGCTCCGAATCATGTCTTTGGTCAATAGTTGGGTTTGCCCGGCTCCCGTGTTTTGCTACCTTACGTTCCGCTCTATCGGCTAAGGTGGCACCGGGAGAACTACTGCGATTGTGCCCTGGTTCATCTGGATGAGCACCTCAGTAGAGAAAGCCAAAAACTGACTGTCATGATAAAGCGCGAGACTGGTCAACCACTCGATGACCCAGCGGAATCTTCGCGATTCCTCCGCATTAATGAAGGGCCTTTCCCGGTCACGTATGTACGCATCCCGTATTCGAATGAGCGCGGAAGTACCAGGGGCTATATAGTAGCCCCACCGTCAAACTCCTATGGCTAAGTGAAAGTGTTAAAGCTATATAGTCCGATTGCCTTGTTCGCCGCGCTATCACTTCCTTAATGGACCAAGACGTCGGGTCAAGTGTGAATACGCGCTTTTTTCAAACACCCCCGCATTATATGCGTGGGGGCTGACGCCGAGGACTGCAAACTTTCAGGTTATATATATACATAAACGGCCGCACAGGAGGCATCATAATACTTTCAGGAAAAAGTATAAACACAACCTTTATAACCCAAATAGCATTGCTCTTACAGTTGGGATACATGTCACTCAGACATGATACTCTTCGAGAATTGAGCCTCTATTAAACGAGCACCTTCTAGGACTTCCTCAAATAGTGCTCATCCGATACCTGGCCTACGGCCGGACCCTGGGTTGCAATAGTAGTGGCCTCCATCTCTGCACAGTATGTCTTAACACGGGCAAGAGCCATCCGCGCACCCTCTATGCACGCTGACCTCTTTACAGTGTTGATATGCGGCACAGCACCAAGGAATCGTTGCACTAAACTAAAATAACTATTCGGCCTTGGTCCTTCAGGCCAAAGATGATCCACGACAGACCTCATGGCAAGTCCGGACAATCTATGGAGCTCAGCCCACTCTGCCATTTGTTTATTTAACAACAGCGGACGCGTTGGAGCACTAAACTGCGATCAGAACAACTTTTCCACTTCGTGATCTTTTTGATCCTTGAAAAACTCAGTCGCATCAGCAGCACTCGTTGCCAAGTCCGAATACGCGTCTACAGCACTCCATAACTGATCCAGAGGGGCATACTTCGGATCTCCAAACTTCGACCGCAACAAAAAGGGTTCCCAGCCGTAATATCTCCGGCCTGACGAAGCTCCTCCTTCGCTGCTCTGATTTTAGAGCGGGCTTCCTTGGCTGCTACCATGTCTTTCTGCAGGTCCGCCGCTTTCGCCTGGCTTTCCTTTTCAAGAAGCTCATACCGGTCGGCGGCATCCTTCAGCTCAACAGCCATCTTGGCTATTTTATCTTCGCTCTGGCGATGAGCATCATGTTTGGCTTTTAACTCCTCGGTCGCCTTAAGGGCTGCCGCATCGCTTCTCCTGGTTGGTTTCTTGGCTTGGGCAAGTTCCGCCGAAGGGTCTCCACGGCGGCAGCTCCATCTACAATAAATAACATATTATAGATACTAGCATCATGCTCCTCTTCATATTTGTTGACCACCCGGAAATACATACCCTGTGCCACGTCTAGTGATAACCCCCAAGTGCAAGGAATCATCGTAGCACTTTCCAAAGGTGGAAGTGATAAGTATGGATTGTCGAACCCACAAGGAGCTAAAGGTAAGATCAATATTCTCTCAAGCCCTATCTCGCCCAATCGACTCTATATTGCACGAGCGTTTTACTTCCAACTAGCAACGAGAAATAAAACTACGTTGTGGGTATGAAGAGGATAACTTTGTGTAGTATCGGAGAGCTAAAATATAAAAGTAGGTGATGTTGTCATAAAGTTAGAATATATTACTAAATATTATAAATAGCGAGTGTGGAATAATGGTGGATCGGTGTGCGGAATTGTCCCAGGCAATTGTTAACAAGACCGATAATCACTATTGCAGTTTCATATGAGGGAGAGGCATAAGCTAACATACTTTCTCTACTTGGATCATATGCACTTATGATTGGAACTCTAGCAAGCATCCGCAACTACTAAAGATCATTAAGGTAAAACCCAACCATAGCATTAAAGCATCAAGTCCTCTTTATTCCCATAAGCAACAATCCCTCTTACTCGGGTTTGTGTTTGATCACTCACCAACCCACTATAAGCGAATCATGAGCGTATTGCAACACCATACAGCAGAATCCCTCACGCTTATGCCGACACGGAGGGCACCTTAGGACAGCACCAAAGTAAAACATACAACTCATACCAATCTAGATCATCAATCAACCCAAAGACAAAAGATATCTACTCAAAACATCATAAGATGGCAACACATCATTGGATCATAATATGTGGCATAAAGCACCATGTTCAAGTAGGGATTACAGCGGGGTGCGGGAGAGTGGACCGCGTAAAAGAGATGAGGGTGGTGATGATGATGGTGATGTTGATGAAGACGATCACCGTGGCGATGATTCCCCTCCCGATGGCACTCCGGCGCCGCCGAAAGAGAGGAGGAGAGGTTCTCCCCCTTGTGCTTCCTCCTCCATGGCCTCCACCCTCTGGTCCTTGGCCTTCATGATGATGAAGACCCCTCCGAGATACTCCTCCATGGCCACCGGTGATGATGGACCCCTCCGGCAGGGTGCCAGAGAGGGTCTAGATTGATTTCTCGTGGCTACAGAGGCTTGCGGCGGCGGAACTCCCGATCTAGGTTAATTTTCCGAGGTTTCTGTATTTATAGGAATTTTGGCGTCGGTCTCACGTCAAGGAGGTGCCCGAGGAGTCCACGAGGCAGGCCCACACGCCCGTACCAGGTGGGCGTGCCCCCCACCCTCGTGGGCAGCTCGGGACTCTTCTGGCCCAACTCCGATGCTCCGTGGTCTTCTTTTGGTCCATAAAAAATCATCAAAATTGGCCCGTCAATTGGACTCCGTTTGGTATTCCTTTTCTGCAAAACTCAAAAACAAGGAGAAAATGTAAACTGCACTGGGCTCTAGGTTAATAGGTTAGTCCCGAAAATCATATAAAATATCATATAAATGCATATCAAACATCCTAGAAGGATAATATAATAGCATGAATACTTCATAAATTATAGATACGTTGGAGACGTATCAGCATCCCCAAGCTTAATTCCTACTCGTCCTCGAGTAGGTAAATGATAAAAGAAATAATTTATGAAGTGTGAATCCTAGCAAGTGCTTAAGTTTGATCAATCATAATTCCAGTCACTTTTTGTAGCATCATTATATGTCATAACAATAGCTCATCTCATAAAACTTTTCATGATCAAGTAACAATCTATTCACAATGTCAAGTATGGTTCAGAAACTTCATTGAGAACTAACAAACTATAATCTCAGTCATTGAAGCAATTGCAATTTATCATAACATCGTAAAGAGTCAAAAATAGAGCTTTTCAGCAAGTCCACATACTCAACTATCATATAGTCTTCTACAATTGCTAACACTCACGCAATACTTGTGGTTATGGAGTTTCAATGGGACCTTTGAGAAAGATAGGGGCTTATTGTGTTGCCTCCCAACGTATTCACCTTTAGATGATGTCAACAATAATAGCCCATGCTAACTTACATCCAATTGGATATATATATCATGATCTTTCAAACACGAAGAGCTTGCCAAAGGATAAAATGAAAAAGGGAAAGGTGAGGATCACCTTGACTCAAGCATAAAGTAAAAACATAAAGTAAAAGATAGGCCCTTCGCAGAGGGAAGCAGAGGTTGTCATGCGCTTTTAAGGTTGGATGCACAAAATCTCAATGTGAAAGAACGTCAATTTATATTGCCCCTTGTGATATGAACCTTTATTATGCAATCCGTCGCTTTTATTACTTCCACATCACAAGATCGTATAAAGCTTATTTCTCCCACACCAATCAATCATACATATTTAGAGCAATTTTTATTGCTTTGCACCAATGACAACTTACTTGAAGGATCTTACTCAATCCATAGGTAGATATGGTGGACTCTCATGGCAAAACTGGTTTCAGGATTTTGGAAGCACAAGTAGTATCTCTACTTGGTCTTTGAGAATTTTAGCTAGCATGAGGGGAAAGGCAAGCTCAGCATGTTTGGAAGGTCAATGACAATATACTTTAAGCGAGATGTCGAGAAAACATAAACCATTACGTTGTCTTCCTTGTCCAACGTCAACTCTTTTGCATGTCATACTTAATGAGTGCTTCACAATCATAAAAGATGTCCAAGATAATATATCTGTATGTGAACCTCTCTTTCCTTATTACTTCCTATTAATTGCAACGATGACCAAAACTACGTTTGCCAACTCTCAATAACTTTTATGCCTCATACTTTCTATGTGTGAAGTCATAACTAACCATGTTATAAGCATATGAAACATATAAAAAATTCAGATTTATGGCATTCAATTCATTCCCCCATTTACTCATAGGATATACATGAAGCACATGAGCAAATGACAAACTACTCCAAAAGATACGAGTGAAGGATACTGAGTAGTCAAATAATTAACTAGCCATGGGAGGGTCCCCCTTTTTTCAATTCAAAAATTCAGATCCAGTGATTTTATTCAAACAGCAAGTAAAACAAAATAAAATGACATTGCAAGGATAGCACAACTCATGTGAAGAAGCAAAAACTTAGGCTCAACCGATACAAACCGATAGTTGTTGAAGAAGAAAGGTGGGATGCCTAACGGGCATCCCCAAGCTTAGATGCTTGAGACTTCTTGGAATATTATCTTGGGGTGCCTTGGGCATCCCCAAGCTTGAACTTTATATCTCCTTAATTCCTCTCATATCTTGGTTTCTCTTTTTATCAAAAGCTTCATCCACACCAAACTCAACAAGAACTCGTGAGATAGGTTAGTGTAAACCAATGCAAAACCTTATCATTTTCTACTGTAACAAAACACTAAAATTATTATTCACCATTTCATACTAAATTTCTCTGCATATTTAATACTCCTATCCTCAAATAGAATCATTAAACAAGCAAACATATGCAAACAATGCAACTATAACAGCAATCTGCCAAAACAGTATAGTCTGTAAAGAATGCAGGATTCATCATACTTCCCTAACTCCAAAAATTATGAGAAAAATACTACGCTGTAGAAGATTTATCAGAGCTCAATATGCAAAAATTTCCAACATTATATAATTCTCTGACTTTTCTAGGGAATTTTTGCAACAGCGGTAAACTTTCTGTTTTCAAACAGCAACATGTATACTAGCAAAATAAGCATGGTAAAGGCTATCCTTGACATTTTTATTGAAACTAAAGATGCAAAACACTATTCTAAATAACAGCAAGCAAATACTAACAAAAGAAAATGACGCTCCAAGCAAAACACATATCATGTGACGAATAAAAATATAGCTCCGAGTAAGGTATACCGATAGTTTTTGAAGACGAAAGAGGGGATGCCTTCCGGGGCATCCCCAAGCTTAGGCGCTTGAGTCTTCCTTGAATATTACCTTGGGGTGCCTTGGGCATCCCCAACCTTAGGGTCTTCCCACTCCTTATTCTCCTCATATCGATATCTCACCCAAAACTTGAAAACTTCAATCACACAAAACTTAATGGAACTTCGTGAGATAGGTTAGTATGATAAAGAGTAAACCATGCACTTTGGTAATGTAAAAGACAAGGTTCATAATTTTTTTCACATAATTCCTACTGTACCATATAATTTCTACAATTTATATTGATAAATATAAGCCATAGAAACTAGAAAACAAGCAAACTATGCAATGAAAACAGAATCTGTCAGAAACAGAACAGTCTGTAATGATCTGAACAATAACCATACTTCTGCTACTCCAAAAATTATGAAATAAATTGGTGGACGTGAGGAATTTGTATATTAAACTTCTGCAAAAATAATCAACTAAAAAGCACTCTTCTGTTAAAAATGACATCTATTCTCGTGAGCGCAAAGTTTCTGTTTTTTACAGCAAGATCACATCAGCTTTCACCCAAGTCTTCCCAAAGGTCTTACTTGGAACTTTATTGAAACAAAAGCTATAAAACATGATTACTACAGTAGCTTAATCATGTAAACACACAAAAACAGTAAGGGTAAATATTGGGTTGTCTCCCAACAAAGCGCTTTTCTTTAATGCCTTTTAGCTAGGCATGATGATTTCAATGATGCTCTCATAAAAGATAGGAATTGAAGCACAAGAAGAGCATCTTGAAGAATATGACTAGCACATTTAAATCTAACCCACTTCCTATGCTAGGGATTTTGTGATCACACAACTTATGGGAACAAGAATCAACTAGCATAGGAAGGCAAAACAAGTATAACTTCAAAACTTTAAGCACATAGAGAGGAAACTTGATATTATTGCAACTCCTACAAGCATGTATTCCTCCCTCATAATAATTTTCAGTAGCATCATGGATAGTAACTTTGTTCTCATACTTAATTGGAACCTCTTCCGAAATAGTGAATCATTACTAGCTAAAGTTGACACTCTTCCAAATCCACTTTCATAAATATCATACTAAGATTCAACACTTCAAAAATAGTGGGATCACTAATTCCTAAAGTTGACACTCTTCCAAACCCACTTTAAATGATAGTATTATTCATACTCCAAAAGATATAAGTGAAGTTCATGGAGCATTCTACAACTAACGAATATCCAAGCTCAAAATGTATAAGTGAAGGACATGAAGCATTCTATAAAATCATACTTAAAGGATTTAAGTGAAGCACAAAGAGCAATTCTATAAGATCAAACTTAAAAGATTTAAGTGAAGCACATGAAGTATTCTATAAATCAATGAAGGACTATCTCATGCTAGCATGGTTCTAAAGGAAAAATAAAAACACAAAAGACACAAATCATGTGAACAAAGCAAAAACCAAGGTATACCGATATTTGTTGAAGAAGAAAGATGGGATGCCAACCTCAGCATCCCCAAGCTTAGATGCTTGAGTATCCTTTGAAATATTTACTTGGGGTGCCTTGGGCATCCCCAAGCTTGAACTCTTGCCTCACTTTATTCTTCTCATATTGATAGCTCCTCGACCTTCAGACACTTCATCCACACAAAACTTTAACAAAAACTTGTGAGATCCATTAGTGTAATAAAACAAATCACTACCTTTAGGTACTGTAATTAACTCATTCTTTATTTATATTGGTGTTAAACCTACTGTATTCCAACTTCTCTATGGTTCATACCCCCCGATACTAGCCATAGATTCATCGAAATAAGCAAACAACACACGCAAAACAGAATCTGTTAAAAACAGAACAGTCTGTAGTAATCTGGAAGTTTGGTAAACTTATGTAACTCCTAAAATTATAAACTAAATTTGAAAATTTGAAACACTTGTACATAAGTAATGTTCAAAAAGATTCAGACCCATTTGACTTTCCAGTAAAAAATTAAAATTCACGAACTACAGCCAAAGTTTCTGTTTTTGTTTTGCACAAAGTAAACAAGCAATCTAATCATCCTAAAACCAAGGCTTGGCACATTATTTTTATAATTATTTACAGAGAAACTAACATGAAAAATTCTACATTATTTCCGTGAGCATGAACACAAGTGCTCAAGGTCGACCCTCACTTCTTCAATGCATAACTTTCCAATCGCTTCTCTTTTCAAAAAACTTTTTAGGCATGAAAGGCAAGTAATTTTTTTTTGTATTTTCATTCTTTTAATTGTTTTTTGTATGTTTCACCCACAACTAAACAGAAAAAAAAAGGAAAAACAAAATCTACTTAGTGAACAAAGCAAACAAGCACACACGAGAATATCAACCCCATGCTATTGCCCACCGGCAACGGCGCCAGAAAAGAGCTTGATAACCCCCAAATGCAAGGAATCATCGTAGCACTTTCCAAAGGTGGAAGTGATAAGTATGGAGTGTCGAACCCACAAGGAGCTAAAGGTAAGATCAATATTCTCTCAAGCCCTATCTGCCACTGATACGACTCTATGTGCACCGAACGTTTTACTTCCAACTAGCAACGGGAAATAAAACTACGTTGTGGGTATGAAGAGGATAACTTTGTGTAGTATCGGAGAGCTAAAATATAAAAGTAGGTGATGTTGTCATAAAGTTAGAATATATTACTAAATATTATAAATAGCGAGTGTGGAATAATGGTGGATCGAAAGTGGAATTGTCCTAGGCAATTGTTAACAAGACCGATAATCAACATTGCAGTTTCATATGAGGGAGAGGCATAAGCTAACATACTTTCTCTACTTGGATCATATGCACTTATGATTGGAACTCTAGCAAGCATCCGCAACTACTAAAGATCATTAAGGTAAAACCCAACCATAGCATTAAAGCATCAAGTCCTCTTTATTCCCATACGCAACAATCCCTCTTACTCGGGTTTGTGTTTCAGTCACTCACCAACCCATAAGCGAATCATGAACGTATTGCAACACCCTACAGCGGGAATCCCTCACGCTTGCGCGACACGGAGGGCACCTTAGGACAGCACCAAAGTAAAACATACAACTCGTACCAATCTAGATCATCAATCAACCCAAAGACAAAAGATATCTACTCAAAACATCATAAGATGGCAACACATCATTGGATCATAATATGTGGCATAAAGCACCATGTTCAAGTAGGGATTACAGCGGGGTGCGGGAGAGTGGACCGCGTAAAAGATATGAGGGTGGTGATGTTGATGAAGACGATCACCGTGGCGATGATTCCCCTCCCGATGGCACTTCGGCGCCACTGGAAGAGAGGAGGAGAGGTTCTCCCCCTTGTTCTTCCTCCTCCATGGCCTCCACCCTCTGGTCCTTGGCCTTCATGATGATGAAGACCCCTCCGGGATACTCCTCCATGGCCACCGGTGATGATGGCCCCCTCCGGCAGGGTGCCAGAGAGGGCCTAGATTGATTTCTGGTGGCTACAGAGCCTTGCGGCGGCAGAACTCCCAATCTAGGTTAATTTTCCGAGGTTTCTGTATTTATAGGAATTTTTGGCGTCGGTCTCACGTCAAGGAGGTGCCCGAGCTGTCCACGAGGCAGGCCCACGCACCCGTACCAGGTGGGAGCGCCCCCACCCTCGTGGGCAGCTCAGGACTCTTCTGGCCCAACTCCGATGCTCCGTGGTCTTCTTTTGGTCCATAAAAAATCATCAAAAATTGGCCCATCAATTGGACTCCGTTTGGTATTCCTTTTCTACAAAACTCAAAAACAAGGAGAAAATGTAAATCGCACCTGGGCTCTAGGTTAATAGGTTAGTCCCCAAAAATCATATAAAATATCATATAAATGCATATCAAACATCCTAGAAGGATAATATAATAGCATGAATACTTCATAAATTATAGATACGTTGGAGACGTATCATCTAGCCGCTTGTTCACAAGCGCGATGTCGGCATCTGCAGCGTCAAGCTGTCGCCTTAGTTTGGCAAACTCAGTCCGGCCAGCCTATGGACCCTCAGCCGCCTGCACATGTAAGCAGCGCGATCACTACCTGGGACTATGATCCTCTGTTGTTCGCCTTTGGACGGCAACCAGAGTCTCAGGGGCTACTATCTGTACAGAGCACACTTAGCATGTGCGGTACCGTCAAAAATATATATGTTACTTTGCGTACTCAAAGCCTCTTAGCAGGCTCGTAAAAGCTTCATGCAATCCACTTTTGGCAGATGAAACTCTTTCAACCACCGTACCCATTAAAGTACGATGCGCCTCTGAGATAGCCGCTTGCTCCAGAATACCCATCAGCACGTCCGGTTGTGCACTGGACAGTCCCGGACTCTTTTGTTGCCCTCCTTAGGAGCCGAATACTCTGGACTTTGGGTGGCCGAAGGGTTACCTTCTGGCCTTGGCGGATCAGGAGAAAGCCTCCGTGATGACACCTCAAGGTCGTCCGCCCCTCGAGGCGGGGAGAAGAGGGGAGGCGTTTCGCTCTCCATCATCTCCGGAAGAAGATCCCCCAAAGACGAACTCTGTCGAGAAGGGCTGCGATCCGAACTGCAAGACGTGCGTCTCGGTTATTGTCCTCAGAGATGAAGCAGTATATATTTACCAAAAGTACTCTTATTCACTTACAGCTCGGTGGAGGGCTGACCCCCTTGCGGGCACAATGCGGTAAGGACGCCCTTCGGGGCAGGGCCTCCTGGCGAAGGTTTCTTCCCTCGTTTAGAAACCCTCGCTTCCAAGTCTTCCGAGGTGGTCCTTTTCCTTCCTTGGGGATAGGGAATTTTAGATTCTTCTCACCGATTATCCTCCTTCACGGAGACACTAATTCCCCCGGTTTGGATGTATAATGCATGAGGCCCGGTTTTGGCTTCTTTATCCCTCCCTTTATCTTCCTCTGATGGCACTTGATAAAGTGCATGCTCAAGCATCCTGGCTAGCACAGGATCCAGTGAGCCTTCGGGAAGGGGGGCCGAACACCTGATCATCTTCACCTTTTTTATCCAGTCCTGGCCAAGAGCAATTTCTTTAGAATAATGTTGTGGCAAATAAAAAGACAGTGTGTTCGGCCGTAGAATTACTTACGGGGGTATCTGGACAGTTGCATTTGAGACCCGCATCCTCGGTGGTGTCTGGACTCTTTATTCGTGATCCAAAGAACAATCCGTACATCTCTTCGAGCGTCACGCCGAAGAATTGCTGAATAGTTCACGGTCATTTCGGGTTAAACTCCCACATACGGAGAGGTCGACGTTGGCATGGCAGGACACGACGAACTAGCATAACTTGCATTACCTTGACAAGACTGACATCTCTCCTGAGGAGATCTCGGATGCGGCTTTGCAATGTCAGCACGTCATTAACTGGCCCCCAGTCCAGCCCCTTGTTGACCCATGACGCCAGTTGTGGCGGGGGGCAAACGAAAGACGGGGGCAGCTACCCACTTAGTGCCTCGGGGAGCTGTGATGTAAAACTACTCCCGCTGCCATAAGTTGGACATCTCCGGGAAGGAACCCTTTGGCCATGGAGCATCGGCGCCTTTGCTTATTATGGCACCTCCGCATTCTGCGTGTCGCCCATCGATCATCTTCGGCTTCACATTGAAGGTCTTGAGCCATAAGCCGAAGTGTGGGGGCATGCGGAGGAAGGCCTCACACTCGACGATAAACGACGAGATGGGAAGGATGGAATCTGGAGCTAGATCATGGAAATCAAGCCAGTAATAGAACATGAGCCCTCTAACAAAGGGGTCAAGACTAAAACCTAGCCTCCAGAGGAAGTGGGAAACAAATACAACACTCTCGTTGGGTTCGGGAGTGGAGATGACCTGCCCTTGAGCAGGCAGCCTGTGCAAGATTTCGGCGGTCAGATACCTGGCTTCTCTTAGCTTCTTGATGTCCTCCTCCGTGACAGAGGAGGCCATCCACCTGCCTTGATGGTTGGATCCGGACATGATTGATGATCCGAGGCACTTAGCTTGAGCCTTGGATGTTGGAACTCGAGGTGGGGGAAGGGAAGGATCGAGCGCGGGAAGAAAAAGGACAGGCCTTGGCCCCTTTATAAAGAGGGCGGATATCAAGCGTCCTTCGCGTGGCCGCCTGGGACTTGCCTAAAATCGAGGAGTCATGCTAGCAAGCACGATTGGGTTACCCACGCCCGTATTGATGAGAATCCCGTGATAAGGGGAACACGATCTCTGCTTCGACAAGACGTGCCAATAAAACCGCCTCGCAATATGTGCAGTAGCTGGTTGAGAAAAACGGTTCGAATAATGACCGGGCCATGGCGTGATGTCACGTTAGGAAAATTTGTCAGCAGATTAGATTTGTGGAAATATTATACTCTCTATGGTGGTATGTGGAATTTGTTTTGTAGAGCTGGACACGATCCTTGTGTTCAAAATCTTCTATGGAGTATTCGGAGGAAGAACCCGCCTTGCAATGCCGAAGACAATCTGCGCGCCGGACTCATTGTCATTGAAGCCTGGTTCAGGGGCTACTGAGGGAGTCCTGGATTAGGGGGTCCTCGGACAGCCGGACTGTTGGACTATGAAGATACAAGATTGAAGACTTCGTCCCATGTCCGGGTGGGACTCTCCTCATGGAAGGCAAGCTTGGCAGTTCGGATATGTAGATCTCCTCCCTTGTAACCGACTTTGTGTAACCCTAGCCCCCTCCGGTGTCTATATAAACCGGAGGGTTTAGTCCGTAGGACAACAACAATCATAATCATAGGCTAGCTTCTAGGGTTTAGCCTCTACGATCTCGTGGTAGATCAACTCTTGTAATACTCATATCATCAAGATCAATCAAGCAGGAAGTAGGGTATTACCTCCATCGAGAGGGCCCGAACCTGGGTAAACATTGTGTCCCCCGAATCCTGTTACCATCTGCCTTAGAAGCACAGTTCGGGACCCCTACTTGAGATCCGCCGGTTTTGACACCGACAGTGGGGAGGGGGAATAAGGTGCCTTCTGCCGCAGTGTGGCATCAGCTGTAGTTGTGCAGCGCCTGCCGGAGTAGTGCGTTGGACGAACCCCAGTGGAGCAGCTGCTAGAGACCATGAGAATGAGGGGCGGCACCAGAGGGAGGAGCAGCCAGGGAGATTTGCCCCTACCCGCCGGCCATGTAGCCTAGCTGGACAGAGCATCATCGAGGACCAGGCCAGATGGGACCAGTGGCGACGGCTTGCTGGAGGAACCCTAGTGCTGCAGGCAGGGGATTGAGGTAGACGGAAAGGGGAGAGGAGATGCAAGAGGGCAGGGCAATGCACGCTTGTGTGTTTGTTTTTACTTGAGGGTGAGGTGTGACGCGGGCGTCACCAGTTGCATTTTGAGTGTAATATAGGCATACAACAGAGTCATTTCACTATTCCCCTTCCCTTCAATTTTTAGTGAGGTTCTACCCGAAATACCCGCCTCCAAAGCGAAATTAGTTAAGCCCAAGCCCATAACTCAAAAATGACTTCTTTACATCTTTTATGGCTTATTTTGACAATAAGCCCTGAAAAGGCGGAATAGAACTGTCCCTTAACCTGCAATTCAATTGTGCGTAAAGGTTTGGTTGTACATTAAAGTAGGCTCTCCAAGAGTACCTGGAGATCCAGTTCAAAGGTATGCCTAGTTTTTACATAGTGCACATATAGTAAATGCTCATTTCATTGTGTGCAAGTGCAAGAGATGCGGCATGTTTCATTATGTGGTGTTGTTTTGTTATAATCTCATCCTTTTGTGTTCACAGACTGGAAAGTATGCATATTTATCTTCTAAGGAGACGAGTAACTAATTTGTGTCACCTTGAAGAGGTGGTGCAATGAAGATGAGATTGAGGATTTCCAAGTACAAGATGTTAGGAAGGAGCCTTGCAAGAGAAGTAGGAGCTACGCTGAGCCTCTTCAACCTGTTAAGGTAAGTCACTGTATCCAACTCAACAGTTCAATTCCTTGTTTGTTTCAGGCATAGTTAATTTGCTCTTTTCAATTGCTTTATTTGTCCTCAATTAATGAGATGCCCAAAGAATGATGTCTGATGGGTACTTATATAACTATTAGTTGACATAATTAAAGGCCTTACCATTTAATTACTCTGCCAAAGTGTGCCTGAAGCTTTGAAGTCTATTAACCAACTATTATTGAATGAGGCTCACAATCTAGTTTATACTAGGCTAATGATTGCATAGTTTTACTTGTTGTAGTATGTTTGTATGAAATCCTCTGCTGTTCATTATGCTCCCTAAGATTTTAATTGAGCTACAGAATGGCCAACTGATTGCTTACTTCTACGCAACATGTTGTCTAAATTTGTAACTTGTCTGTGTTTTGGATTGGGCCCCAACATCATGCTCCTCTGGAGAGCTAAGAGAGATTTCTCTATGCAGGCTGCACAGACTACCTTTTTTATAATTTTTAAAATATCACATGCTTATGCTTCATGACGTGTAACATTATTGTTAGTCCTGTTTTGCCATGTACAAAATAGTCTGTCTTGCTCGCTTAACTGTTGTAACTATATTTTTGCCCTAGTCATGTGTACTTACAGAAACATTTCAGGATGAAGTGACATCGACACAAAGATCTGCGAGCAGTGCGGCATGGCCGTTCTTACTGAATGATTATGGATTGGAATTGGAATGTGCTGATGTTCTCGAGCATCAACTAGAGGTGGCAAGACAACGTGTACATGATTCTGAACGTATAATCAACAAGTTGAGACTGGACATGCAGGTATTAGATGCAGGAGTCAAAAAATACAAGACACTGAGGTAACAACAAAGGAATTGGAGATTTTTTAGACTGAAATTTGTGCTATCTAAATCTGGCCAATCCTATTTTCTGAAGAGATTATAGTTCAAATGGTAAGTTAGGTTGATGCGCGTCCATGATGTATGAGTTGTATTTGCCCAGTGTATGTAATTTGTTGTTTGTGTATGCTTTATTATCACTGGTGCCGAACCATAATGCCCAGTGGGTATAATCGGCCGTAATTTCTTTATTGTATAGTGTAGGATTATTCTACGTTTCTATGCCTTAGTCTCTTTATTGTATAGTGTATCTTTTTTTAGAGGTGATAGTATAGAGTAGGATAATTCTTTGAATATGCTATATCGTTCAAATGGGGGCCAACTCGCCCAAACGTTGTAGTGACCATGGCCCTCCACAGGCCGTACATTCCATGGGCCATCTACGGGACAGACGATCCCTGGCCTTCTGTGGCCGTCGGATTCGTGGGCCTTCTATGGGATGTCGGATCCATGGGCCTTCTATCGGCTGTCGGGTCCATGGGCCTTCCATGGGCCAGCGGATCCATGGGCCTTCTACGGGTCGTCGGGTCAATGTGCCTTCTGTGGGCCGTCGGGTCAATGAGCCTTCTACGGGCCGTCTCATCTATGGGCCTTGTACGGGCCGTATAAGGGGCCGTAAACGGGCTAGAGTGGAAATCGTATGTTTTATGGGCTGACCATAACAGACTGTTAAACGGCCGTATTTGATGATGCTATGAAAATGGCCCAACAGATTAACGGGCCGACTGTATCCACAGGCTGAATTTGGCCCACAAGCAGAAAAGGCCTATAACAGGCCGTAAGTAAACTAATGCTGGAAATGAGCCCAAGAATAAATGGGCCCTAAGAAGGCCGAAAGATAACATGGGCTGGAAATGGCCCAACGGTATAATGGGCCGTTAATGGGTATAAAGTGATACACTGTTCATCACGGGCCGTTAACGGGCCGAAGGTTACTAAGGGCCTCAGATGGGCCAAAAGACGTCATGGGCCATACATGGGCCAGAAGTTAAAACGGGCTGGAATTATATTGGACGGCCCAGATGACTCTACTGGGCCTAACTCGGATAGGCCGTAAACGGCCCTGGGTTAGCAGGCTGTAAATGGGCTATATGCGAATAGGCCATTAATAGGCTTGCCGTGGGCCGGCCCGCCACCTTTTGACCAAGTCAAACGGGCCAGCCTTTTCACAGGAATGGGCCTCTGTTGGGCCGTGCCACGTGTCGACGTATCATAGGCGCTTTGGGTCCAATGAGTGGATGACATCTGTCCCAACGGTGAGCCGACACATGTTTCCTCCAGCCAATGATGATTTTACACGTGGAAAATCCCCATTGGTCGGGGCTGTTAACGGGTTATCGGATCCAAAACCGGACCCGATAGCTTAACGGTGTTCTGTTACGGTGGATGCCACGTGTCGGTCACCCTTGACGAAAGCACTTCTGTGACGCGCGATTTATCATCATGGAAGTGGACACTTCCATGATGATAATTTTGGTAATGTCATGGAACACTTCTACGATAGCACAGGTATGACTATCTTGACTCTGTCATAAATTTGTCATGGATGTACATGGATGACAAAAAACGCGACCTACTGTGACAAACACGTATCATCACGGAAGTGTATTTTTTTTGTAGTGATGTCAAGATTAACTTGGGGGCCAGGAATCTGATCAGCACTATAACCACACCTACTCAAGGTGCTCCTACTATCGCAGATACGGCAAAGTATGCTTCTTTGCACTTCATTCGACACCACCTTGATCATTCTTTGAAAGAAGAGTACATGATGGAGGAAAGTCCTCTATCATTGTGGAACTCCTTAAAGGAGCGCTATGATCAACAAAGGTCGGTGATGTTGCCTGAAGCGCAAAGAGAATGGGCACTTATCCGTTTCCAGCATTTTAAGTCAGTTGCAACATACAATTTTTTCATGCATCAAATCAACTCTAAGTTGAGATTCTACAATAGTGCAGTTTCGGATGCGGATCTCATTGAAAAGGCACTCTCTACTTTCCATCCTAATATGAGGATTCTTGTTGAACAACATCGTCAGCAGAAATACAAGAAGCATTCTGAGTTGATATATGCACTTCTTCAGGCAGAAAAGCACAGTGAAATTCTCGATAAGAATAATATTACGCGTCCAACGGGAACACTCCCCCTGCCTGAAGCACATCTCAATTCTTAGAATATTCAAAAGTGCCGTGGTCCCAAAAGGAACCATAAGAAGTTTATGAAGAAAATATGCCCTAGAGGCAATAATAAAGTTATTATTTATTTCCTTATATCATGATAAATGTTTATTATTCATGCTAGAACTATATTAACCGGAAACATGATACATGTGTGAATACATAAACAAACAAAGTGTCACTAGTATGCCTCTACTTGACTAGCTCGTTGATCAAAGATGGTTATGTTTCCTAACCATAGACATGAGTTGTCATTCGATAAACAGGATCACATCATTAGGAGAATGATGTGATTGACTTAACCCATTCCGTTAGCTTTGCACTTGATCGTTTAGTATGTTGCTATTGATTTCTTCATGACTTATACATGTTTCTATGACTATGAGATTATGCAACTCCCGAATACCGGAGGAACACTTTGTGTGCTACCAAACGTCACAACGTGAATCGGGTGATTATAAAGGTGCTCTCTGGTGTCTCCAAAGGTACTTGTTGAGTTGGCATATATCGAGATTAGGATTTGTCACTCCGATTGTCGGAGAGGTATCTCTGGGCCCACTCGGTAATGCACATCACTATAAGCCTTGCAAGCATTGTAACTAATGAGTTAGTTATGGATGATGTATTACGTATGAGTAAAGAGACTTGCCAAGAATTGAGATTGAACTAGGTATTGAGATACCAACGATCGAATCTCGGGCAAGTAACATTCCGATGACAAAGGGAACAACATATGTTGTTATGCGGTTTGACCAATAAAGATCTTCGTAGAATATGTGGGAGCCAATATGAGCATCCAGGTTCCGCTATTGGTTATTGACCGGAGATGTGTCTCGGTCATGTCTACATAGTTCTCGAACCCATAGGGTCCGCACGCTTAAAGTTCGGTGACGATCGGTATTATGAGTTTTTGTGTTTTGATGTACCAAAGGTAGTTCGGAGTCCCGTATATGATCACAGACATGACGAGGAGTCTCGAAATGCTCGAGAAGTAAAGATCGATATATTGGACGACTATAATCGGACACCGGAAGTGTTCCGGGTGGTTTCGGAGATAACCGGAGTACCGGTGGGTTACCGTAACCCCCCCCCCCCCCCCGGAGAAATAGTGGGCCTTATGGGCCTTAGTGAAGAGAGAGAGGGTTGGCCTAGAGCAGGCCGCGCGCCCCTCCCCTCTGGTCCAAATTGGACTAGGAGAGGGGGGCGGCGCCCCCCTTTCCTTCTCCCTCTCCCCCTTCCTTTCCCCCTCCTAGTAGGAGTAGGAAAGAGTCCTACTCCTACTAGGAGGAGGACTCCTCCTCCTGGCATGCCCCATAGGGCCAGCCGGCCTCCCCCCTTGCTCCTTCATATACGAGGGCAGGGGGCACCTCTAGACACACAAGTTGATCTGTTGATCTCTCCCGGCCGTGTGCGGTGCCCCCCTCCACCATAATCCACCTCGATCATATCGTAGCGGTGCTTAGGCGAAGCCCTGCGTCGGTAGCATCATCATAACCGTCATCATGCTGTCGTGCTGACGAAACTCTCCGGCGAAGCTTAGCTGGATCGGAGCTCGCGGGACGTCATCGAGTTGAACGTGTGCTGAACTCGGAGGTGTCATGCGTTTGATACTTGGATCGATCGGATCGTGAAGACGTACGACTACATCAACCGCGTTGTGCTAACACTTCCCCTTTCGGTCTACGAGGGTACGTGGACACACTCTCCCGTCTCGTTGCTATGCATCACCATGATCCTGTGTGCGTGAGGAATTTTTTGAAATTACTACGTTCCCCAACAGTGGCATCCGAGCCAGGTTTTATGCGTAGATGTTATATGCACGAGTAGAACAAAAGTGAGTTGTGGGCGATACAAGTCATACGGCTTACCTGGATGTCACATTTTGGTTCGGCGGTATTGTTGGATGAAGCGGCCCGGACCGACATTACGTGTACGCTTACGCGAGACTGGTTTTACCGCCGTGCTTTGCACACAGGTGACTAGCGGGTGTCAGTTTCTCCAACTTTAGTTGAATCGAGTGTATACGCCCGGTCCTTGAGAAGGTTAAAATAGCACTAACTTGACAAACTATCGTTGTGGTTTTGATGCGTAGGTAAGAACGGTTCTTGCTCAGCCCGTAGCAGCCACGTAAAACTTGCAACAACAAAGTAGAGGACGTCTAACTTGTTTTTGCAGGGCATGTTATGATGTGATATGGTCAAGACATGATGCTATATTTTATTGTATGAGATGATCATGTTTTGTAACCGAGTTATCGGAAACTGGCAGGAGCCATATGGTTGTTGCTTTATTGTATGCAATGCAATCGCCATGTAATTGCTTTACTTTATCACTAAGCAGTAGCGATGGTCATAGAAGCAATAGTTGGCGAGATGATAACGATGCTACGATGGAGATCAAGGTGTCGCACCGGTGACGATGGTGATCATGACGGTGCTTCGGAGATGGAGATCACAAGCACAAGATGATGATGGCCATATCATATCACTTATATTGATTGCATGTGATGTTTATCTTTTATGCATCTTATTTTGCTCAGATCGACGGTAGCATTATAATATGATCTCTCACTAAATTTCAAGGCACAAGTGTTCTCCCTGAGTATGCACCTTTGCGAAAGTTCGTCGTGCCGAGATACCACGTGATGATCGGGTGTGATAAGCTCTACGTTCACATACAACTGGTGCAAGCCGGTTTTGCACATGCAGAATACTCGGGTTAAACTTGACGAGCCTAGCATATGCAGATATGGCCTCGGAACACTGGAGACCGAAAGGTCGAGCGTGAATCATATAGTAGATATGATCAACATAGTGACGTTCACCATTGAAAACTACTCCATCTCACGTGATGATCGGACATGGTTTAGTTGATATGGATCACGCGATCACTTAGATGATTAGAGGGATGTCTATCTAAGTGGGAGTTCTTTAATAATTTGATTAATCGAACTTTAATTTATCATGAACTTAGTACCTGATAGTATTTTGCATGTCTATGTTGTTGTAGATAGATGGCCCGTGCTGTTGTTCCGTTGAATTTTAATGCGTTCCTTGAGAAAGCAAAGTTGAAATATGATGATACCAATTACACGGACTGGGTCTGTAACTTGAGGATTATCCTCATTCCTGCACAGAAGAATTACGTCCTGGAAGCACTGCTAGGTGCCAAACCTGCTGCAGGGGCAACACTAGATGTTATGAACGTCTGGCAAAGCAAAGCTGACGACTACTCGATAATTCAGTGTGTCATGCTTTACGACTTAGAACCGGAACTTCAACGACATTTTGAACGTCATGGAGCATATGAGATGTTCCAGGAGTTGAAGTTAATATTTCAAGCAAATGCCCGGATTGAGAGATATGAAGTCTCCAATAAGTTCTACAGCTGCAAGATGAAGGAGAATAGTTCTGTCAGTGAGCATATACTCAGAATGTCTGGGTACAACAATCACTTAATTAAATTGGGAGTTAATCTTCCGGATGATAGTGTCATTGACAGAATTCTTCAATCACTGCCACCAAGCTACAAAAGCTCGTGATGAACTATAACATGCAAGGGATGGATAAGACAATTCCCGAGCTCTTCGCAATGCTAAAGGCTACGGAGGTAGAAATCAAGAAGGAGCATCAAGTGTTGATGATCAACAAGACCACCAGTTTCAAGAAAAAGGGTAAAGGTAAGAAGAAGGGGAACTTCAAGAAGAACGGCAAACAAGTTGCTGTTCAGGAGAAGAAACCCAAGTCTGGACCCAAGCTCGAGGCCAGTGCTTCTCTTTGGAAGCAAACTGGTCACTGGAAGCGGAACTGCCCCAAGTATTTGGCGGATAAGAAGGATGGCAAGGTGAACAAAGGTATATGTGATATACATCTTATTGATGTGTACCTTACTAATTCTCGCAGTAATGCCTGGGTATTTGATACTGGTTATTTTTGCTAATATTTGCAACTCGAAACAGGGACTACGGATTAAGCGAACATTGGCAAAGGACGAGGTGACGATGAGCGTGGGAAATCGTTCCAAAGTCGATGTGATCGCGGTCGACACGCTACCTCTACATCTACCTTCCGGATTAGTATTAGACCTGAATAATTGTTATTTGGTGCCAGTGTTAAGCATGAACATTATATCTGGATCTTGCTTGATGCGAGACGGTTATTCATTTAAATCAGAGAATAATGGTTGTTCTATTTATATGAGTAATATCTTTTATGGTCATGCACCCTTGAAGAGTGGTCTATTCTTTTTGAATCTCGATAGTGGAGATACACATATTCATAGTATTGAAGCTAAAAGATGCAAAGTTGGTAATGATAGTGCAACTTATTTGTGGCACTGCCGTTTGGGTCATATTGGTGTAAAGTGCATGAAGAAACTCCATTCTGATGGACTTTTGGAATCACTTGATTATGAATCATTTGGTACTTGCGAACCATGCCTCATGGGAAAGATGACTAAAACGCCATTCTCTGGAAGAATGGAGCGAGCAACTGATTTGTTGGAGATCATACATACTGATGTATGTGGTCCGATGAATGTTGAGGCTCGCGGCGGATATCGTTATTTTCTCACCTTCACAGATGATTTGAGCAGTTATGGGTATATCTACTTGATGAAACATAAGTCTGAAACATTTTAAAAGTTCAAAGAATTTCAGAGTGAAGTGGAAAATCATCGTAACAAGAAAATAAAGTTTCTACGATCTGATCGTGGAGGAGAATATTTGAGTTACGAGTTTAGTCTTCATTTGAAACAATGCAGAATAGTTTCGCAACTCACGCCACCTAGAACACCACAGCGTAATGGTGTGTCCGAACGTCGTAATCATACTTTACTAGATATGGTGTGATCTATGATGTCTCTTACAGATTTACCGCTATCGTTTTGGGGTTATGCTTTAGAGACGGCCCGTTGAGACGACTCCTTATGAACTGTGGTTTGGCAAGAAACCAAAGTTGTCATTTCTTAAAGTTTGGGGCTGCGATGCTTATGTGAAAAAGCTTCAACCTGATAAGCTCGAACCCAAATCGGAGAAATATGTCTTTATAGGATACCCAAAAGAGACAGTTGGGTACACCTTCTATCACAGATCCGAAGGCAAGACTTTTGTTGCTAAGAATGGATCCTTTCTAGAGAAGGAGTTTCTCTCGAAAGAAGTGAGTGGGAGGAAAGTAGAACTTGATGAGGTAACTGTACCTGCTCCCTTATTGGAAAGTAGTTCATCACAGAAACCGGTTCCTGTGACATCTACACCAATTAGTGAGGAAGCTAATGATGATGATCATGAAACTTCAGATCAAGTTACTACCGAACCTCGTAGGTCAACCGAAGTAAGATCCGCACCAGAGTGGTACGGTAACCTGTTCTGGAGGTCATGTTACTAGACCATGACGAACCTACGAACTATGAGGAAGCGATGATGAGCCCAGATTCCGCAAAATGGCTTGAGGCCATGAAATCCAAGATGGGATCCATGTATGAAAACAAAGTATGGACTTTGGTTGACTTGCCCGATGATCGGCAAGCCATAGAGAATAAATGGATCTTCAAGAAGAAGAGTGTGGCGGCAGCGGTAATGTTACTATCTACAAAGCTCGACTTGTTGCAAAAGGTTTTCGACAAGTTCAAGGAGTTGACTACGATGAGACCTTCTCACCCGTAGCGATGCTTAAGTCCGTCCGAATCATGTTAGCTATTGCCGCATTTTATGATTATGAAATTTGGCAAATGGATGTAAAGACTGCATTCCTGAATGGATTTCTGGAAGAAGAGTTGTATATGATGCAACCTGAAGGTTTTATTGATCCAAAGGGTGCTAACAAAGTGTGCAAGCTCCAGCGATCCATTTATGGACTGGTGCAAGCCTCTCGGAGCTGGAATAAATGTTTTGATAGTGTGATCAAAGCATATGTGTTTATACAGACCTTTGGAGAAGCCTGTATTTACAAGAAAGTGAGTGGGAGCTCTGTAGCATTTCTAATCTTATATGTGGATGACATATTGTTGATTGGAAATGATATAGAATTTCTGGATAGCATAAAAGGATACTTGAATAAGAGTTTTTCAATGAAGGACCTCGGTGAAGCTGCTTACATATTGGGCATCAAGATCTATAGAGATAGATCAAGACGCTTAATTGGACTTTCACAAAGCACATACCTTGACAAAGTTTTGAAGAAGTTCAAAATGGATCAGGCAAAGAAAGGATTCTTACCTGTGTTACAAGGTGTGAAGTTGAGTAAGACTCAATGCCCCACCACTGCAGAAGATAGAGAGAAAATGAAAGATGTTCCCTATGCTTCGGCCATAGGCTCTATCATGTATGCAATGTTGTGTATCAGACCTGATGTGTGCCCTGCTATTAGTTTAGCAGGGAGGTACCAAAGTAATTGTAACACCCCGGATGTAACTTTCCATATTTGTAACTACAACTCTTGCCATTTTCGGCATTGTGATATGATATTCCCTCCGTGGTTGGGTTTTTTTCTTTTGTTTTGCATTTTGTTCTTGTCATGCATCTCATATCATGTCATCATGTGCATCTCATTTGCATACGTGTTCGTCTCATGATTCCGAGCATTTTCCCGTTGTCCGCTTTTGCAATCCGCACTCCTATGTTCCCCGGCGTCCCCTTTTACATTTTTTTCGTGTTCGGGTGTTAAACGTTCTCGGAATGGACCGAGCCTTGCCAAGTGGCCCTGGTATAGCACCGGTAGACCACCTGTCAAGTTTCGGGTCATTTGGAGCTCGTTTGGTACTCCAACGGTTATCCGCATATCCGCGAAGGCCTCTTTTAAGTTGCAGACCAACACCCTCCAAAATAGCCCAATAACCCATCTAAGTCACTTCCATGTCCATCGCCGCTCGATCACGATCGTGTGGGCGAAAACTACACTCCATTTGGAGCTTCCTAGCTCCTTCTACCTATAAATATAGATCCCTTCCCGAAATCCGGATGAAACCCTAGTCTCCTCGCCCGCGCCACGGACGAAATTGGACTGCCGGACGTGTCCGCCCGCCGCCACCGGCCTCTTCACAGCCGCCACGTGGCGCAGCCAGCGCCCGCCGCCGCCCGACCCAGCGACGCGAGGTCTGCGAGCCCTCCGGCTGTCCGCCCGTCCTCGAGCAGCGCCCGCGTGCCCGCGCCGCCGCCGTCCTCCGCCGCATCCATATACGCCCGCCTCGGCCACCGCCCGCCGCCCGTCCCAGCCGTGGCGTCCGCCGCCAGCGCCTCGTCGCCATGCCCGGCCAGATCCGGGCCATGGAAGGCGGATCCGGCCGGAGGAGCTCCACCGCCGCCTTCCTCCAACTCCGGCGAGCCAGCCGCCTACTCCAACTCCGCGAGCCGGCCTCGCCTCGGTTCACAGCGCCTCGGTTGACTTTCCTTCTCCCCCATTTTCGTCTAAGTCATTTTTCTGTGTTAATTTTGTTGCATTTTCATCATGCCATAACTTTGCAGTGGCTCCATTTTGGGCGTGTAGCATACCGAATTTTTCGTCTCGAGTACATCATTTCATCTCATTGCATCATTTTCATTTGAGCTCATCTTGATGCCCGAAATGCTGTTGGAAGAGGGATGTGATGTTAGTTTCAGATTCTTATCAGAACTTGCACTTTTGTCATTTTTTCCATGATTGATGTGGGCATCCTATGAACTTGAGTCCTACATGTGTTTTGTAATATGCCATGTCATATTTACAGGGGTGTATGCCATGTATTTTTGTGTTCTCTGTGGTGACTAGTACAAGCATGCAAACTAGGCTTCATGATGTTGCTGATTTCAGCCCCTGTTTTCTTGATATTTTTACGCCATGTTAACTTGATGCTGCTGAGAGATCCATGCACATTTTGAGATACTTGATAAGGATGTTTTGAACATATGGTTAGGCTCTATCCATCCATGGCCTTGTTTGCAATTATGGAGTGCCATAGCTTGAGTCAATCGAGCTCTACTTTTGCTATAAAATGTTTCCTGGCAGATTGTTTACATGTTGTTCAATTTTGCCAAGGTTGTTGTAGTTGATCCGTGTATGCTATGATGTTGTTCTTGCCATGTGTAGCTTTTATGACATGTCTTCTTGACGTATGTATGCTTAGTTTATCATGAAATGCTCTGTAGTGAGTGCATCGAGCTCGCGAAGATGCCTTCATAATTCTGTCAATGTCATGCCCTGTTTGCTGAATCTGTTAACGAAACTTGCTATGTTTACGTGGGTGCCATCATATTTTCTGATCCTTTTTGACTCATGGTCAGTAAGGGACTTTTGTTCTATGCTTTGAGTAGATTCGTCCCATGCCTTGTTTTGCTATTATAAGTTCCTTTAGCATGTTGTTTCCTTTCTCTGAACATTGCTTCCTGATGCTGATTCTGCCATGTTCAGTATTTTCTCATAAGTCTTTGAAGCTGATATATTTTGCACTTTTGCCATGCTTGTTTGGACCTGTTATGGTGTGATTTAGCCGTAGCTAAGTGTTCATCTTTTGTCAAGCATCTTGATTTGATCACTGCCATATGCTTTGTTGGTACGTTTGGGCGCAGTAGCTTAATTTCTTGTTGCTTGCTAAGTGGTATCATGCTGTTAATGGCAGATTTGTGATTCTTGTTTTGCTTGTCATTTGCAAACCGTGCATCCGATTCCGGTGATCTTTATATCGATTTCAACCGAAATCATCTCACCTTTCCAGCGGCATACTTGGTTTGCCAAGTTGATGCCGGGTTCATCATTTTCCTTCCGGAGCACGCATACGCATTGCATATCACATCTCGCATATCATGCCATGTATTGCATCATGTTGCTTGTGCATTGCACCGTGATTTATTGTGGTTCCATTGTTTGTGTTCTTGCTTTAGGTAGAGCCGGGAGACGAGTACGTGAACGAGGAACCTGTTGAGAACGCTTACGAGGATCAAGCTTTCAACAACTCTGAGAACTTTGAAGGCAAGATGACCATACCCTCGAAATCACTTCTATCTTTGCTTGCTAGATGCTCGCTCTTTTGCTATGCCTATGCTACGATGCCTATCACTTGCTTATCATGCCTCCCATATTGCCATGTCAAGCCCCTAACCATCCTTTCCTAGCAAACCGTTGATTGGCTATGTTACCGCTTTGCTCAGCCCCTCTTATAAGCGTTGCTAGTTGCGGTGAAGATGAAGTTTGTTCCTTGTTGGAACATGGAGATGTTGTTCCTTGTTGGAACATGTTTACTTGTTGGGGATATCACAATATCTATTGTTTAATTAATGCATCTATATACTTGGTAAAGGGTGGAAGACTCGGCCTTATGCACGGTGTTTTGTTCCACTCTTGCCGCCTCTAGTTTCCGTCATACCGTGTTATGTTCCTTGATTTCACGTTCCTTACACGGTTGGGTGATTTATGGGACCCCTTGACAGTTCGCTTTGAATAAGACTCCTCGGCCAAGGCCCAACTTTGGTTTTACCATTTGCCACCTAAGCCTTTTTCCCGGGTTTTCGCGAGCCCGAGGGTCATCTTTATTTTGACCCCCGGGCCAGTTCTCTTCGATTGCTAGCCCAACTTTGGGCGATGGTAGCGCCCCGGACAATCCAGGTCTATGCCAACCCGACGTCTTGCCCATCCGGTGTGCCACGAGAACGAGATATGTGCAGCTCCTATCGGGATTTGTCGGCACATTCGGGCGGCTTTGCTGGTCTTGTTTTATTGCTGCCGAAATGTCTTGTAGTCCAGATTCCGAGATCGATCGGGTCTTCCCGGTAGAAGGAATATCCTTCGTTGACCGTGAGAGCTTATAATGGGCTAAGTTGGGATACCCTGCAGGTATTTATCTTTCAAAGCCGTGCTCCGCGGTTATGAGGCAGATGGGAATTTGTTAATGTCCGTTGTAGCAAACCCGAAGTTGGCCTTAATTAAAATACATCAACCGTGTGTAACCGTGATGGTCTCTTCTCGGCGGAGTCCGGGAAGTGAACACGGTGTTGGAGTTATGTTTGGCGTAAGTAGTTTCGGGATCACTTCTTGATCGCTACTAGCTTCACGACCATGCCTTGCTTCTCTTCTCGCTCTCTTTTGCGAATGTAGCCACCATATATGCTAGTCACTTGCTGCAGCTCCACCTCACAACTCTGTCCTTCCTATAAGCTTAAATAGTCTTGATCTCGCGGGTGTGAGATTGCTGAGTCCCCGTGACTCACAGATTCTACCAAAAGCGATTGAGGTGCCGACGATGCCAGTGTAGATGACGCAACCGAGATCAAGTGGGAGTTCGATGAGGAACGTGGTCGTTACTATGTGTCTTTTCCTGATGATCAGTAGTGGAGCCCAATTGGGACGGTCGGGGATCTGTTTAGCATTTGGGGTAGTCTTCTTTTATTTTGGTTCCGTAGTCGGACCTTGAGTGTAATCTGGATGATGGATGTTTATTTATGTATTGGGTGAAGTGGCGACTGTAAGCCAACTATGTATCTCTTTCCCTTATGTATTACATGGGTTGTGTGAAGATTACCTCACTTGCGACATTGCTTTCAATGCGGTTATGCCTCTAAGTCGTGCTTCGACACGTGGGAGATATAGCCGCATCGAGGGTGTTACAAGTTGGTAATCGAGCCATCCCGACTTAGGAGCCCTCGCTTGATTGTTTCTTTGGCGTTGTTGAGTCTAGAACAAAAATGTTTTGAGTCTTAGGATTATATATATCGGAGAGTAGGATTCTTTTTACTCCCCAGTCCCTTCGTCACTCTGGTGAGGTCTCCTGATGTAGAAGTTTTGACTCTCCTCTCCTCAAATTTCACCAAAAAAATTTTAGGATCACGCGGGTATCTTGGAATCGTTCGATGGTTTTGTGGCGAGAACATTGTTCTTGGTGCCTCCGACATTTAGGGGTTGTGGCGGTGTCCGGGAGTTGAGCTCCGAGGTGTTGTCGTCACAATTTTATCGGTGCAGTTACGGAATACTGAAGCTTTGCCGACATCGAAAATCTCTTTTATGCAGTTGTTGGTGAGATAACCCCGATAACCCAAGATCAAGCGAGCTCGAGTATTGCCATGACTCGTATAACGGATGCTTTTCAAGGTCGAGGTACCACGATTTCGAAGGTTTCTTGGTTATGTGTTGACGGATGGATACAATCGATCTAGGTATTGTTAGTTTGGGTGATATATTTTGTGTCCCTGTATCCCCAACACCGCATTGCATAACCGTAAAGTTTCGGAGTTTATAGGTGGGATTCAAGTAGCTCTTAGCATTTCTTCCGCAGATATTTGGTTTTGCGATTGGGTAATCCTTACCACTTATTTGTTCCAGTCGTACCTTGTTATTTTTTCATCAACCCTTTATCAAGTGGCTTCTCACCTTAATGGACGTGTGATGTTAGCTTTTGGAATTCGTTCGTTCATCCTTGTTCAAATGTTTATTGTGAAGACTATATGCTGCAATTTCTATCCGTTGATTCAACTTGTCTATCTGTCTATCAAAGTGCTAACGGATGTCACCCTCTTCAGGATGGCTCCGCCAACGCGTCTGAATCCGGAACGCAATGATGGGAGTCAGTCGAACCCTCCACCTCCACCTCCGCCTCCGGATGCATGGCAAGCTATCATGGCAGCCACCAACGCAAATGCTCAGATGATTTTGCAACTCTTGCAAGAGCGTACCCAAGGACAAGGCAATCAAGGAAATCAAGGTCAAGGCAACAACCAGCCGCACTTTGCTACCCTCAATCAGTTCCTTGCTAATCAGCCGAAGTCTTTCAGCTTCTGTGTCGAGGCCACGGCAGCCGACGATTGGCTTGTGGACATCTGCAAACATTTTGAATGTAGCAATGTCGGACTGAGGACTTTGTCAAGTTTGCTTCGTTTCAACTCAAGGACCAAGCTGCTGAGTGGTATCAACAATACAAAGATTCCAGAGGAGGTCGTGTAATTACACAGGATGAGTTCCGCCGAGACTTCAAAGCTCACCACATTCGAAAAGTGTTGTTGAGAGCAAGCGTGAGGAGTTCCGCAATCTCAAGCAAGGCAACATGTCCGTGTATCAATACAATATCCAGTTCCAGAACTCGCTTCGCTTCGCTAAGCAAGACGTCCCTGATGAAAAGAGTATGATCTATCAATTCAGAGGTGGCCTCAGAGAAGATCTGCAATTAGCTCTCGTGCTTTCTGAGCCAGAAAAGTATGATGAATTCTACAACATGGCAATGAAGCAAGAAGCTGCCCAACTCAAATGTGAGGCTTCTAAGAAGAGAATCGGGGATGCAGTTCAGTCTTCTTCTTCCTCTCAAGTGGCGGCTAAGCGTGAAGTTCTACCTTCCTCCTCCTCCGTTCCGTCGGCCTTATCGGTGAAGAACTCAGGTGGTCGTGGATCTTCCCACCCACCCAACCCAGGCCTATCGTAACAAGTCTAATTCTCAAGCTCCAAGGTCAAATGCTCCTTATCATCATACGCTCTCAGAGGTGACTTGCAACAAATGTCGTGAGAAAGGTCACTACGCGAACAAGTGCTTCAACCAAAGGCGCCTTCCGCCTCCTCCTCCTGTGAGATCTTCCAAAGAATGCAAAGGGTCAAGCATAATCCCAAGTCTGCAAAGGTGAACATGATGGATGCAGCAAGCGAGAGGTTTCTTCGATGTGATTATGGGTAATCTCTCGATTAATGATATTCCTGCAAAAGTCTTATTTGATCTTTGGTGCATCTATTTCTTTCATATCAAGACCTTTTGCATCCATGAACAATTTGCATACTGTCGATCTGCCTAAGCCGATAGCGGTTTCCTCTCCGGGTTTATTCATGAATACAAAAATGATGGCTCCGGATGTTTCTATCAAGATGGGCAACTATAGATTTCTTTCTTCTCCAATGGTTCTTGGTGACTTGGATATTGATCTTATTCTCGGGATGGATTGGCTTTCTCAGCACAAAGCTCAGCTTGATTGTGCTGCCAGGGAAATTCAATTGACACACTCTTCTGAGGATGTGATCATCTATGCCGCTCGTGATGAAACCATTCGGTTGTTTTCTCTCAATGAGAAGGGCGAGTTGAATGCTATCTCTCGATTCCGATCGTTTGTGAGTACCAAGATGTCTTTCGGAAGAGCTTCAGGAATGCCTCCTCACCGGCCGCTTGAATTAGATTATCGATCTTGAGCACGGCATGGAACCCGTTTGCAAGCGTCCATACAAGCTTGGACCTAATGAGCTGAAGGAATTGAAGAAGCAGCTCGATGAACAAGAGCGTCTGGTCCGATCGGACCGAGTTCATCTCCTTGGGGTTGTGGTGTTCTTTTTGTCCAGAAGAAGGATGGCACGGACCGACTTTGCGTCGATTACCGTCCATTGAATAATAAGACTATCAAGAACAAGTATCCACTTCCCAACATCAATGAGCTTTTCGAGCAACTCAAAGGTGCTAAAGTGTTCTCCAAGCTTGACCTTCGTATGGGTTATCATCAAATTCGCATTCGTGAACAAGATATTCCCAAGACAAAGATTCGAACAAGCTTTGGTTCTTATGAATATATTGTCATGTCTTTCGGCCTTGTCAATGCTCCTCCAACATTCTCTCGAATGATGAACTTCATCTTCAACCCCTACACCAATGAATTCGTCTTGGTCTATCTTGATGATATTTTGGTCTTCTCCAAGAATAAGAAGGATCATGCCAAACATTTGCGATTGGTGCTCGACAAGCTCGTAGAGCATCAATTCTATCTGAAGTTTTCCAAATGTGAGTTCGGCTTGATGAAGTTCTTTATCTTGGTCACATCATCTCCGCCAAGGGCATCGCTGTTAACCCCGAGAAGGTGTCTCTGCGGTTGTGAATTGGGAACCTCCTCGTATGTCAAGCGCCTTAGCTTTCTTGGACTTGCAAGCTATTGTCGAAGATTCGTTGAGAACTTCTCTAAGATTGCAAAGCCTCTTTTCAACCTCCTCCGTAAGCATGTGAAGTATGTCTGGTCTCCCGAGTGTGATGTTGCTTTCAATACTCTCAAAGAGAAACTCGTCACAGCTCTGTCTTGACTCCTCTGATGAATCCAAGCCATTCAAGTTTTCTGTGATGCTTCTCTTCAAGGGCTCGGTGCTGTGTTAATGCAAGAGAACAAAGTTGTGGCCTATACCTCTCGTCAGCTGAAGCCCAACGAAAAGAACTACCCCACTCACGATCTTGAGTTGGCGGCAGTTGTCCATGCATTAATAACTTGGAGACATCTCTTGTTGGGAAGGAAAGTGGACATATTCACCGATCACAAGAGCCTCAAGTATATCTTCACTCAACCCAACCTCAACCTCAGGCAAACTTGGTGGGTCGAAATGATTCAAGAGTACAACCCAAGTATTGAATATACTCCGGGCAAGGCCAATGTGATTGCAGATGCTTTGAGCAGGAAGGCTTATTGCAACAGCTTAATTCTCAAGCCTTTCCAACCGGATCTTTGTGAAGCTTTCCACAAGCTGAATCTTCAAGTTGTTCCTCAAGGCTTTCTTGCCAACCTCATAGTCTCTCCTACTTTGGAAGACCAAATTCGTGAGGCTCAACTCCTGGATACCATGGTGAAAAAGGTGAAACGTGGTATCGACAAGGGCATTTCCAAGTACAAGTGCTTCCACATTGATGACAAAGATACTCTTTTCTTCGAGGACCGGATTGTGGTTCCTAAGGGTGATCTACGTAAAGTCATTATGAACGAGGCACACAATTCCCTTCTATCCATTCATCCTGGAAGTACGAAGATGTACCATGACCTCAAGCAGTCGTTTTGGTGGACTCGAATGAAGCGAGAAATTGCTCAATTCGTGAATGAGTGTGATGTCTGCAGAAGGGTGAAAGCGAACACCAACGACCAGCTGGTCTCCTCCAACCTCTTGCTATTCCATAATGGAAGTTTGATCATATCGAAATGGACTTCGTGACTGGATTTCCAAAGTCCAAGCGTGGAAATGATGCTATCTTCGTTGTCATTGACAAGCTTACTAAAGTGGCTCATTTTCTTCCTATCAAAGAATCTATCACAGCAGCTCGATTGGTAGAGTTATACACCTCCGAGGATTGTCTCCTTGCATGGCATTCCACAATTGATCTCTTCGCACCGTGGCAACATCTTTACCTCCAAGTTTTGGGATTCTTTTTCAAGGCCATGGGCACCAACATTCGTTTCGACAGCTTTCCACCCTCAAACAAGTGGCCAAGTCGAGCGAGTCAATCAAATCCTTGAAGACATGCTCAGGGCTTGTGTCATTTCCTTCGGTATGAAGTGGGAAGATTGTGTTCCATATGCCGAGTTCTCCTACAACAACAGCTTCCAAGCGAAGTTCGGGCAAGGCCCCATTCGAAATTCTCTATGGCGTAAAGTGTCGTACTCCTCTCAATTGGTCCGAGATAGGTGAACGCCAACTTCTTGGCAACGACTTGATCACGAAGCGAAGAAATGTGCAAAGTCATTCGTGAGAATCTCAAAGCCGCGCAATCGTGCCAGAAGAGCTATTATGATGACAAGCACCGTGATGTCGCTTTTGAAATCGGAGACCATGTCTACCTCCGCGTCTCTCCAATGAAAGGCACTTTCGTCAACCCGGTATCAAAGGGAAGATTGCCCCTAGATACGTGGGTCCTTTCAAGATCATTGGCAAAAGAGGCGATCTCGCCTATCAACTTGAGCTTCCGTCCAACTTCGCGAACGTGCACGATGTGTTTCACGTGTCACGACTTCGCAAGTGCTTCAAGACTCTGAGCGCACTATCAACTTCAAGAAATTGACCTCCAAGAAGATCTCTCTTATCATGAGCACCCGTTGCTATTCTTGAAGAAACCGGCGCCAAGACTCGCAACAAGTCAATCAAATTCACGAAAGTGAAGTGGCCACACCATTCAATCGAGAAGCCACACGGGAGCGCGAGGATCACCTCCGCTCCAAATATCCGGATTTCTTTCAGTCCTAGATCTCGGACGAGATCCTCTTGTAGTGGTGGAGTGTTGTAACACCCGGATGTAACTTTCCATATTTGTAACTCCAACTCTTGCCATTTTCGGCATTGTGATATGATATTCCCTCCGTGGTTGGGTTTTTGTCTTTTGTTTTGCATTTTGTTCTTGTCATGCATCTCATATCATGTCATCATGTGCATCTCATTTGCATACGTGTTCGTCTCATGATTCCGAGCATTTTCCCGTTGTCCGTTTTACAATCCGCACTCCTATGTCCCCCGGCGTCCCCTTTTACATTTTTTTCGTGTTCGGTGTTAAACGTTCTCGGAATGGACCGAGCCTTGCCAAGTGGCCCTGGTATAGCACCGTAGACCACTGTCAAGTTTCGGGTCATTTGGAGCTCGTTTGGTACTCCAACGGTTATCCGCATATCCGCGAAGGCCTCTTTTAAGTTGCAGTCCAACACCCCTCCAAAATAGCCCAATAACCCATCTAAGTCACTTCCATGTCCATCGTCGTTCGATCACGATCGTGTGGGCGAAAACTACACTCCATTTGGAGCTTCCTAGCTCCTTCTACCTATAAATATAGATCCCTTCCCCGAAATCCGGATGAAACCCTAGTCTCCCCACTCCCTTCGCGCCGCCAGACAAAATCCGGACGGCCGGACGTGTCCGCCCGCGCCGCCGCTCTCTCGCGGCCGCCGTAAGCGCAGCCAGCGCCACTCGTCGCCGACCCAGCGCCCGCGAGGCCGTCTGAGGCCTCCCTCCGTCGCCGCCCGTCCCAGCGCCCGCGCCGCGCCGCCGCTGTCCTCCGCCGCCTCCGTCCGCCGCCTCGGCCACACCGCCGCCCGTCCCCGGCCGTCCGCCATGCGCTCGTCGCCCATGCCGGATCCGGCCATGAAGGCGGATCCGGCCGGAGGACCTCCGCCGCCGCCTTCCTCCAACTCCGGCGAGCCCGGCCTCGCCTCGGTTCGCGCGCGCCTCGGTTGACTTTCCTTCTCCCCCCCCGGTTTTCGTCCGAGTCATTTTTCTGTGTTAATTTTGTTGCATTTTCATCATGCCATAACTTTGCACCCGTTGCTCCATCTTGGGCGTGTAGCATACTGTATTGTTCGCCTCGATGAGTACATCATTTCATATCATTGCATTATTTTCATTTGAGCTCATCTTGATGCGCGAAATGCTGTTGGAAGAGGGATATGTGATGTTAGTTTCAGATTCTTATCAGAACTTGCACTTTTGTCATTTTTGCCATAATTGATGTGAGCATCCTATGAACTTGAGTCCTACATGTGTTTTGTAATATGCCATGCCATCTTTACAGGGGTGTATGCCATGTATTTTTGTGATCTCTGTGGTGACTAGCACAAGCATGCAAACTAGGCTTCATGATGTTGCTGATTTCAGCCCCTGTTTTGCTGATATTTTTACGCCATGTTAACTTGATGCTACAGAGAGATCCATGCACATTTTGAGATACTTCAGTAAGGATGTTTTGAACATATGGTTATGCTCTATCCATCCATGGCCTTGTTTGCAATTATGGAGTGCCATAGCTTGAGTCAATCGAGCTCTACTTTTGCTATAAAATGTTTCCTGGCAGATTGTTTACATGTTATTCAATTTTGCCAAGGTTGTTGTAGTTGATCCGTGTATGCTATGATGTTGTTCTTGCCATGTGTAGCTTTTATGACATGTCTTCTTGATGTATGTATGCTTAGTTTATCATGAAATGCTCTGTAGTGAGTGCATCGAGCTCGCGAAGATGCCTTCATAATTCTGTCAATGTCATGCCCTGTTTGCTGAATCTGTTAACGAAACTTGCTATGTTTACGTGGGTGCCATCATATTTTCTGATCCTTTTTGGCTCATGGTCAGTAAGGGACTTTTGTTCTATGCTTTGAGTAGATTCATCCCATGCCTTGTTTTGCTATTATAAGTTCCTTTAGCATGTTGCTTCCTTTCTCTGAACATTGCTTCCTGATGCTGATTCTGCCATGTTCAGTATTTTCTCTTAAGTCTGTGAAGCTGATATATTTTGCACTTTTGCCATGCTTGTTTGGACCTGTTATGGTGTGATTTAGCCGTAGCTCAGTGTTCATCTTTTGTCAAGCATCTTGAGTTGATCACTGCCATATGCTTTGTTGGTACGTTTGGGTGCAGTAGCTTAATTTCTTGTTGCTTGCTAAGTGGTATCATGCTGTTAATGGCAGATTTGTGTCATTCTTGTTTTGCTTGTCATTTGCAAACCGTGCATCCGATTCCGGTGATATTTATATCGATTTCAACCGAAATCATCTCACCTTTCCAGCGGCATACTTGGTTTGCCAAGTTGATGCCTGGTTCATCATTTTCCTTCCGAGCACGCATACGCATTGCATATCACATCTCGCATATCATGCCATGTATTGCATCATGTTGCTTGTGCATTGCACCGTGATTTATTGTGGTTCCATTGTTTGTGTTCTTGCTTTGGGTAGAGCCGGAGACGAGTACGTGAACGAGGAACCTGTTGAGAACGCTTACGAGGATCAAGCTTTCGACAACTCTCGAGAACTTTGCGTGCAAGATGACCATACCCTCGAAATCACTTCTATCTTTGCTTGCTAGATGCTCGCTCTTTTGCTATGCCTATGCTACGATGCCTATCACTTGCTTATCATGCCTCCCATATTGCCATGTCAAGCCCCTAACCATCCTTTCCTAGCAAACCGTTGATTGGCTATGTTACCGCTTTGCTCGGCCCTCTTATAGCGTTGCTAGTTGCGGTGAAGATGAAGTTTGTTCCTTGTTGGAACATGAAGATGTTGTTCCTTGTTGGAACATGTTTACTTGTTGGGGATATCACAATATCTATTGTTTAATTAATGCATCTATATACTTGGTAAAGGGTGGAAGACTCGGCCTTATGCCTGGTGTTTTGTTCCACTCTTGCTGCCCTAGTTTCCATCATACCGGTGTTATGTTCCTTGATTTCACGTTCCTTACACGGTTGGGTGATTTATGGGACCCCCTTGACAGTTCGCTTTGAATAAGACTCCTCCAGCAAGGCCCAACTTTGGTTTTACCATTTGCCACCTAAGCCTTTTTCCCCCGGGTTTTCGCGAGCCCGAGGGTCATCTTTATTTTGACCCCCCCACGGGCGGTTCTCTTCGATTGCGGGCCCAACCTGGCGATGTCCAGCGCCCCTGGACAATCCAGGTCTATGCCAACCCGACGTCTTGCCCATCCGGTGTGCCCGAGAACGAGATATGTGCAGCTCCTATCGGGATTTGTCGGCACATTCGGGCAGCTTTCTTTGGTCTTGTTTTATTCTTTGCCGAAATGTCTTGTAGTCCGGGATTCCGAGATCGATCGGGTCTTCGGTAGAAGGAATATCCTTCGTTGACCGTGAGAGCTTATAATGGGCTAAGTTGGGACACCCTGCAGGGTATTTATCTTTCGAAAGTCGTCTTGCGGTTATGAGGCGAGATGGGAATTTGTTAATGTCCGGTTGTAGAAAACCCGAAGTTGATCTTAATTAAAATACATCAACCGCGTGTGTAACTGTGATGGTCTCTTCTCGTGAGTCCGGGAAGTGAACACGGTGTTGGAGTTATGTTTGGCGTAAGTAGTTTCGGGATCACTTCTTGATCGCTACTAGCTTCACGACCGTGCCTTGCTTCTCTTCTCGCTCTCTTTTGCGAATGTAGCCACCATATATGCTAGTCGCTTGCTGCAGCTCCACCTCACAACTTTGTCCTTCATATAAGCTTAAATAGTCTTGATCTCGCGGGTGTGAGATTGCTGAGTCCCCGTGACTCATGCCAGTGCAGATGACGCAACCGAGCTCAAGTGGGAGTTCGATGAGGAACGTGGTCGTTACTATGTGTCTTTTCCTGATGATCAGTAGTGGAGCCCAGTTGGGACGGTCGGGGATCTGTTTAGCATTTGGGGTAGTCTTCTTTTATTTTGGTTCCGTAGTCGGACCTTGAGTGTAATCTGGATGATGGATGTTTATTTATGTATTGGGTGAAGTGGCAATTGTAAGCCAACTATGTATCTCTTTCCCTTATGTATTACATGGGTTGTGTGAAGATTACCTCACTTGCGACATTGCTTTCAATGCGGTTATGCCTCTAAGTCGTGCTTCGACACGTGGGAGATATAGCCGCATTGAGGGTGTTACAGTAATCCAGGAATGGATCACAGGACAGCGGTCAAGAACATCCTGAAATATCTGAAAAGGACTAAGGATATGTTTCTCGTTTATGGAGGTGACAAAGAGCTCATCGTAAATGGTTACGTTGATGCAAGCTTTGACTCTGATACAGACGATTCTAAATCGCAAACCGGATACGTGTTTATATTGAACAGTGGAGCTGTCAGTTGGAGCAGTTCTAAACAAAGCGTCGTGGCGGGATCTACGTGTGAAGCGGAGTACATTGCTGCTTCGGAAGCAGCAAATGAAGGAGTCTGGATGAAGGAGTTCATATCCGATCTAGGTGTCATACCTAGTGCATCGGGTCCAATAAAAATCTTTTGTGACAATACTGGTGCAATTGCCTTGGAAAAGGAATCCAGATTTCACAAGAGAACCAAGCACATCAAGAGACGCTTCAACTCCATCCGGGATCAAGTCCAGGTGGGAGACATAGAGATTTGCAAGATACATACGGATCTGAATGTAGCAGACCTATTGACTAAGCCTCTCTCACGAGCAAAACATGATCAGCACCAAGACTCCATGGGTGTTGGAATCATTACTATGTAATCTAGATTATTGACTCTAGTGCAAGTGGGAGACTGAAGGAAATATGCCCTGGTGGCAATAATAAAGTTATTATTTATTTCCTTATATCATGATAAATGTTTATTATTCATGCTAGAATTGTATTAACCGGAAACATGATACATGTGTGAATACATAGACAAACAAAATGTCACTAGTATGCCTCTACTTGACTAGCTCGTTGATCAAAGATGGTTATGTTTCCTAACCATAGACATGAGTTGTCATTTGATAAACGAGATCACATCATTAGGAGAATGATGTGATTGACTTGACCCATTCTGTTAGCTTAGCACTTGATCGTTTAGTATGTTGCTATTGATTTCTTCATGACTTATACATGTTCCTATGACTATGAGATTATGCAACTCCCGAATACCGGAGGAACACTTTGTGTGCTACCAAACGTCACAACGTAACTGGGTGATTATAAAGGTGCTCTACAGGTGTCTCCAAAGGTACTTGTTGAGTTGGCATATATCGAGATTAGGATTTGTCATTCCGATTGTCGGAGAGGTATCTCTGGGCCCACTCGGTAATGCACATCACTATAAGCCTTGCAAGCATTGTAACCAATGAGTTAGTTGTGGGATGATGTATTATGAAACGAGTAAGGATACTTTCCGGTAACGAGATTGAACTAGGTATTGAGATATCGATGATCGAATCTTGGGCAAGTAACATACCGATGACAAAGGGAACAACGTATGTTGTTATGAGGTTTGACCGATAAAGATCTTCGTAGAACATGTGGGAGCCAATATGAGCATCCAGGTTCCGCTATTGGTTAATGACCGGAGAGGTGTCTCGGTCATTTCTACATAGTTCTCGAACCCATAGGGTCCGCACGCTTAAAGTTCGGTGACGATCAGTATTATGAGTTTTTGTGTTTTGATGTACCGGAGGTAGTTCGGAGTCCCGGATATGATCACGGACATGATGAGGAGTCTTGAAATGGTCGAGATGTAAGGATCGATATACTGGACGACTATATTCGGACACCGGAAGTGTTCCGGGTGGTTTCGGAGATAACCGGAGTACCGGAGGGTTACCGGAACCCCCCCGGGAGAAATAGTGGGCCTTATGGGCCTTAGTGGAGAGAAAGAGAGGGCTGGCCTAGGGCAGGGGCGCGCCTCCTCCTCTGGTCCGGGTGGACTATGAGAGGCGGCGCCCCTTTCCTTCTCCCTCTGCCCCTTCCTTTCCCCCTCCTAGTAGGAGTAGGAAAGAGGGGAGTCCTACTCCTACTAGGAGGAGGACTCCTCCTCCTGGCGCGCCCCATAGGGCCGACCGGCCTCCCCCTTGCTCCTTTATATACGGGGGCAGGGGGCACCTCTAGACACATAAGTTGATATGTTGATCTCTCCCAGCCGTGTGCGGTGCCCCCCTCCACCATAATCCACCTCGGTCATATCGTAGTGGTGCTTAGGTGAAGCCCTGCGTTGGTAGCATCATCATCACCGTCATCACGCCGTCGTGCTGATGAAACTCTCCGGCGAAGCTTTGTTGGATCAGAGCTCGCGGGACGTCATCGAGTTGAACGTGTGCTGAACTCGGTGGTGCCATGCGTTTGGTACTTGGATCGGTCAGATCGTGAAGACGTACGACTACATCAACCACGTTGTGCTAACGCTTCCGTTTTCGGTCTACGAGGGTACGTGGACACACTCTCCCCTCTCATTGCTATGCATCACCATGATCCTATGTGTGCGTAGGAAATTTTTTGAAATTACTACATTCCCCAACAGTTTAAAGGAAAGTGGAGACGCAGTGAGAATAAGAATAGTAATGGAGTTCAAAAGGGCAAGAATCATTTTAAGAAAAATGATAAGGTTAGCAGCTCTCAAGCTTGCTACAGATGTGGTTCTACTACTCATCATGCAAGGAAGTGTACAACTTCTAAGCATTTGGTGACGTTGTATCATCAATCAATTGGTAAGGTCAAGAAGGCTCAAGGGAACCAGTACGAAGCTCGCTTCACTGGTCCAATGATTGAAAGTTCTCAAGACGTTCATCGGAACGAAGTTCATGACAACATGGAGAACCAAGATCAGACTCAGCAAAGGGAAGGACCACCACTTAATGTTGATGACATGTCGGTGATCTTCCAATAATGTCATAAGTATTGTGATAATGTCCTTAGTTATATTATGTGTTGTAAAATAATTATGTCCTCAGACATAGGTATTGTAATAATTATGTACTTATACATAATCTATTATAATATGTATGGAGACATACATAGTATGTAATGTATGTGTTAGTTCTATATGAGATTGGATAAATAATGACTTTTATTCTTTTACTCTATAGAAAACTTCGAGAAACAATCCAATGGAGGAGGAAATTTGTTTAGTAGACAGTGGTGCCTCTAACACAACTCTACGGGAGGTTAAATACTTCCAGAGTCTCAAAAAGTGTAAGGGAAGTGTTATGACAATTGGTGGTCATGACATGGTAATTGTTGGTTCTGGTCAAGCCACATTTACACTCCAGAATGGTACAAAACTTGAAATCCACGAGGCATTATTGTATCCGGATTCAACTCATACCCTGTTGAGTTCTAAGGATATCCGCATGAATGGCTACCACACTGAAACTCATGAAGACAATGCGGTTGAAAGCCTACTCATAACTCAACAGAAAGGACCCGACAAGGAAATCCTTGAGAGACTGCCTGCTCTATCTTCTGGACTGTATTACACATACATCAAGCCAGAGCAACATTTGGCCTACAAAATAATTTTTCAGAATCTTGACAAGTTCAAGATATGGCATGATCGCCTGGGTCATCCTGGTGTGGGGATGATGAGAAAAATTATTGATGGTTCAGCTGGACACAACATAACGGTTTCTAATTTCCCCAAATCCTTGGATTTCGTATGCACTGCATGTGCAATAGGGAAATTAATCACAATACCTTCATATCTGAAGATCAAGAATGAACCACTTAATTTTCTTGAACACATTCAAGGAGATATATGTGGCCCAATTCAACCGTTATCAGGACCATTTAGATATTTTATGGTGCTCATTGATGCATCAACAAGATGGTCCAATGTGTGTCTATTATCAACAAGGAACCGTGCTTTTGCAAAGCTGATCGCTCAAATCATTAAACTAAGGGCAAATCATCCTGAACACATGATAAAATCCATCAGAATGGATAATGCTGTTGAATTTAGTTCACGAGCATTCAATGATTACTGCCTAGCTTTGGGCATAATTGTGAAGCATTCTGTACCATATGTACACACACAAAATGGTCTTGCGGAATCACTTATCAAGAGGATCAAGTTGATAGCAAGATCACTCCTACAGAACTGTAATCTTCCAACATCTTATTGGGGGACATGCAGTATTGCATGCCGCAGAGTTGATACAAATTCAACCAACTGATATCATACGGCCTCCCTGTTGCAGTTAGTACGTGGAAATCAACCAAGTATTTCCCATCTTCGAAGATTTGGATCTATGTGGGGTACAATTCTCTGTCGATTATAAAGTATCTGGAACCTCTAGCAGAGGATCTATTTACAGCCCGGTACGATGATTGTATCTTTGATGAGGACAATTTTTTGGCATTAGGGGGAGAAAAGAACCACAAAGAATGCTGGGAAATAGATTGAAATGTCAAAGGCATTTAGTCCTTAGATCCACATACGAATGAATCTCAACTAGAAGTTCAGAAGATTATTAGCAAAATATTACAAATAATCTGCCAAATGCATTTATTGATTATAAAGGTGTCACTAAATCCCATGTTCCCGCTATGAATGTTCCAAAGAGAGTTGAGATATCTCATACGACCACTCAACCGCCCAAGAGGGGGAGAAAACTGGACAAAAAGGACAAGGCTTCTCAGAAGCGTCCGCGGGAAGTGAGGTATCCCTCGAATAGTAAATGCAGGTCAACCGCGAGTTGATATTCAACCTAGTGTTGAAAGGCACCTAAAGGATGTTATGCATCCAGAACTTAGCACAACTGTGCACACAAATATTGGTGGTGGGGCATTGGTACACCCTGACTCGATTGTTGTGGGAAATCACGTTGAGTTAGAAGGTATTGATGAGATTTCCATCAACTATGTTGAATCAGGAGAATCATTCAACAGAAAGACTACAATTGTCGACATATTTTTTGCCTCAAAGATTGCAGATGACCTGGCATTGGATCGTGAACCTAAGTCCATAGCAGAGTGTATGAAACGCTCAGACTGGTCCAACTGGAAGGTTGCAATAGAGGATGAATTGCACTCGCTTGCCAAGAGAGGGGTATTTACTGCAGTAATACCCACTCCTCATAATGTTTTCCCCGTGGGGGCAAAATGGATTTATGTTCGTAAAAGGAACGAAAACAATGAGGTGGTGAGATATAAAGCGAGGCTTGTAGCATGAGGGTTTACACAGAGACCTGGCATTAATTATGATGAAACATATTTTCCTGTGATGAGTGGAATCACGTACCGATACTTGATATCACTGGCAGTGCAAAGGAATTTGTATATCCAATTGATGGATGTCGTGACATCATATTTATATGGGTCACTTAAGATGGATATCTAATATGAAAGTTCCCGGGGGACTGAAGATTCCGGATCTGAAAGCTAATCGCAACATGTATTGTGTAAAGCTACTGAAGTCGTTATACGGCTTGAGACAGTCAGGTAGAATGTGGTATAACCGACTAAGTGAGTTCCTTCTAAAGAAGGGTTACTCAAACAACAATGATTGCCCATGTGTGTTCGTCAAGAAATCCACAAATGGATTTTGTATAATTTTCGTGCATGTTGATGACTTGAACATTATTGGGACTACACGAGAAATACATGAGGCAAGTAATCATTTGAAGACGGAATTCGGTATGAAAGATTTGGGTAAAACCAAATTTTGTCTTGGTTTGCAACTTGAACATTTTTCTTCAGGAATACTTGTTCATCAGTCTGCTTACATCCAAAAGTTATTGGAAAAATTCAATATGGACAAAGCATACCCATCAAAAACACCTATAGTCGTCAGATCTCTTGATAGAGATAAAGACCCATTTAGGCCTAAGGGTGATGATGAAGAGATATTGGGACCGGAGTTTCCATATCTCAGTGCCATTGGTGCACTAATGTATCCAGCAAACGGCACTAGACCTGACATAGCATTTGCAGTTAATTTGCTGGCTAGATACAACACATCACCAACGAAAAGGCATTGGGTTGGTGTGAAGAATATTTTCAGATATCTTCATGGCACCAAAGATCTTGGTTTATTCTATCAGAAAAATCGAGAGAACCATGGTGGGGTATTGCGATGTTGGATACTTGTCAGATCCCCATGAAGCCAGATCACAGACTGGTTTTGTCTTCTTACATGGAGGTACAACCTTCTCTTGGAAGTCAACAAAGCAAACCTTAGTGGCAATGTACACCAATCATTCTGAGATAATTGCTTTCTTCAAAGCATCACGTGAATGTGTATGGCTTCGCAGAATGTTGAACATTGTCCAAAGTTCAAGTGGAATTGGTTCGTTGAAATCACCCACCATTATCTATGAAGATAATGCTGCTTGTATTGCACAAATGCAAACGGGTTATATTAAGAGCAATATTACAAATCATATTTCTCATAAATTATTTTATCCCCATGATCTGCAAGAAAAGGGGGAGACAAGTATTTTGCAAACAAAGTCATGCAACAATCTCGCTAATCTATTCACTAAGTATTTGCCAAGTTCTCTATTTCATAAATATGTAACTGGAATTGGTATGAGACGACTTCGGGACTTGCAAAATTCAGGGGGAGAAATCTCCTAAGATATAACCTGTTAAGATCATGAGATCTTTAATATTACACTCTTTTCCTTTGTGAGTTTCTCCAAATGGTTTCTCATGTAAGGTTTTTAATGAGGCAATATCAATGCAAGCATGGATGATATATGTCATTTTCTTCTTATTTTCTCATTGGGTTTTTAGAAGGTTTCATGGCAATGTTGTATATCTTCTTCTCATTTTTCCCACAGGGTTTTGGAGAAGAATATTTCAAGGATGATCGGAGAATATTCCAAGCAAGGACTAGGAGAGTGTTAGGATTAATTTAATCCGGTAATTAAGGATAATCCTCCCTTGTACAAACCGCTCGTGTGGATTGCTAGTCAACCGACGCGGCGGTTCTCGCACACCCCCCAACGGCCGCGTCCTTTCAATCGCGTCTCTTCTGTTTGTATATAAAGTTATAAACTGTGATCCTTAATGCAATAGAGACAGTTCGATCAATTCGTTCTTTCACATATACAAGTCTAATAGACGTGATAGAAAAGATGTGCCCGTCGTGGGGGTGTGGGAGAACCACCGCGTCGGTTTTCTAGCAATCCGCATGAGCAGTTCGTAGAAGGGAGGATTATCCTTAAGTAGTGCAAGGGATAAAAAACGGCGAAGAAAACTGAAAACCGAGGGGGTACAAAAGATCGACCCGGGGCTTGTGAAACGGATACCTTCTGAAACACCCAGCAATTAATCAGGAATTTGAACAGCGCATGCGCAAGAAGCAACTCCATGTAAAAATGGCCATGAAACCGCCACCTGGATCCCGATCCCCTGCTCGTCAGCAGGATCCAACATACAGAGCACTACCTCTCTTTCCGCTTCACTCCATTCTCAAACCTCCATCCTACCATGGCGCAGCACAAGCGTACAGTTTCCACCCTCGTTCTCCTCCTCCTCCTCTTCCTCTCGGCGTCGACGAATGCCACACGGCCACCATCAACGCTCCGCATCCCCGTCGTCCACCGCGACGCGGTCTTCCCACCGCCGCCGGGCGCCAGCCGGGGTGGCCTCCTAAGCCGCCGCGCGGCTGCCGACGCCGCGCTCATGGCGTCCCTCTGCCTCCGCCGCTCCTCCGCGCGCCACGACCGCCTCCTTTCCCCCGTCATGTCCGGGCTCCCCTTCGACAGCGGCGAGTACTTCGCGTCCGTCGGCGTGGGCACCCCGTCCACCACCGCGCTGCTGGTCATCGACACCGGGAGCGACCTCATCTGGCTCCAGTGCAAGCCCTGCCGCCGCTGCCACCGCCAGATGAGCCGGCTCTACGACCCCAAGGGCTCCAGCACCTACCGCCAGATCCCCTGCTCGTCGCCGCGGTGCTTCCCTCGCCAGGGCTGCGACGGCAGCACCGGCGCCTGCGGGTACACCATGGTCTACGGCGACGGCTCCGGCAGCAGGGGCAACCTCGCCACCGACAGGCTCGTCTTCTCCAACGACACGTCCGTGGACAGCGTCGTCATCGGGTGCGGCCACGACAACGCGGAGCTGTTCGACTCGTCGGCCGGGGTGCTGGGCGTCGGCCGCGGCGCCGGCTCCCTGGCGACGCAGGTGGCGCCGACCTACGGGCGCTACTTCGCCTACTGCCTCGGCGACCGCACGTCCGTCGCGCGGAGCAGCGCCTCGTACCTCGCCTTCGGCCGCACGCCGGAGCCGCCGTACACGGCCTTCACCCCGCTGCTGACCAACCCGCGGCGCCCCAACCTGTACTACGTGAACATGGCCGGCTTCAGCGTCGGCGGCGAGCGTGTCGCCGGCGGGTTCTGCGACTCCAGCCTCTCCCTGGACCCGGCGACCGGGCGGGGCGGCGTGGTGGTGGACTCGGGCACGTCCATTTCGCGGCTCCCCAGGGACGCGTACGCGGCGCTGCGCGACGCCTTCGACGCGCGCGCGGGCGCGGCCGGGATGCGGAGGCTGGCCCGGGGCATGTCGGTGTTCGATGCGTGCTACGAGCGCCGAGGCGCCAGCGTGCCGGCAGTGGCGCTGCACTTCGCCGGCGGGGCGGACGTGGCGCTGCCCCCGGAGAACTACTTCATAGCCGAGCAGGGCGGGAGGCACCACTGCCTGGCGCTGGAGGCGACGGGCGACGGGCTCAGCGTGCTCGGCAACGTCCTGCAGCAGGGGTTCCGGGTCGTGTTCGACGTCGAGAAGGAGCGTGTCGGGTTCGCGCCAAATGGTTGCTAAAGCTTGATCAACATTTATTTACACGGTTGTTTCACCTCAAGCACGAGTGTGTAGGAAGCGGATACTCTAATATCCTTAGGATGTCAGAAAGCTACAGTGACATGCGTGTGTAAAACGGAGAAGGGATGTCCGGATTTACTGTAGCATGTAAAAAATAAATCAAAAATATTGCATCATAATTTTGTTTGTATGTAATTTTTATAAATGTATATAGTAGATTTGTAATTTGCAAATTAATTATAATTATTTTAGGCTTAACCATATGGATGTGAAGAAGGGATGTCACTTGAGACATCCCTTGAGGATGTTAGAGGATCCGGTTCCGAGTGGGTACTGCCACCATAAATTGTTGCTTTCAGGTGTTACATAGTACACTACAACAGTGGAGAAACCATACGCACGGTCGCACTGAATTTCCATGACAGTTGCAAACCCACGCTTACTATGTCATTGTTGCAATGATCTCTCTGAACTTCGTCCCTTTTCCCCCATTCGGTCGACAGCTTGAATGAATGTAACAAAAGCACGTCCCCTGTACATAAAACTCCCGATGATAAAAGTGTCTACTTTGCGAAAACCCGATCCACGACCAAAGTTATAAGAATAAAGCTCTTTTGAGGGTCTGCCTGAAATGGCCAGTCAACCTGACCGTGTAGAGTTTGCGAATTGCTGTGTAATCGCACAACCACGACACGACGACATTCCGGGGATCCCCAGATTTTGGCCGAGTCAACTGATCTTCTGCTGAGCTGCCTCAACATACTGCAGAGCAAGCTTTTTGACCTTGTCACCCTCCTTGATCAGGAAGTTGGCATTCTTAGCCTCCGAGTGGTGCTTCATAACCTTCTCTGCTGTTTTGGCAACAGCCCACCTGTATTGCTCGACGGTGATTACGCCGCTCTTGCAAAGTGGCCTGATGTTCTCTTTCACAAACATCTCAACCTACAAATGTCGAAACAAAGCGGGTCAGAACGGGTGTACATATGTAACGCGCCTCCATGCAACACCTCCAAGTTGTATTCAGAAACGTAGTGATTCAGCCAGACATGAAAAAATAGATAGTACACTGTAAAAATAGATGTCCAGTGGAACATACAAGTGTGTTGTTACCTTCTTATGTATGGAACTAGATGAATCTGGTGCGCTGTTATTGCCTGGGTCAGGTGCTGGTTTCTTCAAACTGTCTACACTTTCTGCTGGATGGGTGGATGACTTGCCTCCTTTGGAATGTTTACGATTCAACTCTTGATTGCCACTGGAAGACTTCTCTTTACCGGGCTCCAGTTTCACTGCTTGGCTGATTCCTTCACCTTCTTTCGGCACATTATTCCCATGACTAGATTTATTATGCAAATCGCTCACTGTTATGTCCATTTCTTTTGAGTTCTCCACATGCCCGGTTCCTTCATCAGGGATGTCAGCTACAGTTTCCTTGTCTGTTTGACTCGTTTTTTCGCATTGCAAACTACATTTATCGGCTTCGGCCAAGTTCACTGAAAGGGTTTCATTTTCTGTTGCATCTGTAGTTTCTCCGCTGGGTATCAATTTCTGATCATCCTCAGAACTACATTTTGGTTGCTGACAGGATGAATCATCCTCATCTTTAAGTGGGGATGCATCCTTAACCCTAGAATCAGAACTTGACTGCAAACTTCTGCTCGGTTCAGAGTCCAAATTTACCAAGTAAGTATCGTCTGTATTTGTATATTTTTGTTGCGTGGAAATTGGAGAACCGGAAACTGTCCTGGAATTACCTTCAGCTGTGGTACTTTTTCTCTCGGGACTGTTAGGAGGGGAATCAAAGAGGCCTGCTCTTTTTAGCGCTTCTTCCACGCTGTTGAAACAAACAGTATTTTCACTCGCATTCTGCTCGAGCACACCACCTAGTTCACTCTTATCAGTTTGTCCGGCAGTAGCAGGAATATCCAAAAGGCCTGCTCTGTCTAAAGCTTCTTCCACACTACTGCCACCACTATTGGTATTTTCAGCTGTAACCTGCTGTGATATCAAATCACTGCTAACTTCAGCCTTTTCAGTTAGAGTTGAAGCATCATTGTCAGGTTTTGGCTTGGCAGACTGGCGAGTAGCCTGGGAGCAAAGATTCACATAAACTGATTTGCTACTGGACTTCCCGTAAATATCATTTTCTACATTGACAGCATCAGCAATAGCCAATTCAGTATCTGCACATCTGCGAATAACATCCAAATTTGCTCTCTGCAGATAATACTCGGCGATGCGGTAAAGTTGTGCCTGAGATACATAAGTTTGGTTGATAATTTGACCATTGAACAAGAAAAATACAGGTACACTTGCAATTTATAATTAGAATTTAGTTGAAATGGAACAAAGTAATAGCAAATAATGAAGCCAGCAATGTGTAAGCACAATAAAGGACCCCCTTAATGATTACCTGTCTAACTGACATAGGAACTTTATTATGACGTCCAGTTGTGAGCTGTGGCCTCATATCCACAGGAAGTTTTGCCTAAGAAAACCAAACTTGTTAGTGTTTCTAGAGTAGTGGTCAATGAACTTTTGAATTATTATTTTTTTATAAGCTAACACGTACTAATAAAGGGTAGTTCCTGCTGAGATCGTCCGTGCCTTCTGTTTGATCTTTGCTAGCAATAGAGCTGGCATTTTTCCTTGCCAGGATCTCAAGGGCCCATTTTCTTTTGTCCTGCTTGATATCACCAGCAGATTGGTTTTGTTTATTCTGTGGTGCCTGACCATTTTTGTTTTCTTTTCTACTCAATGCTTCTTTACTCAGGGTCGAAGAACTCAATACTTTTCCGGTGCTGTTGGGCGAATTGATTTTGATTGTCTGAGTCACAGGTGCAGGTTTGTTTGTTGATTTGCTGTCATCACCTTTGATTTGGCTATTTTTATCGAATGGGAGGCACCCTTCAAGGGCGGAGAGAGGTTTTATATCACCCTTTCTGGGAACAACTGATGCATCAGCCAGATATAACCTGGACAAAAAGGCTTTCTTCTCTTCAGCACTTTCTTTGCGCGTGCCAGTATCTGAGGATTTCTTGAGTAACTGAAGTACTGATTGCAGTGTCTCAATCTTTTCAGGATTTATCCCTGGGGAGCAACGATGTTTCCAGAAGTCAACTTCCCTATCACGGTGCCATGCACTTCGTCTCCTTCCTGTCGATGATGCATACAACTTCTTGGTCAGATTCTCACGTATCTTGCCCTTTTGAAGCAGCGACTTCCTTGCGAGTGAAAGGTTGGGTTTTTTGGCTGGTCCATCCATGGACTTCCCAATTGCTGAACGGAATGCGGTCAAAAGTTTTTCGTCAAAAGCGTTATCCTTCTCGAGTATACTAATACCATTATCTCTAACTACTTCCCTTATCTCTTGTTGTAGCTTCTGAACTACAGCAGTTGATTCTTTTCCGTCCTTGTGTAAAATCTTCTTCATTCTAAGACCAGGCTTGTCTCCTGCTCTTCTGCCTACAGGCTTCGCCAGCTCCCTGCCAGGATCCCTCATGTAGCTCTCTCCTTCAACTATACTCATTATATCAGGGACATATTTATTCTGTGTGGCAATTTTTGATGTATCACTGGCAATAACTTCGGCTGCAATCGAAGTAGCATGGCAGTCTGATGAAGAAACACCTGAGTTTGCAATGAGATCCATTTCCTGATCCGGCACTCCCAGTTTTGCTTTCTTCGCAGGATGACTAATTTCACCTCCTGATTCCATGTCACTGGTATTTTGTGTATCCTGCCTGGAAAAAAAAAACGACAATACTAAAATGAAATTGTGTAGATCTATGCAACTGTCATGTGAGAGTGAAAATTAGCAGTTCTTGCAAGTGAGTGCAAAGCGAAAGATTCTTACATGGGTGGCAACTGCGTGTTCTGGTCATTTTTCCTCTTCTGAACTGCATCTGAGTTGATCATATCAACGTCAGCTGATTTTGCCACCTTACTAGCTGCATCGGTAAAAAGGGAAGATGTTATTTGGATGCATAATATGATGACCACACAACCCCTTGAACAGACAAGAATACGGTATAATCAAGCAAGATTTGGCCAGAAACAAATAAACAAACAGCGCAACATATCTATCTAAACTAAGCTATAAAATATACATTGTCTATAGTAATGTAATAATTTCCTTTTTTCGCTGTGAAAAAACAAACTTCTACCACCAAAAAGATCAACAAATTTCTAAAGGTGCAACTAACACAGCATATTGTCTACTGAAATATTCAAATATGATGATTGAATGACAAGTTGGCATGTGTTGAAGCTTACTGATCTCTGATAAGCTAGAAGTATGAGGCCTTCAATTATTGTGCTGGAATAAGCAAATTACCCAACATACCTGCTGATGAAAGTTGTGCAGATTTGATGACAGGAGATTTCCCATTACTGTTTCTAGGCAGTGCAGCATCCTCTCCTGTACTTTCAGCCTCCTTATTTCTACATAATAATGAATAAGATAGCCCATCTTGTGGTACTTCCGACTGTTCATTCGAAATGTTACCATGCTCTCCGCTAAATAAGATACATGCTGACTCACGCATTGCTGAAAGTTCTGATGATCTTTGTGTTGGTTCAGAAGAAACTATGCGAGCCAGATTAGTTCCAGAAGATTTATTGTGTGAGCTACAGGAAATATCTTTGTTCCTCGGGATACAGGCATTTGCAACAGCCTCATGTGATAAATCATCTATGGAATAACTTGGATGTGAATTGCTATAAAATGCTTCTTGGGCTGTCTTCGAGCCTAGTGAACCTTCTAGTAGAGCATCCTTACTTTCAGAATTTACACCAACCATCGAGACAACAAGGGCAGTTTCACCATCATCTGCAACAGATACTGACACCCTCCCAGAAAATGATGCATCGGTAGATGTTCTATCAGAATCTCCGCTGATGTTTTGCTTCAGGACAACCTCTGACTCATTTGTCGCTTCAATAGATACACATCTACAGAATGCAATTGATAACTTCCTTATCACGAGCCCAGAGCAAAATAAAGATACTCCTACCAGCAAAGGGTAATCAAAGAGAAGAGTCAGATAGTACCAGTGTAAAATTACCTTGGGCACAACCACGAATCTTCAGATGTAGTTTCTGGATTAAAGCCCACACATATAGCATGATACCTGGCTTAAGGATCAAAGTAATTAGAAAACAGAATTGGTTAACAAGTCTCAACTAATAATGGACATATAGGATAATAATACAGTTATATATACCATAGATCACAGGAATCACAAGCAATTGATGTATCCAAAGCTGAATTATCCTCAGCTGCCACGAGTCCACTTCGAATTATGCAATCACCACCATCCAAACAAACTACTGCCTGGAAATGGGGAAAAAATAGCAAGCCACAGATCAACTTCGGGAGATAATGAATATGGGGAAGTTTCACTGGTTTGAAAAGGAAATGATGAAATATAATATGAATATTGTTACTTCTGCATCTATATAGTATGATGGGAAAGATAGTGTGTTGCTTTCGCCTGGCTCATACCAATCATCATCACCACTGCACAATAATAAGGAAAACAAATAGGAGAAGTAATTAGCATGGCCTTTATTTTATTTGTTGCGCATTCTTTCAAAATAAATAAATGAAAGGCATCTTAAAAGAAGAAATTTACAATCATGATGCTCATTACTCATTGACCAAATGATATGGCATGGATTCACAGGCAAATAAACTATTAGTACACACAAGCATATAAAAGTACACCAGCAATATTTTCCGCCTAACATGGTCAAGTGACTCAGTTGCCATCTTATGGTTAGTATACCTGACCAAGGGAAGGGCTCTCAATGGCGCTATGATTTAATGAATAAGAGCATTATTTTACCAAAGCTGATAATGGTTACACAACTTACAGGATGAAAGGCCCCAAAAATATGGCAGCAAGAAACCAATAATCTAGCTTATGAGGTGACAGGGGAACTACAGAGTAAACAACAACAAAAATTGAACTAAAAAATGTTCAAACTGATGGTACACAACCTTCTGACCTCACCTTGTTAAAGGGTAATCGTCTTCAATAGTATCTCCAGTACCAGCACTATCATATACCTTCAATACAAAGAAAAAAAATTACATTCCAATGCAGTTCTACCTCTTCAGGCACTGAGCCAAAAAAAATCCATGAATTTCCAGGTGGTGTTAGTATTTTTCTAAGATTGACAGCACTGAGATATGTTTTACTTACTGGAGTGGATGTTATATTCTGAAATTCAATTTTGCAGAGGGGGCAGCGATTTGTGATGGCAGACCAGTTGTCTATGCATGTATAGCAAAACCTGTTATGTGAAATAAAGTTATTTAATTATCACATTAGAGCTTTAAACAACTCATGTAGGAGACTGAACATTGACACAATATCGTTGCTTATGTGACTACAAGTCATATTTTCTAAACTTCCTCATGTGCAGAAATCAATTCCAAAGGTGTTAGAGTGAGCAGTACTAGATAGAACATGTGAGGCTTAGAATCTAGTCAACAATGGTAATGTCAAATTAAAACTTGAACTTAAAGAACTTGAACTGTAAGGGAAAGCATTTCAATAAAATAAGCAAGAAGGTGGACTGGAATACAAAATTATCAAATGAGAATGACTTGGACGGTGCATAACACCTATATGTATTGACACTACGCAGGTTTAGCCAACATATTTATACAAAACGAAAAATAAGATTGTAACCTACAAAGTTCTAGCTACACAATATTGACCCTCGAGACCTTAATGGTAAATATGAAGCTATGCACAAATGTTAGGGAGGTGATGGAACAAAGTCAAAAATGCAGGATAGCTGTAAATCCGTGATTGAGCCATACCAGTGTTGGCAACCATCCAAAACTCCTCTATCGATAACAGTATCTCTACAAATGCCGCAAATTTCATTCTCAGATGTATAATTTTCCTGCAAAAAACAGTTTGGATGGATGATCAAAGCAAGAAACATTTGGAACAAGAACTAGAGGTACAAAAAAGAGATAGCCCCTCCCTATAATGGCAAGCACGTATAACCACTGACTGATTATTGTTTGCATTTGCATAACCAGCCAAAATTAGTGTGGATTGTCATCACGACAACCATTTCCAGCTCAGAAAATGGGGAACAGTTCCCATAATTCAAAAGGTTTGTCACTCTCATGCAGGCAGTGCTTTCCCATGTCATGGCCAAGAAACTAAAATGAAACATTCCCATATTACATGAGAAGAGCTATGTAACCATATGAGCACTATCTTTACTTACTCGAAGAGCGCCATAGCAAAGGCGAACAGACCATCCACGAAATAATCGTTAGCAACTACTCCCTCCGTCCCACAATATAAGATCGTTTTTCAAGCTATATTAGCTTGGAAAATGATCTTATATTGTGGGACAGAGGGAGTACATATGAAAAGGGGGTATCATCTCGTTCAGTCCCTTCCCTCAACTCATTCAGTAGTACCAGCAAGTACTTGTTTCGGGAAATACACCAGCAAAGCAAGCACTCGGGTTTTTAGCACAAGAACGGAACAGAAGGGACGCAATACCATGTTATCCATCTCTTCCAGCGCTTCACTCGGCTGCCCATCAACATCCATCTGCATCGGCATCGCTAATCAGCAGCAGATGCTGAGCTTTCTTGCCCAGCGGAAGAACCCTGTAGACCGAAAGAACAGCCGCCATGAACCAGAATTACTCAAAGCACCGCGGCATACGAGAGGTGGATGCAGTCTACCGATACAAATTGGGGAAACTTGAACTCGATCAGCGCAGGATATTACCACGGATAGGCCGCCAGGCTGCGGGGGAGCGGGGGATCAGGAGGAAGCTGGGCCGCTGGGGGTGGGGGGCGCGTGGGCGTGCTCTCCGGGACAGTCCCTACTCTTGCTAGGCGAGCACTTGCTCCGGCCCCCGACGGCGACGAGGCACCGTGGGATCGCCGGTACTCACTCGTGCGAGGGAGACCTAGGTAGGCTGGGGTCGCGCAGCAGGCCGCAGCTCAGGCGCTGCACGCCCTCTCTTCCGGCCCAGGCCACCGCCCCGCGCTAGTTTGGACTTGGGTCGGGAATCCCCATCGGGCAATCGAGCCACTGCGCATACCCAGCACGCAGATCTGCACGAAATCTGAAGAAATCCTGACCGTTGCTTATAATTAGTTTTTACAAGGCAAATTGCTGGTTAGATTTTCTTTAGAATTTTTACTGTTGTGCATCACGAATGTAGCATTACAGGAAGAGAAAAGTCTATTTCAAACCTTAAATTCCTAGAGATCTGACTGAATCCCAATTTGTTAATCCCTAAAATTAGCACGTAAGGGAATTTGTGAATCTTCACCAACATCTTCTACCGAAAAAGGCTTTCGCCCCGCTTTATAAATAAAGCAACCCGCCACAAGACATACAACCAAAGCAGGTCCACACACACACCACCAAGTACCACAAACAAAGTACAGAGGTTCACTGAGGGCACAACAACAAGCCCGTAAGAAAGAGAAGAAAAAAAACACAACACAAAGAAAGCCTTGCCCAGCAGAGATCTAGTCTAGCTCCGGGCGGCGGCGGGCGGCGGCGCGACAAAGCGGACGGCCATCGAGCGAAGATCGGTGATGAAGGCCGAGATGGCGCCCCGATCCGTGGCGGCTAAGCTACCGCCAAAGCCGCAAGAAACACGAGAATTTGTAGATAGCATCGATGGCGCGACGGAGGGAGAATGTTGGATCACAAGCTTATTGCGAACGGTCCACGGCGTCGAGCAGGACCCCAACCTCCGACCACCTAATGTGGCGAGAGGTCGTAGGGACACTTGAGTTCAAAGCAAAAGGTCCGGAAATTGGTGTGGCACCAACTCCCACCGACAATCTCGCGAAAGCAGCTCCAAAGGAACCGGCGGAACGCATAGCGAAGAAAATGTGATTGGAGTCTTCAGAACATCGCAGAGGGGGCGTATACCAGTGCGGGCCATTTCGCGGACCTCCACGCCGGACGGGACCCGTCCACGGATCCACCGCCACATGAAGATGCGAATCTTCGGGACGCCAGACGGACCACACCATCGAAAGGGGAGGGCGGATGAGGGAGCAATGGCCAAATACAGCGATTTGGTGGAGAATCGCCAGACGGCTCCAGGCCGCCAAGATAAGGTCCTGGTCGCCATCCACCAACGGCTCGTGAAGAGCAACGCGATCAAGTAACTCACGCCCGGTGGCGGATTCCGCCGCCCAAAAGGACGACGGAAAGCAAGGCGCCTAAGTCACTAAGGGCCCTATCAATGTAAATCATAGGGTCGACAAAGATAGAGAAGAGGTGGGGAAGCGGGCATGAAGGAGAGTCTCCGCCCAACGGCCGAACCAAAAAGCGTCGAGAGGCCGGACCCCACCGAGATAGAGGTACCAATGCGAGCACCGGTAGGAGTTGGACGAGATCGCTAAACCGAGATCCGCCTGATTTACGGCGAAGGCAAGGGTTGACCACGCAGTATTTACTCGGATAATGTCCACCAGAGGCCACCACGACCTGCGCGATACGCCAAAGCCACCGGGAGAGAAGGGCGATATTCATCCGCTTAGAGCACATGATGCCTAATCCACCATGCTCCCCGGCTTGCGGATGTCCGCCGGTGACCATGTGATACTTCGCTGCCCGATCGCCATTTCAAAGAGAATCGGGACTGAATCTTGGCGATCTCCTTATGGAGAGATTCATGGAGGCTGTAGAAGCTCATAAGAAACAAGAGGAGGCTGGATAGGTGGCTCTCTAAGGCGGCCCGGACTATCCTTCTCACCAACATCTTCTTCCTCTCCGTTGCGTTCTTGTTGATGAGATTGGATCTGTAGTGTTCGTGGGTGGGATCGTTAAAGAAAATATGCCCTAGAGGCAATAATAAAGTTGTTATTTATATTTTCTTATATCATAATAAATGTTTATTATTCATGCTAGAATTATATTAACCGGAAACTTTTTTTTGAAATAGAGAGTTGTATTAATTAAAAGAGGAAACATTGTTCTTACAATCTTGCAAGACCACGACAACACGCAGGTTGGCACTGTCCCTTTGCATAGCACCACCACGCAACTCTCTACGCCCAAACTGGGCAAGATTATGGGCTAAACTATTGACTCTTCTATCTACTGTGTGAACTTTAACTTCTCTGTTTCCTTGCTTGATGACCTGGAATTCCTTCGCAAACACTCCGATTTTTGATCTATCCGCGCATGAGGGGTCAAGTGCCTTTGCCACGACGCTGTTGTGCGTCTCAGTAATTAAAGGTAGGTCTGTGCCCGACATCGCTGCCCGTAGTCCTTCTAGACAAGCCGTAGCTTCTGCGAAGTCTGCTCCTTTGCATCGCGGAATGTAGTCCCAGGCCGACAATATAATTCTCCCATCATGCTCTCGTACCACAGCTCCCCATGCTCCACTGCTATTCTCCTGCAAAAAACTTACATCCACATTGACCTTGGCCCACCCGTGGTCAGGCTTTCGCCAAGTTTTTTCCTTTGTATTATCATGTTCTTTCACTTTTGGAAAATTGATCATAGGGCTTTTCCCTTTATGATCAATCTTGGAGTTTCCGTTCTCGATCAAACGGATGTTTGCAAGGTAGTTTTGCAAAAACCGAGCAGAGTGGGAGATTTTTGCTTTACCTTTCGCAAAGATCGCATCATTTCTATGATGCCAAGCACGCCACCAGAATAGCATAAGTTTTTGTCATAAGTCTTCAGTCACTTTATCTAGTAGGACAAGAACCCAATCCTTTCCTGTGTAGCTTATTTCATGCTCAGGAGGAAGGTTCCACACGTCCTTCAATTCATGCCAGAGGGCTCTTGCAAACGTACATCGGTGCGCAACATGGAATCCTATTTCGTCCTCAGCGCCACAAACATTACAAATTGGAGTGAGGCCCGGAATACGTCAAAATCTATTTGTTTGAACCGCGAGCGATTCTGTTGCTAGCCTCCATGTAAAAATACGTACCTTTTGGGGGACATTTGTTTTCCAAATAGTGTTCCAAATACTCCGGTCCCCCGATATATTGTGGCTTGGTCCAATAATTTCAGATCTCTTTTCATCCATGGCTAGCCTATATGCACTCCGCACATTGAAAATTCCATTCTTTTCCGGCTGCCAAGCAATATAATCGTCCTCAAAGTTTGTGAGTCGAATGCTCAAGATATCATTCGCATCTTGTTGTGTAAAAATACGTCTTATGTTATCCTCCTTCTAAGAGTGAGTCTCCTGGTCAATGAGATCCGTTACCCAACGGATTCGGGAGTTCGTTAGATTTGTATTAATTTTCATATTTTCCCTTGGGATCCAGTTGTCTCTCCAGATGCGAACGCTTTTACCATTGCATACACGCCATACACATCCTTTTTTAAGAAGTTCTAAGCCATGTGTGAATACATAGACAAAACAAAGTGTCCCTAGTATGCCTCTACTAGACTAGCCCGTTAATCAAAGATGGTTAAGTTTCCTGACCATAGACATGTGTTGTCATTTGATGAACGGGATCACATCATTAGGAGAATGATGTTATGGACAAGACCCATACGTTAGCTTAGCATAATGATCGTTAAGTTTTATTGATATTGTTTTCTTCATGACTTATACATATTCCTATGACTATGAGATTATGCAACTCCCGAATACCGAAGGAACACCTTGTGTGCTATCAAACGTCACAGCGTAACTGGGTGATTATAAAGACGCTCTACAGGTGTCTCCGAAAGTGTTTGTTGGGTTGGCATAGATCAAGATTGGGATTTGTCACTCCGAGTATCGGAGAGGTATCTCTGGGCCCTCTCGGTAATGCACATCACTATAAGCCTTGCAAGCAATGTGACTAATGAGTTAGTCGCGGATGATGCATTACGGAACGAGTAAAGAGACTTGCCGGTAACGAGATTGAACTAGGTATGATGATACCGACGATCGAATCTTGGGCAAGTAACATACCGATGACAAAGGGAATAAGGTATGTTGTTATTGCGGTTTGACCGATAAAGATCTTCGTAGAATATGTAGGAGCCAATATGAGCATCCAGGTTCCGCTGTTGGTTATTGATTGGAGATGTGTCTCGGTCATGTCTACATAGTTCTCGTACCCGTAGGGTTCGCACGCTTAACCTTCGATGACTATTTGTATTATGAGAATATGAGTTATGTGTTTTGGTGACAAAGATTGTTCGGAGTCCCGGATGAGATCACGGACATGACGAGGAGTCTCGAAATGGTTGAGAGGTAAAGATTGATATATTGGACGAAGGTATTCAGACACCAGAATGGTTTCGGGACGTTTCAGATATTTATCGGAGAACCGAGGGGTTACCGGAACCCCCCGGGAAAGTAATGGGCCTTCATGGGCCATAGGGGAGAAAGAGATGGGAGCCCGTAAGGGTGCCCCCCAAGGGAGTCCGAATTGGACAAAGGGGAGGGGGGCGCGGCCCCCTTTCCTCTTTCTCTCTTCCTCTCCCTCTCCTTCCCTTTTCCCCTCCGATAGAAAGGAAAAGGGGGCGGGCGACTAGGATTGGGAGTCCTAGTCGGTTTCCCCCATATGGCGCGCCCCTGGTGGTCGGCCTCCTCCTCTCCCTCCTTTATATACGTGGGCAGGGCACCCCTTGGAGACACAACAATTGTTCCAAGTCGTGTGCGGCGTATCTCTCCATAGTTTGCTCCTTCGGTCATAGCATCGTAGTGCTTAGGTGAATCCCTGCGCGGATCACATCACCATCACTGTCACCACGTCGTCTTGCTGACAAAACTCTCCCTCGACCCTCTGCTGGATCAAGAGTTCGAGGGACGTCGTCGAGCTGGACGTGTGCTGAGCTTGGAGGTGCCGTATGTTCGGTACTAGATCAGTTGGATCGTGAAGACGTTCGACTACATCAACCGCATTAACCTAATGCTTTTGCTTTCGGACTACGAGGGTACATGGACACACTCTCTCCCTCTCGTTGCTATGCATCTCGTAGATAGATCTTGCGTGATCGTAGGAATTTTTTTGAAATTGCATGTTGCGTTCCCCTACAATGGCATCCGAGCCAGGTCTATGCGTAGATGATATGCACGAGTAGAACATAAAGAGTTGTGGGTGGTAATAGTCATACTTCTTACCACCAACGTCTTATTTTGATTCGGCGGTATTGTTGGATGAAGCGGCCCAGACCAACCTTACATGACCACGTTCATGAGACCGGTTCCACCGACAGACATGCAACTTGTTTTGCATAAAGGTGGCAGGCGGGTGTCTGTTTCTCCAACTTTAGTTGAATCGAATTTGACTACGGCCGGTCCTTGTTGAAGGTTAAAGCAACACACTTGATGAAAAATCGTCGTGGTTTTGATGCGTAGGTAAGAACGGTTCTTGCCAGAAGCCCGTAGCAGCCACGTAAAACTTGCAACAACAAAGTAGAGGACGTCTAACTTGTTTTTGCAGGGCATGTTGTGAGGTGATATGGTCAAGACATGATGTGATATGAGTTATTGTATGAGATGATCATGTTTTGTAAAAGTTATCGGCAACTGGCAGGAGCCTTATGGTTGTCACTTTATTGTATGAAATGCAATTGTCATGTGATTGCTTTACTTTATCACTATGCGGTAGCAATAGTTGTAGAAGCAATAGTTGGCGAGACAACAACAACAACGCTACGATGGAGATCAAGGTGTCAAGCCGGTGACGATGGAGATCATGACGGTGCTTTGGAGATGGAGATCAAAGGCACAAGATGATGATGATGGCCATATCACGTCACATATTTTGATTGCATGTGATGTTTATCTTTTATGCATCTTATTTTGCTTAGTACGGCAGTAGCATTATAAGATGACCCCTCACTAAATTTCAAGGAATAAGTGTTCTCCCTGAGTATGCACATTGCTACAGTTCATCGTGCCGAGACACCACGTGATGATCGGGTGTGATAAGCTCTACGTTCACATACAACGGGTGCAAGACAGTTTTGCACGTGCAGAATACTCGGGTTAAACTTGACGAGCCTAGCATATGCAGATATGGCCTCGAAACACTTACACCGAAAGGTCGAACATGAATCATATAGTAGATATGATCAACATAGAGATGTTCACCATTGCAAATTACTCCATCTCACATGATGATCGAACATGGTTTAGTTGATATGGATCACGTGATCATTTAGATGACTAGAGGGATGTCTATCTAAGTGGGAGTTCTTAAGTAATATGATTAATTGAACTTTAATTTATCATGAACTTAGTCCTGATAGTTTTTGCATATATATGTTGTTGTCGATCAATGGCCCGTGCTACCGTTCCCTTAAATTTTAATGCGTTCCTAGAGAAAGCTAAGTTGAAAGATGATGGTAGCAACTACACGGACTGGGTCCATAACTTGAGGATTATCCTCATTGCTGCACAGAAGAACTACGTCCTTGAAGCACCGCTAGGTGCAAGGCCTGCTGCAGGACCAACTCAGGACGTTATGAACGTCTGGCAAGCTAAAGCTGATGACTACTCGATAGTTCAGTGTGCCATGCTTTACGGCTTAGAATAGGGACTTCAAAGACGTTTTGAACGCCATGGAGCATATGAGATATTCCAAGAGTTGAAGTTAATATTTCAAGCAAATGCCCGAGTTGAGAGATATGAAGTCTCCAACAAGTTCTATGAAGGAAATATGCCCTAGAGGCAATAATAAAGTTATTATTTATTTCCTTATATCATGATAAATGTTTATTATTCATGCTAGAATTGTATTAACCGGAAACATAATACATGTGTGAATACATAGACAAACAGAGTGTCACTAGTATGCCTCTATTTGACTAGCTCGTTAATCAAAGATGGTTATGTTTCCTAACCATAGACATGAGTTGTCATTTGATTAACGGGATCACATCATTAGGAGAATGATCTGATTGACATGACCCATTCCGTTAGCCTAGCACTTGATCGCTTAGTATGTTGCTATTGCTTTCTTCATGACTTATACATGTTCCCGTAACTATGAGATTATGCAACTCCGTTTACGGAGGAACACTTTGGGTACTACCAAACGTCCACAACGTAATCGGGTGATTATAAAGGAGTACTACAGGTGTCTCCAAAGGTACTTGTTGGGTTGGCGATTTCTAGATTAGGTTTTGTCACTCCGATTGTCTGAGAGGTATCTCTGGGCCTTCTCGGTAATACACATCACATAAGCCTTGCAAGCATTGCAACTAATGAGTTAGTTGTGAGATGATGTATTACGGAACGAGTAAAGAGACTTACCGGTAACGAGATTGAACTAGGTATTGGATACCGACGATCGAATCTCGGGCAAGTAACATACCGATGACAAAGGGAACAACGTATGTTGTTATGCGGTCTCGACCGATAAAGATCTTCGTAGAAAATGTAGGAACCAATATGGGCATCCAGGTCCCGCTATTGGTTATTGACCGGAGATGTGTCTCGGTCATGTCTACATTATTCTCGAACCGTAGGGTCCGCACGCTTAAGGTTTCGATGACGGTTATATTATGAGTTTGTGTATTTTGATGTACCGAAGGAGTTCGGAGTCCGGATGTGATCACGGACATGACGAGGAGTCTCGAAATGATCGAGACATAAAGATTGATATATTGGACGGCTATATTCGACACGGAAAGGTTCCTAAGTTTCCGGAGAAAGACGGAGTGCCGGAGGGTTACCGAACTCCCCCGGGAAGTAATGGGCCTTATTGGGCCAAGAGGGAGAGAGAGGGCTGCGCCAGAGGTGGCGCGCCCCCCATGGGGAGTCCGAATTGGACAAGGAGGGGGCGCGCCCCCTTCCTCTCCTCTCCTCTCTTTCCTTCCCCTTCCTCCTTCCTAGTTGGACTAGGAAAGGGAGTCCTACTCCCACTAGGAGGAGGACTCCCCCCTCCTTGGCGCACCTCCTAGGGCCGGCCGCCCTCCCCTTGCTCCTATATATACGGGGCAGGGGGCACCCTAGAACACACAAGTAGATCCTTGAGATCGCTCTCAGCCGTGTGCGGTGCCCCTCCACCATATTCCACCTCGGTCATATCATAGCGGTGCTTAGGCGAAGCCCTGCGTCGATAGAACATCAAGATCGTCACCACGCCGTCGTCTTGTGAACTCCCTCTCCCGAGCTTTGCCGGATCGGAGCCCGAGGAGCGCCATCGAGCTGAACGTGTGCCAAGAACTCGAGGCGCCGGAGTAACGGCGCTGGATCGGCCGATCGCGAGGAGAACGTCTGACAACTTCCTCTACGTTGTGATCGCTTCCGCTTTGGTCTACGAGGGTACGTAGACAATACTCTCCCCTCTCGTTGCTATGCCATCACCATGGTCCTGTGTGCGAGGAAAATTTTGAAATTACTACGTTCCCCAACAAAGGGCATCCGAGCCTGGTTTTATGCGTTGATGTCATATGCACGAGTAGAACACAAGTGAGTTGTGGGCGATACAAGTCATACTGCCTACCAAAGATGTCATACTTTGGTTCAGCGGTATTGTAAGATGAAGCGGCCGGACCGACATTACGCGTGACGCTTACGCGAGACTGGTTTCACTGCTACGCAGCACTCGTGCTTAAAGGTGGCTGGCGGGTGTCTGCCTCTCTCACTTTAGTTGAACTGAGTGTGGCTACGCCCGGTCCTTGAGAAGGTTAAAACAGAGTCTATTTGACGAAGTATCGCTGTGGTCTTGATGCGTAGGTGAGATTGGTTCTTGCTTAAGCCCGTAGCAGCCACGTAAAATTTGCAACAACAAAGTAGAGGACGCCTAACTTGTTTTTGCAGGCATGTTGTGATGTGATATGGTCAAGACGTGATGCTATATTTTATTGTATGAGATGATCATGTTTTGTAACCGGGTTATCGGCAATCGGTGGAGCCATATGGTTGTCGCTTATTGTATGAAATGCAAACGCATACGTAATTGCTTTACTTTATCTCTAAGCGGTAGCGATAGTCGTAGAAGCAATAGATGGCGTGGCGACAACGATGCTACGATGGAGATCAAGGTGTCGCGCCGGTGACGATGGTGATCACGACGGTGCTTCGGAGACGGAGATCACAAGCATGAGATGATGATGGCCATATCATATCACTTATATTGATTGCATGTGATGTTTATCCTTTATGCATCTTATTTTGCTTTGATTGACGGTAGCATTATAAGATGATCTCTCACTAAAATTATCAAGAAGTGTTCTCCCGAGTATGCACCGCTATAAAGTTCTTCGTCTTTGAGACACCACGTGATGATCGGGTGTGATAGGCTCTACGTTCAAATACAACGGGTGCAAAACAGTTGCACACGCAGAATACTCAAAGTTAAACTTGACGAGCCTAGCATATAACAGATATGGCCTCGGAACACGGAGACCGAAAGGTCGGCGTGAATCATATAGTAGATATGATCAACATAGTGATGTTCACCATTGAAACTACTCCATCTCACGTGATGATCGGACATGGTTTAGTTGATATGGATCACGTAATCACTTAGAAGATTAGAGGGATGTCTATCTAAGTGGGAGTTCTTAAGTAATATGATTAATTGAACTTAAATTTATCATGAACTTAGTCCCGTAGTATTTTGCAAATTATGTTGTAGATCAATAGCTCACGTTGTTGCTTCCCTATGTTTTTGCTTCCCTATGTTTTTATATGTGTTCCTAGAGAAAATTGTATTGAAAAATGTTAGTAGCAATGATGCGGATTGGATCCGTGATCCGAGGATTATCCTCATTGCTGCACGTAAGAATTATGTTCTTAATGCACCGCTAGGTGACAGACCTATTGCAGGAGCAAATGCAGACGTTATGAACGCGTTTGACTAGCTCAATATGATGACTACTTGATAGTTTAGTGCACCATACTTAACGGCTTAGAATCGGGACTTCAAAGACGTTTGAACGTCATGGACCATATAAGATGTTCCAGAATTGAAGTTAATATTTCAAGCAAATACCCGAGTTGAGAGATATGAAGTCTCCAACAAGTTCTATAGCTAAAAGATGGAAGAGAATCGCTCAACTAGTGAGCATGTTCTCAGATTGTCCGGGTACTTCAATCGCTTGAATCAAGTGGGAGTTAATCTTCCAGATAAGATAGTGATTGATGTAATTCTCTAGTCACCATCACTAAGTTACTAGAACTTCGTGATGAACTATAGTATGCAAGGGATGACGAAAACGATTCCCGAGCTCTTCGTGATGTTGAAATCGACGAAGGTAGAAATCAAGAAAGAGCATCAAGTGTTGATGATTGACAAGACACTAGTCTCAAGGAAAAGGGCAAAGGGAAGAAGGGGAACTTCAAGAAGAACGGCAAGCAAGTTGCTGCTCGAGTGAAGAAGCCCAAGTTTGGATCTAAGCCTAAGACTAAGTGCTTTTGCTGCAATGGAACTGGTCACTAGAAGCGGAACTACCCCAAGTATTTGGCGGATAAGAAGGATGGCAAAGTGAACAAAGGTATATTTGATATACAGATTATTGATGTGTATTTTACTAGTGTTCGTAGCAACCCCTCGGTATTTGATAATCGTTCGGTTGCTAAGAGTAGTAACTTGAAACAGGAGTTGCGTAATGAATGTAAACTAGTTGAAGGGGAAGTGACGATGAGTGTTGGAAGTAGTTCCAAGATTGATATGATCATCATCGCACACTCCCTATACTTTCGGGATTAGTGTGGAACCTAAATAAGTGTTATTTGGTGTTGAGCATAAATATGATTTGATCATGTTTATTGCAATACGGTTATTCATTTAAGTAAGAGAATAAATTGTTGTTACATTTTACATGAATAAAACCTTATATGGTTACACACCCAATGAAAATGGTTCATTGGATCTCGATCATAGTGATACACATATTCATAATATTGAAACCAAAAGATGCAAAGTTAATAATGATAGTGCAACTTATTTGTGGCTTGCCGCTTAGGTCATATTGGTGTAAAGCGCATGAAGAAAACTCCATGCCGATGGACTTTTGGAATCACTTGATTATGAATCATTTGATGCTTATGAACCGTGCCTTTTGGGCAAGATGACTAAAACTCCGCTTCTCCGGAACAATGGAACAAGCTACCGATTGGAAATAATACATACCGATGTATGCGATTCAATGAGTGTTGATGCTCGTGGCAAGTATCATTATTTTACGATCTTCACAGATGATTTGAGCAGATATGCGTATATCTTCTTGATGAAACATAAGTCTGAAATAGTTGAAAAGTTCAAAGAATTTCATAGTGAAGTAGAAAATCATCGTAACAAGAAAATAAAGTTTCTGCGATCTGATCATGGAGTTAAATATTTGAGTTACGAGTTTGGTCTTCAATTAAAACAAAGTGGAATAGTTTCACAGCTCACGCCACCTGGAACACCACAACGTTATGGTGTGTCCGAACGTCATAACCGCACTTTATTTGATATGGTGCGATCTATGATGTCTCTTATCGATTTACCACTATCGCTTTGGGGTTATGCATTAGAGACAATGCATTCACGCTTAATAGGGCACCATCTAAATCCGTTGAGACGACACCGTATGAACTATGGTTTAACAAGAAACCTAAGCTGTCATTTCTTAAAGTTTGGAATTGTGATGCTTATGTGAAAAAGTTTTCACCTGATAAGCTCGAACCCAAATCGGAGAAGTGCGTCTTCATATTATACCCAAAGGTAACTATTGGGTACACCTTCTATCACAGATCTGAAGGCAAGTTATTCGTTGCTCAGATGGATCCTTTCTGGAGAAGAAGTTTCTCTCGAAAGAAGTGAGTGGAAGGAAAGTAGAACTTGATGAGGTAATTGTACCTTCTCCCTTATTGGAAAGTAGTTCATCACAGAAATCAGTTCCAGTGATTCCTACACCAATTAGTGAGGAAGTTAATGATGATGATCATGAAACTTCATATCAAGTTGCTACCAAACCTCGTAGGTCTTCCAGAGCAAAATCCGCACCAGAGTGGTATGGTAATCGTGTTCTCGGAAGTCATGTTACTAGACCATGATGAACCTACGGACTATGAGGAAGCGATGATGAGCCCAGATTCCGCGAAATGGCTTGAGGCCATGAAATCTGAGATAGGATCCATGTATGAGAACAAAGTATGGACTTTGATTGACTTGCTCGATGATCAGCAAGCCATGTTAAATAAATGGATCTTCAAGAGGAAGACGGACATTGATAGTAGTGTTACTATCTACAAAGCTCGACTTGTCACAAAAAAAGGGTTTTCGATAAGTTCAAGGTGTTGACTACAATGAGATTTTCTCAAACTGTAGCGATTCTTAAGTCTGTCCGAATCATGTTAGCAATTGCCACATTTTATGAAATCTGGCAAATGGATGTCAAAACTACCTTCTTCAATGGATTTATTAAAGAAGAGTTGTATATGATGCAACCGTAAGGTTTTGTCAATCCTAAAGGAGCTAACAAAATGTGCAAGCTCCAATGATCCATCTATGAACCGTGCAAGCATCTCGAGTTGGAATAAACGCTTTGATAGTGTGATCAAAGCATATGGTTTTATCTGCACTTTTGGAGAAGCCTGTATTTACAAGAAAGTGAGTGGGAGCACTACAAAGATTTCGATAAGTATATGTGAATGACATATTGTTGATCGGAAATAATGTAGAATTATTCTCGCAAAGCATAAAGGAGTATTTGAAAGGAGTTTTTCAAAGAAGGACCTCGGTGAAGCTGCGTACAAATTGAGCATCAAGATCTATTGAGATAGATCAAAACGCTTGATAAGTTTTTCAATAAGTACATACCTTGTCAAGATTTTGAAATAGTTCAAAATGGAGCAGTCGAAAGAAAAGTTCTTGCTCAGTGTTGCAAAGGTGTGAAATTGAGTAAGACTCAAATCCCGACCACAAAGCAGAAAATAGAAAAGAGAATGAAAGTCATTCCCTATGCCTCACCATAGGTTCTATAAAGTATGCTATGCTATGTACCGCACCTATTGTATACCTTGCTCTGAATTTGGCAAGGAAGTACAATAGTGATCTAGGAGTAGATCATCGGACATTGTTAAATAACATCCTTAGCAAGGACTAAGGAAATATTTCTCGATTATGGAGGTGATAAAAGAGCCCGTCTTAAAGACTTACATCGATGCAAGCTTTTTACACTGATCAAGATGACTCTAAGTCTCAATCTGGATACATATTGTAAGTGGGAGCAATTAGCTAGAGTAGCCCCGTGCAGAGCATTGTAGACACAGAATATTTGCAAAATACATACGGCTTTGAATATGACAGACCCGTTGACTAAGCTTCTCTCACGAGAAAAACATGATCATCCCTTAGTACTCTTTGGGTGTTAATCACATAGCGATGTGAACTAGATTACTGACTCTAGTAAACCCTTTGGGTGTTGGTCACATGTCGATGTGAACTATGGGTGTTAACCACATATAGATGTGAACTATTGATGTTAAATCACATGGCGATGTGAACTAGATTATTGACTCTAGTGCAAGTGGGAGACTGAAGGAAATATGCCCTAGAGGCAATAATAAAGTTATTATTTATTTCCTTATATCATGATAAATGTTTATTATTCATGCTAGAATTGTATTAACCGGAAACATAATACATGTGTGAATACATAGACAAACAGAGTGTCACTAGTATGCCTCTATTTGACTAGCTCGTTAATCAAAGATGGTTATGTTTCCTAACCATAGACATGAGTTGTCATTTGATTAACGGGATCACATCATTAGGAGAATGATCTGATTGACATGACCCATTCCGTTAGCCTAGCACTTGATCGCTTAGTATGTTGCTATTGCTTTCTTCATGACTTATACATGTTCCCTGTAACTATGAGATTATGCAACTCCGTTTACCGGAGGAACACTTTGGTACTACCAAACGTCACAACGTAATCGGGTGATTATAAAGGAGTACTACAGGTGTCTCCAAAGGTACTTGTTGGGTTGGCGTATTTCGAGATTAGGTTTTGTCACTCGATTGTCTGGAGAGGTATCTACGGGCCTTCTCGGTAATACACATCACATAAGCCTTGCAAGCATTGCAACTAATGAGTTAGTTGTGAGATGATGTATTACGGAACGAGTAAAGAGACTTACCAGTAACGAGATTGAACTAGGTATTGGATACCGACGATCGAATCTCTGGTAAGTAACATACCGATGACAAAGGGAACAACGTATGTTGTTATGCGGTCTGACCGATAAAGATCTTCGTAGAAAATGTAGGAACCAATATGGGCATCCGTGTCCCGCTATTGGTTATTGACCGGAGATGTGTCTCGGTCATGTCTACATTATTCTCGAACCGTAGGGTCCGCACGCTTAAGGTTTCGATGACGGTTATATTATGAGTTTGTGTATTTTGATGTACCGAAGGAGTTCGGAGTCCCGGATGTGATCACGGACATGACGTGGAGTCTCGAAATGATCGAGACATAAAGATTGATATATTGGACGGCTATATTCGGACACCGGAAAGGTTCCGGAAGTTTCCGGATAAAGACGGAGTGCCGGTGGGGTTACCGGAACCCCCGGGGTATGTATTGGGCCTTATTGGGCCAAGAGGGAGAGAGAGGGCTGCGCCAGAGGTGGCGCGCGCCCCCCATGGGGAGTCCGACTGGACAAGGAGGGGCGGCCCCTTTCCCTGTTCCTCTCCCTCTCTTTCCTTCCCCCTTCCTCCTTCCTAGTTGGACTAGGAAAGGGGAGTCCTACTCCCACAAGGAGGAGGACTCCCCCCTCCCAAGGCGCGCCACCTAGGGCCGGCCGGCCCACCCCCTTGCTCCTATATATACGGGGTCAGGGGGGCACCCTAGAACACACAAGTAGATCCTTGAGATCGCTCCTTAGCCGTGTGTGCGGTGCCCCTCCACCATATTCCACCTCGGTCATATCATAGCGGTGCTTAGGCGAAGCCTGCGTCGGTAGAACATCAAGATCGTCACCACGCCCGTCGTCTTGACGGAACTCCCTCTCCCGGAGCTTTGCCGGGATCGGAGCCCGAGGAGCGTCATCGAGCTGAACGTGTGCCAAGAACTCGGAGGCGCCGGAGTAACGACGCTGGGATCGGCTGGATCGCGAGGAGAACGTACGACTACTTCCTCTACGTTGTGATCGCTTCCGCTTTGGTCTACGAGGGTACGTAGACAATACTCTCCCCTCTCGTTGCTATGCCATCACCATGGTCCTGTGTGTGCGTAGGAAAATTTTGAAATTACTACGTTCCCCAACATTCTATGGCTGCAAGATGGAGGAGTATAGTTCTGTCAGTGAACACATACTCAGAATGTCTGGGTGCCATAACCACTTGACTCAGCTGGGAGTTAATCTTCCTGATGATAGTGTCATTGACAGAGTTCTTCAATCACTGCCACCAAGCTATAAAGGCTTCGTGATAAACTATAATATGCAAGGAATGAACAAAGACGATTCCCGCGCTCTTCGCAATGCTAAAGGTTGTGGAGGTAGAAATCAAGAAGGAGCATCAAGTGTTGATGGTTAACAAGACCACTAGTTTCAAGAAAAAGGGCAAAGGGAAGAAGGGGGACTTCAAGAAGAATAGCAAGAAAGTTGCTGCTCAAGGGAAGAAGCCTAAGTCTGTACCTAAGCCTGAATTGAGTGCTTATACTGCAAAGGGACTGGTCACTGGAAGCGGAACTGCCCCAAGTATTTGGCGGATAAGAAGGATGGCAAAGTGAAAGGTATATTTGATATACATGTTATTGATGTGTACCTTACTAATGCTCGTAGTAGCACCTGGGTATTTGATACTGGTTTTGTTGCTCATATTTGCAACTCGAAACAGGGGCTACGGATTAAACAAAGATTGGCTAAGGACGAGATGACAATGCGCGTCGGAAATGGTTCCAAGGTCGATGTGATCGCCGTCAACACGCTACCTCTACATCTACCTTCGGGATTAGTTTTAGACCTGAATAATTGTTATTTGGTGCCAGCGTTGAGCATGAACATTATATCTGGATCTTGTTTGATGCGAGGCGGTTATTCATTTAAATCAGAGAATAATGGTTGTTCTATTTATATGAGTAATATCTTTTATGGTCATGCACCCAAGCGGTCTATTTTTGTTGAATCTCGATCGTAGTGATACACATATTCATAATACTGGAGCCAAAAGATGCAAAGTTAATAATGATAGTGCAACTTATTTGTGGCACTGTCGTTTAGGTCATATTGGTGTAAAGCGTATGAAGAAACTCCATGCTGATGGGCTTTTGGAATCACTTGATGCTTGCGAACCATGCCTCATGGGCAAGATGACTAAGACTCCGTTCTCCGGAACAATGGAGCGAGTCACTGACTTGTTGGAAATAATACATACTGATGTATGCGGTCCGATGAGTGTTGAGGCTCGCGGCGGGTATCGTTATTTTCTAACCTTCCCAGATGATTTGAGCAGATATGGGTATATCTACTTAATGAAACACAAGTCTGAAACATTTGAAAAGTTCAAAGAATTTCAGAGTGAAGTGGAAAATCATCGTAACAAGAAAATAAAGTTCCTATGATCTGATCACGGAGGCGAATATTTGAGTTACGAGTTTGGTCTTCATTTAAAACAATGTGGAATAGTTTCACAACTCACGCCACCTGGAACACCACAACGTAATAGTGTCCGAACATTGTAACCGTACTTTATTAGCTATGGTGCGATCTATGATGTCTCTTACCGATTTACCACTATCGTTTTGGGGTTAGGCTTTAGAGACGGCAGCATTCACGTTAAAAGGGCACCATCTAAATCCGTTGAGATAACACCTAAGCTGTCGTTTCTTAAAGTTTGGGTTGCAATGCTTATGTGAAAAAGCTTCAACCTGATAAGCTCGAACCCAAATCGGAGAAATGCTTCTTCATAGGATACCCAAAGGAAACTGTTGGGTACACCTTCTATCACAGATCCGAAGGCAAGATATCCGTTGCTAAGAATGGATCCTTTCTAGAGAAGTAGTTTCTCTCGAAAGAAGTGAGTGGGAGGAAAGTAGAACTTTATGAGGTAGTTGTACCTTATCTCGAATTGGAAATTAGTTCATCACAAAAATTAGTTCCAGTGATGCCTACACCAATTAGTGAGGAAGTTAATGATGATGATCATGAAACTTCAGATTAAGTTACTACCGAACCTCGTAGGTCGACCAGAGTACGTTCCGCACCAGAGTGGTACGGTAATCCTGTTCTGGAAGTCATGTAACTAGACCATGACGAATCTATGAACTATGAGGAAGCGATGATGAGCCCAGATTCCGCAAAATGGCTTGAGGCTATGAAATCTGAGATGGGATCCATGTATGAGAACAAAGTGTGGACTTTGGTTGACTTGCCCGATGATCGGCAAGCCATAGAGAATAAATGGATCTTCAAGAAGAAGACTGACGCTTACGGTAATGTTACTGTCTACAAAGCTCGACTTGTTGCAAAAGGTTTTCGACAAGTTCAAGGAGTTGACTACGATGAGACCTTCTCACCCTGTAGCGATGCTTAAATCTGTCCGAATCATGTTAGCAATTGCCGTATTTTATGATTATGAAATTTGGCAAATGGATGTCAAAACTGCATTCCTTAATGGATTTCTTAAAGAAGAGTTGTATATGATGCAACCAAAAGGTTTTGTCGATCCTAAAGGTGCTACCAAAGTGTGCAAGCTCCAGCGATCCATTTATGGACTGGTGCAAGCCTCTCGGAGTTGGAATATACGCTTTGATAGTGTGATAAAAGCATATGGTTTTGTATAGAATTTTGAAGAAGCATGTATTTACAAGAAAGTGAGTGGGAGCTCTGTAGCATTTCTAATATTATATGTGGATGACATATTGTTGATTGGAAATAATACATAATTTCTGGATAGCATAAAAGGATACTTGAATAAGAATTTTTCAATGAAAGACCTTGGTGAAGCTGCTTATATATTGGGCATCAAGACGCTTAATTGGACTTTCACAAAGCACATACCTTGATAAAGTTTTGAAGAAGTTCAAAATGGATCAAGCAAAGAAAGGGTTCTTGCCTGTGTTACAAGGTGTGAAGTTGAGTCAGACTCAATGCCCGACCACTACAGAAGATAGAGAGAAAATGAAAGTCATTCCCTATGCCTCAACCATAGGTTCTATCATGTATGCAATGCTGTGTACCAGACCTGATGTGTGCCTTGCTATAAGTTTAGCAGGGAGGTACCAAAGTAATCCAGGAGTGGATCACTGGACAACGGTCAAGAACATACTGAAATACCTGAAAAGGACATGTTTCTCGTTTATGGAGGTGGCAAAGAGCTTATCGTAAATGGTTACGTCGATGCAAGCTTTGGCACTGATCCAGACGACTCTAAGTCGCAAACCGGATACATATTTATATTGAATGGTGGAGCTGTAAGTTGGTGCAGTTCCAAGCAGAGCGTCGTGGCGGGATCTACGTGTGAAGCGTAGTACATAGCTGCTTCGGAAGCAGCAAATGAAGGAGTCTGGATGAAGGAGTTCATATCCGATCTAGGTCTAATACCTAGTGCGTCGGGTCCAATGAAAATCTTTTGTGACAATACTGGAGCAATTGCCTTAGCAAAGGAATCCAGATTTCACAAGAGAACCAAACACATCAAGAGACGCTTCAACTCCATCCGCGATCAAGTCAAGGAGGGAGACATAGAGATTTGCAAAATACATACGAATCTGACTATTGCAGACCCGTGGACTAAGCCTCTTCCACAAGCAAAACATGATCAGCACCAAGACTCCATGGGTGTTAGAATCATTACAATGTAATCTAGATTATTGACTCTAGTGCTGATACGTCTCCAACGTATCTATAATTTTTTCTTGTTCCATGCTGTTTTATTATCAATCTTGGATGTTCTATAATAATTTTATAGTCATTTTATATCATTTTTTAGTAGTAACCTATTGACATAGTGCCAATTGCCAGTTGCTGTTTTTTCCATATTTTTTACATCGCAGAAAATCCTTATCAGACGGAGTCCAAATGCCACAAAACTTTATGGAGATTTTTTATGGACCAGAAGGAAGATATTGGGCCTGGTTGCACTCGGGGAGTCGAGGAGGGACAACCCACCAGGGTGCGCCAGGAGGCCCAGGCGCGCCTTGGTGGGTTGTGCCCACCTCGGGGGCCCCCCGGACAGCCTCTTTGCTCTATAAATACCCCAAAAATACCAGAACCCTAGAAGAGTCGACAAAATATTCATCCAGCCGCCGCAGAGTCCAGAACCACCATATCCAATCTAGACACCATCTTGAATGGGGTTCACCACCTCCATTGGTGCATTTCGATGATGCGTGAGTAGTTCTTTGTAGACCTTTGGGTCCGTAGTTAGTAGCTAGATGGCTTTCTCTCCCTCGCTGAATTCTCAATACAATGGTCTCTTGGAGATCCATATGATGTAACTATTTTTGCGGTGTGTTTGTTGGGATCTGATGAACTTTGAATTTATGATCAGTCATATCTTTTTATATCCATGAAAGTTATTTGAGTTTCTTTGATCTCTTATATGCATGATCTCTTATAGCCTCGTATTTCTTCTCCGATATTTGGGTTTTGTTTGGCCAACTTGATCTATTTATCTTGCAATGGGAAGAGGTGCCCGGTAGTGGGTTCGATCTTACGGTGCTTGATCCCAATGACAGTAAGGGAACCGACACATATGTATCATTGCTACTAAGGATAAAAATATGGGATCTATATCTACGCAGTAGATAAACAGATCTTGTCTACATCATGTCATCGTTCATATTGCATTACTCTATTTTTCCATGAACTTAATACACTAGATGCATGATGGATAGCGGTCGATGTGTGGAGTAATAGTAGTAGATGCAGGCAGGAGTCGGTCTACTAATCTTGGACATGATGCCAATGTATTGATCATTGCACGATATCGTCATAATTATTTGAGGTTCTATCAATTGCCCAACAGTAATTTGTTTACCCACCGTTTGCTATCTTTCTCGAGAGAAGCCACTAGTGAAACCTACGGCCCCCGGGTCTCTTTCTCATATTATTTGCCTTTGCGATCTATTTTCCTTTGCTTTTATTTTCAGATCTATTAAACCAAAAATACAAAAATATTTTGCTGCACTTTATTTTATTTACGATCTATTATTTCAATCTACTACAAATTTCTGGCATAGTTACTCGAAAGGGATTGACAACCCCTTTAAGACGTCGGGTTGTGAGGTGTTGTTTACCTTGTGTTGCTTGGTTCTCCTACTGGTTCGATAACCTTAGTTTCTTCACTGAGGGAAATACCTACCGTCGCTATGCTGCACCATCCCTTCTTCTTTGGGGAAATACTGGCGTAGTCCTAGCAGACATGAGCTTTTCTGGCGCTATAGTCAGAGAGCGATCAAGTGCAAGTGGGAGACTGAAGGAAATATGCCCTAGAGGCAATAATAAAGTTGTTATTTATATTTCTTTATATCATGATAAATTAAACCCATTAACAGTCGCGGCATGGGCGCCCATTCGTGAGTGCCACACCCGCATTTTTTTTGAATCGTGTTTTACTGTGTCGAGGGAGGACAGAAACAAAACACTCGCACCCCTCGCACCTATCGCTCATAGCCTTCGTTCTCTCCTCTCAGCTAGGGTTCCCTCCGCCGCCCCCGCCGTCGGTGTCAAAACCGGCGGATCTCGGGTAAGGGGTCCCGAACTGTGCGTCTAAGGTCAATGGTAACAGGAGACAGGGGACACCATGTTTACCCAGGTTTGGGCCCTCTCTATGGAGGTAATACCCTACTTCCTGCTTGATTGATCTTGATGAATATGAGTATTACAAGAGTTGATCTACCACGAGATCGTAATGGCTAAACCCTAAAAGTCTAGCCTTTATGACTATGGTAATGAGTATATATCTTTCCGGACTAAGTCCTCCGGTTTATATAGACACCGGGAGGATCTAGGGTTACACAAGGTTGGTTACAAAGGAAAGGAATCTACATATTCGGTCGCCAAGCTTGCCTTCCACGCCAAGGAGAGTCCCATCCGGACACGGGTGCAGTCTTCGGTCTTCGCTCTTCACGGCCCATCAGTCCGGCCCCTGGCTAACAGGCCGGACGCCCGAGGACCCCTTAGTCCAGGACTCCCTCAGTAGCCCATGAACCTGGCTTCAATGACGAGGAGTCCGGCGCGCAGATTTCTCTTCAGCATTGCAAGGTGGGTTCCCCTCTTTCCGGATACTCCACAATGGTCTTCGGACGACTAAGTTCGGCTTGGCAGCACGAGCAGCATATATTTCCACAGAGGGCGTAACAGTTTATAAGTCCAATCCTCTGGCAACTTTTTACAACATGACATCATGTCAGTCCGGTCATTATTTCGAACCGTTGTTTCGCCCGCGGCCCCATGTTCCGAATCGTGGTTGTCATTGACACATCTTATCCAAGCAGAGATCGTGTCCCCTTATTAAGGGATTCCTTTATCGACACAGACGTGGGTAACCCAACCGCCCTTAAGGTACAAATCCTTGGGAATAGGCAAATTTTAAGGCCCGGGAGGAGGCGTTCGATATTCTCGGCCTTTATAAAGGGGCGCAGACCTTCCTTTCCTCTCCACGCTCGCTTCTTCCTCGACTCTTTACTACCTCAAGTTCCAACACCCAGGTTTCACCCTCCGTAAGCCTCAGTCATGTCTGGATCCAGCCGTCAAGGCCGATGGGTGGCTTCTTCTGTCACAGAGGAGGATATTATGAAGCTTCGGGCGGCCAGATACCTGACTGCAGAAATCCTCCACCGGCTTCCCACGGAGGGGCAGGTTATCCCTACCCCCAGATCCAGCGAGAGGGTCGTGTTCGTTTCCCACTTCCTCCAAGGATTGGGATTCGCCCTCAATCCCTTCGTCCGGGGGCTCATGTTCTATTATGGGTTAGATTTTCAGGATCTCGCCACGAACTCCATTCTTCTCATCTCGACATTTATCATCACGTGCGAAGCCTTCCTCCGAACTCCTCCACACTTCGGCTTGTGGCTCAAGACCTTCAATGTGAAACCGCAAATGATAGAGGGGAGCGGTAGTCTTGGTGGTGCCTCAGTGAGCAAGCTTACCAGCTCTATCTGGTTAAAAGGATCTTTCAAAGAATCTTCTGACTTACGGCAGCAGGAGTGGTTCTATATCACCGAGCCCCATGGTTCCAAGTGGGCAGCTGCGCCTGCGTTTCGATCCAGCCCCCCAATTCAGCTTGCGTCATGGATTAATAAGGGTTGGACTGGGGATCAGTTGACGAGGTGCGGACTCTGCAAAGTCGCATCCGAAGCCTCATTGAGAAGGATATCAATATTGTCTATGTTATTCAGGTAATGCTAGTCCGTCAGACCTTGCCGTGTCAGCGACGGCCTCTCCGCCTGTGGGAGTTTAACCCAGAAGGGCCACGGACTCTTCAGCACTTCTTCGGCACTACACATGAAGGAATGTGGAAACTATTCTTCGGGAGACGAAAACAATGGCTGGACACCACCGAAGATACCGGTCTAGACTGTAACCATCCGGACACCCCAGTAAGTACTCGTCTACCGAACACCTTTAGTCAGATATCCTATGGTAAGACACGGAGAAAACCATCGTTTTCCAAGGCTGGATAAATAAAGCGGAACGGATTAGGTGTCCGGCCCCTCTTCCCGAAGACTCAGCAGACCCCGTGTTAACAAGGATGTTGGCACCGGCACCGCACCAGGCGCCGGCAGGGGAGGGCAAGGTGGAGAGTGAGAAGACCCGGGAGGACCTTCGTTCCGGAGGTGAATTAGATACTGAGTCCGGAGAAATCAACATTTCCTCGCCCGAAGACAAAGGCGAAAGAGAAGCCAGTATCCCTTCTCCATTCAGGAGGAAAAGGGCCGCCTCCGAAGGTTGGGAAGGGCGGTCTCCTAAGAAGGGCAAGATGCCACCATCGGGCAGCTCGGGACTGGAAGGCGATGCTGTTGAACAACTCCATCATGAAGACAAGCCCTCAACCAAACTGTAAGTGAATCTGGGGTGCTTTGATAGCGTCCCGCTCCTTTCCTGTTACCAAAGAGATACGTAACGTGCCTGTGTATTTTTACAGTTCGACACAGGGTTTTTCTGGGCAATCCTATTCTTCGGGAGATCTCCTCCCAGAGACGATGGAAAGTGAGATGCCTCCCTCGACCTCCTCGCCCAATAAGGCGGACGACTCCGAAGTGTCATCTCGGAGGGTTTTTCTTGATCAACAAGCCGTGCAAGGGATGAAAGAGGTAGTACCCGAAGGTGGACCTCCGATCGTTCGGGATTCGGGGGCCAATAATGAAGGCCCCGGACTGTCCGGTTTTCAGCCAACGATGATTCTGGAGACGGGTGAACGGGTTCCTTCAAAGGATGGTCGTGCTCCTACAGCGGCTTCCGGAGACCCGGCGACGCCGGATATATTGAGGGATATGCTGCGAAAAGCATCTGTCTCGGGGGAACAACGTACCTTGATGGGTACGGTGGTTGAGAAGATTCTGTCCGCAAAGAGCGGATTGAATGAAGCCTTCATGAGCCTGCTAAGAGGCTTCGAGGTTTGTGATGTAATGTTTTCAACTATATTTTGTTTGCAAAGATGCACCTGTGTATAGGTAGTAGCCCCTGAGACTCGGGTTGGCTTCCCATGGGAGGCGAATGGAGGATGAAGAAGAAATATTCAAGGACTAATCTGATTAACTTGAACACAGGCTGCTTCCCCCTGGCTACTTCCCAGACTACGGATATTGTCGATCTGCAGCGGAAGCTTGATGTGGCCGGGGATGACATTGTGTTAATCAATATGCGTCTTGACGAGTCGCAAGGTATGTATTCGGGGCAGACCCTTCACATTCATTTTTGTGATATAAGCATGAGGCTGAAAGTTATATACTGGAATATGCATGGCTACAGATGGTGCTGGCGCCGTTGAAATTCTTCGGGCAGAGCTGGCCCGGGCCAAGGAGCAGGCCCGGTTTAGTAATGCGGCTGCCGAAAAGGCATCGGCTGAGTTAAAAGCCGAACAAGCTGCTCGGCGCCAAGACGAGGAGAAGATATCCACGATGGCACTTGAACTAAAAAATGTTGCTAGCCGCTGTGAACTTCTTGAGAAGGAGAATGAAGCCAAAACGGCTGAACTTGACAAGGCCTTACAAGAGGCGAGAGAAGCGCGGTCTGAATCCAGAGCAGCCCGTGAGGAGATCCGACAAGCTGGGGAGATTGCGGCTGGTAAGCCCTTTTTGCTATAGACTAAGTTTGGCGATACAAACTATGCTCAGCTTAACCAAGTGCGGAGTTCTTTGGACGAGTTTTTAGACTTGCCGAAGAGTTCTTCCGATGCGACGCAGTTTTACCATGCGCGAGAGGGGTATGCAACGGAGAAGCTTTTCTGGTCACAATTTGGCGCGTCGAAGCGCCCTCTGTTGCTGAATGAACAGATGTCCCAATGGGCCGAGCTTCATAGGATATCCGGCGCTGCCATGAAGAACGTCATAATCCGGTTGTGGCCAACTGAGCCTGTTCCAAATAGCTACTTCGGCTTTGTGCAGCGGCTTATTGATGCGGTGCCACGTATCGATGCTGTGAAGCGATCAGTGTGCATTGAGGGTGCACGGATGTCCTTTGCCCGAGTCAAGAAATTCTGGGGGAAGATGAAGGCCATCGATGTTGCGGCGAAGAGTCCACCCAAGGGCAAGGACCGTTACGAACCGGAGCATTATTTTGAAGACGTCCTAGAGGTTGCCCGCTATATAGAGGGTCAATGCTCGAAAGACAAAATGTTCGAGTGAGGTGTATGGGGATTGTAAAAGAAAATTTTATAGTTAATCTATTTTTATGTTTTGCTTGAAAGCTTGTGTTCCTCCTGTGCGGCCGTTTTTATATAATCTGGAAGTTTTCTAGTCGTCGGCTTCAGCCTCCTCGTAGGAAGTACGGGGGTGTTCGGAAAAGCATTTGATCACTCTTAACCCAACGTCTTGGTCCATGAAGGAGGTGACAATGCAGCGAACCAGGCAATCAGACTATAGGGCATTAACACTTCCACTTAGCCAAAGGATTTTTATAGGGGGGGACTACGATATAGCCCCTGGTATGTGTACGGCTTATTCCCATATGATGCGTTACATATATGACCTGAAGAAAAAAGGTCCTTCGTGTGACACGGAGGGAATCACGACAGATTCCGATAAGTCATCGAGTGGTTGATTGGCTCTCGCAGCATCATGACAGTCGGTTTTCGGCTTTCTCTACTGAGGTGCTTGACCAGATGAACCGGAAGCACAATCGCAGTAGTTCTCCCTTTACTACCCTAGCCGATAGGGCGGAACGTAAGGTAGCAAGCACAGGAGCCGGGCAACCCATTGACCCAGGACATGATTCGGAGCTGATGCATATAAGGCCAAACTCGTGACGCGGAAGTACGCTTATAAAGTTGTTCGGACTTTGTTGGCAACTCGTTTGTTCCCGTACCGAGCCCCTGGCAGGTTGTGCCGAGGTATGGCTGTGAAACAGCTATAGGGGCCAAATTCATTTGTAAAAAGAAACGAATGATTAATGCGGATTGTATTTACTGGGACCTGAGTGATATGCCGATGATTACTTTATATATAAAAAGACCACAACCCCGGCTATTTGACATGCCCGGGGTCGAAGGCGGAGGAAAAAGGCATATTACAGGCTCGAAATAAAGAGTGCGGTCTACAAAAAGTTATTTTGGACCTCCTGTCGCACGTCTGCGCCGCCTGTCCTCGGCGAGGGGAATCCTTGACGGAAGTAGCCTCGTAGGTGAGTGTATGGATCCAAACTCCGATAGAGTCCGTTTAGATGTTTGTCCTTTGCGTCACCCGTTTTTAAGAGATAATAAAGAAAGAAAAAGGAAAGTAGATAAAACTAATGTTACTGGGATGCTTGCAGGCTTGTCCGTATTGTGCTTCCGCCAATGCCCATGGTATCTTAAGTGCGTAGTGATGTATGCGCGGTACAAATTTTGCGGGTATATGAGGTGGGCGGCGGAAGCCGAACTGCTATTTCCGCTCCGGGATTGATCGATCCTCGGGGGGAAATTGCTTCTGACCCCCGGTATTTGGTTGGTGAACCTCTCCGTCGTCCCTATCGCCTGGCAGCCTCCTCCCTTTGTGTTCGGCGTTGAGCTTGCCGGCCTGTTTGAAGACCCAATAGCTTCTGTTGGTATGATTAGCTGGTTTATCCGGGTGGCCGTGAATGTGCCAGGATCGGTCCAATATCCTGTCTAGGTTGGATGGTCCATCTCGGTTCGCCTTGAATGGCTTTTTCTGTTGACCGGGTTTGGGATTGCTGAATCCGGCGCTGAATGTTGTGTCGCGTGATCTTTCATTATCATTGCGACTGTTGTGCTTGCTTTGTCGTGGCTTGCCGTTGCTGTCTCGGATTTCGAAAGTGCCCGAGTCGCTGGCGCTATTGTTTCTAGGAGCGAGCCAGCTGTCTTCTCCCGTGCAAAAGCGAGTCATTAGAGCGGTAAGGGCTGTCATGGATTTAGGTCCTTCTTGACCGAGGTGGCATGCAAGTCATTCATCCGGGACGCTGTGTTTGAAGGCCGCAAGGGCTTCCGCATCCGGACAGTTGACGATTTGGTTCTTTTTAACTAAGAACCTAGTCCAGAGCTTCCTGTCTGACTCTCCGGGCTGCTGGACAATGTGACTTAAGTCATCGGCGTCCGGTGGCCGGACATATGTTCCTTGGAAGTTGTCACGAAGGTGTCTTCCAAATCTTCCTAGTTGCCAATAGAATTTTCCGGCAGACTGTTTAACTAGTACCGAGCTGGTCCTTTGAGTTTTAGTGGTAGGTATTTGATGGCATGAAGGTCATCTCCGCGGGCCATGTGGATATGGAGGAGGAAGTCCTCGTCCATACCGCGGGATCCGTTGTTCTGTCGTATGATTCGATATTCATGGGTTTGAACCCATCTGGGAATTCATGCTCCATTACTTCATCTGTGAAGCAAAGAGTGTGTGCGACGCCTCTATGTTGGGCCACACTATGATGTACCTTCGATGGGGTCCATTTGCGGTTTTGGCTTGGGCGTGGCTAGGTTTGTCACGTCCGAATAGGTAGCCGTCGTCGCGTGTTGAGGCATGTCCTCGTGATCTGTAGATCGATCTTGCGTGTCCTGCTCTACTATCCAAGTCCTGTTGGAGGTCGTATGTACAACCCCGAGCTGTTTTATTCTTGCCTTTACGGTGAGGTGGGGTGGCCTGGTATTCGGCTTGAGGTGCCGCTTTATCCGGCCCAAGTTGTGGTCGACCCGCCGCATTGTGCGATGGTGGTACGGGCTCTAGCACCTTGTCATCGCACTGAGGTAGCGATCTACGCTTCGGGTATCTCTTGGCTGGGCCACTAAGGCCGTATTCTTCAGCGGCCAGGACTTCCGTCCATCTATCATTGAGCAGATCTTGGTCCGCTTGAAGCTGCAACTGCTTCTTTTTCAGGCTCTTTGCAGTGGCTATTAGCCGGCGCTTGAAGCGCTCCTGCTCGAGGGATTCCTCAGGCACGATGAAATCCTCGTTGCCGAGGCTCTCCTCTTCCTCGAAGAGCGGAAGATAATTACTATCCTCCGAGTCTCCGTGTATGGCCTGTTCATCAGGGCTAACTTTCCCATTTTCTCGTTCCTCCTGTTCGGAGGTTACCTTGACGGGGTCTTCATTATTTTCGGCATTGTCCGGAGTATTACTTTTTCTGGTGCCCGTATTGCAGCTTTTGGAACGACATGACTTAGAGTGGCGTCGAGGAAGCTGGCGCTTGGGCTGTCTCTCAGGAGGTTTATCCTCAACTGGATCCTCCTTGTCATCGTTGTTAGTTTTTTCAGGCGTGTCCACCATGTATACGTCGTAGAAAGAAGTGGTCGTTCGTCGTCCAGTGAATGGAGGGTTTTGGCCTTGCTCCTTGCCGGCATCGTCGTCCGTACTAGCGATGTCTTCGGAGCCATAATCAAGCATGTCGGTTAAATCCTCGACAGTGGCTATGAAGTGGGTGGTGGGTGGGAAGCACAATTCCCCATCATCAGCCTCTAGTTCGAACCGTACATAGTTCGGTTGTGAATCCCCCGCCAAGGACAAGTTCTTTAATGAGTTCAGCACATCGCCCAAGGGCGAGTGTTGGAAGATGACTGCGGCGCTGAACTCGAAGATCGATAAGCGATCAAGTTCGGTATCCGTGGACTCACATGGTTCGGAACTTATGCCCGGAGAAGAGTCTGGAGTTCCGGTGACATGAGTATTGCATGAGTTTAAATCCATGTGCAGCTCAAACGTCGGGGAATCTGTGGCCTCTGTGGTGGGGTTTAGCCTCCAATCCATGGATGCCACAGCATGCTCTGGATCTAAGGCCAGAGTGGTCACAGGAGCTACCTCCTGGATGCAGTCTGACGACAGATTTAGGTCATGTTCGTCAAGGTGACCAGGAGCGATCGCCGCGGTCTCGAATCCGGCGAAGATCAAATCTCCACGGATGTCCGCAACGTAATTCAAGCTCCCAAATCTGACCTGATGGCCAGGGGCGTAGCTATCAATCTGCTCCAGGTGGCCAAACGAGTTGGCCCGCAGCGCGAAGCCGCCGAACACGAAGATCTGTCTGGGGAGGAAGGTTTCTCCTTGGACAGCGTCACTATCGACGGTTGAAGGGGCCATCGAACCTTTCGTCGATGGCACAGTGGAACTCTCAATGAAAGCACCAATATCGGTGTCAAAACCGGTGGATCTCGGGTAGGGGGTCCCGAACTGTGCGTCTAAGGTCGATGGTAACAGGAGACAGGGGACACCATGTTTACCCAGGTTCGGGCCCTCTCTATGGAGGTAATGCCCTACTTCCTGCTTGATTGATCTTGATGAATATGAGTATTACAAGAGTTGATTTACCACGAGATCGTAATGGCTAAACCCTAGAAGTCTAGCCTGTATGACTATGGTAATGAGTATATATCTTTCCGGACTAAGTCCTCCGGTTTATATAGACACCGGGAGGATCTAGGGTTACACAAGGTCGGTTACAAAGAAAAGGAATCTACATATTCGGTCGCCAAGCTTGCCTTCCACGCCAAGGAGAGTCCCATCCGAACACGGGTGCAGTCTTCGATCTTCGTATCTTCACGGCCCATCAGTCTGGCACCTGACTAACAGGTCGGACGCCCGAGGACCCCTTAGTCCAAGACTCCCTCACCCGCCCCCCTCACCGGCACTCGTGCTTCATCCACCTATCATCCAGCGTCATCTCCCCCAATCTTCTCGATTTGAATCTCAGGATCTCTCGATCTTGTGGGGCCAGGCCTCCCGTCCGCACCACGACGCCGCTGGCATAGAGGCCCGGGCTTGGGCAGCAGCCACGGTGTCGGGAGGTGCGCCAACGACGAATCTAGGGACGTGGTTCACGGGCGACGTTGGCATCAGGCATAAGGTCCACCCGGCGCAAGAGAGGATCGCACGGTGGTGACGGGATGCGCGACGCACCAGTGATCAAAGGAGACCTCCGGCGGCCTGGACGGGAAGTGTAACCGGTTGGCGAGCATGGCGCCGAGGTTAGAGGAGAAGCAGTCCCTGGCGACCTCCGCCGAGGTGACGACAACGACGGGGCACGAGTCAAGGAGGAGGGAGAAGACTAGGTCGTGGCGTGCGAGTGTGAAGCAAGAGTGTAGCGACCCAACCTCAAACGGTCAAGTCTCTGTGCTTCAGTGTCATCCCTGGATCGGTAATGCTGACACACACAGTACTCGAAGGATTTAAAACAGAGTAGCAATCACACACTTATTACATCGAATGTCTCAAAAGAGAACTTATTACAATAAATATGGCTTAAGGCCATCTAATACGATAACAGCTGAAGGCTTGGAAGATAAAGTGAGTCCATCAACTCCAACGGCATAGCCGAAATTTACGACAACGACCTAACGAACATTACTCCTCGTCTGAAAAGTCTGCAACATCATACGTTGCAGCCCGGAAACGGGTCATCACATGGAATATGCTGGCAATATAACACAGTAGAGCAAGAACAGAATAATGCTATCACTACATACATATTTGGATGGTGGAAAGCTCTATGGCTATAGTTTTGCGAAAAGCCAATTTTTCCCTACAACAAAGGAATAGATTTTATTTAACTATCATGGTAGTTGAAACATAATTGAGAAGGTTCCTCCAACTCAATCCCAATTAAAAGTAATTATCATCCCATCATATTAACTTAGAGTGATGAGATACATGTGATAGTACAAGTACTAGATACTCAAGATGTCCATAACCGGGGACACGGCTAACCATGATTAGATTATACACTCTGCAGAGGTTTGTGCATTTTTTCCCACAAGACTCGATCGCCTCCGTTGAATTTGTCGCACTACAGGGTGTTTGAGAAACGGATGACCGAGACACAGTCTTTCAGAAGCATTAACTCTAACCCCGGGTAGACAGTACCAACCTACATCCCTCTACATCTGCTAGCCTACCATTGGAAGAGGTCATGCAACTTACTCAACTATGCTAGAGCCCATAATAGCTTGTGGCTGCACATGGAAGTTTCTAGCATGTAATATCTCAGTTCCCTTTGAGCCTGGGTGGCGGACCTTAGGATTATCACACGGGTACTCCGGGATATCCTAGGACAACACCGATTCTCCAGTGCCCGACAAGCAATCCACCCAGATGTGTATTAAAGTTGCCACCTTAAGTTGAACCATTAATTAACAATATCACATCTGTCATGGATTCACTCACCCAAACCACGTCTACGAGCATAGCATAGCAATATAAGCAATATGTAGAAGTAACTCCCAAGGGTTTCATAATAACAGGGCAATAGGTTCTGCCTCATCAACTACTTCCCAATGCCCACAAGTTAATCACATCCTAATCATGCAGTGTTTTAGGATTGGAGTTAATGCATAAAAACTGGTATGCAAAGAGTATGATCAATGTGTTACTTGCCTTGCTGACGATCTGCAAAACCTAGGGACTCGTAGTAGCACGCTTCGCACTCCGGGAATTTTATCGCAAACGAACAATAGCATACATAAGCAATCAATCACAAATGCACTGTTAAAACTCAAATAAGAAGATCTAACCAGAAAGTTCAACTTAAGAACTCCAGTTTGCAAAAAGAATCAAATCAAACGGAGCAACGAAACTCAAACTGTGAAAGAAACAAGATCCAATTACTAATCTGGAGTAAAGTCAAAATTTACAGTACCAAAACCTTGTTCAAGTTGTTTAAATAGAAAAAGGGTTTCGAGACGAAGATCTAGGCGCTTGAATCGCCTGATTCCGATAAACGAGCGAAAAGATAAACTGAAACGAAAATCGGATCAGAAATCGCGATCGAAAATAATCGCGAAAAACCCGAGAAAAAGAAAAGATGACGAATAGACTAATGAACGAACGTTCGTTGTCTGAGACCAACGGGCGAAAACCGTTTGTTAAAGCGAACGTACGGATGAACGTCCGCTAAATAAACTAGACTGAGAAAAAACGGCGAACCAAAGAAAAAACGTAACTAGTTTTTTCTAAAAAAACGACATTTTTTACCTAAACCGAAAAAACGGCGGCTCCGGATCGGATCGGCGGCGGCTCCGGAGGGTTCCGCAGCGGCTCCGGCGAGGTGAGGTGGGGCTGCGGGTGGTGCGGCGGGGCGGCGGTGGTGTGGCGCCAATGGGAAGTATGGCAGCTGCACGGCGCAGGCGCTGGGAGGCGAGGGCGGGCAGAGGCGGCGGCGGGCCAGGCGGGCGGTCACGCTGGCGGGCGGGCTTGGCGATTTGGGGCGGGCGGCGGCTTATAAAGGGAGGGGCGGTTTATGGAGGGGCGGAGGAGTCCCGAGCAATGACGGCGGTGGCCGAGTCCTGGCCGACTCGGGCACTACAGGCGGTGGCGCTGGCCTGGGCCTTGGCCCAAGGCCAAGAAGTTTTTTTAAATAGATTCCGATGAAAATAAATCCTAGAAAAAAATAAATAAAAACTAAAAATGCCAAAACAAATTTTCACCGTCTAAATAAAATATTTAGAACAAGATGAACATTTTCTTGGCCCTAAAATGCAATTTTGAAAACATGCAATTTTCTAATGCAAATCAAATAGCAATAAAATCGGAATAAAATCAAATATTTGATTTTAATATTTTTCCTTCAATATTTCATTTATTTTGGAGAAGTCATATTATCTCCTCTCATATATTTTAATATGAAATATTTTCGGAGAGAAAAATAATTAAAACAAATAATCCTTGTTTAAATATTTGATAAAATTCAAATATGGAAACAGTGAAATCCCCAACTCTTTCCGAGGGTCCTTGAGTTGCTTAGAATTTCGAGGATCACAAAACGAAATGGAACAAAATATGATATGCATGAATGATCTATGTATAACATTCCAAATTGAAAATTTGGCATGTTACAAACCTACCCCCCTTAAGATGAATCTTGCCCTCGAGATTCGGGTTGGCTAGAAAATAGGTGTGGGTGGTCTTTGCGAAGATCATCCTCTCGTTCCCAGGTGGCTTCATCCTTGGTCTGGTGGCTCCACTGAACTTTGCAAAACTTGATAACCTTCTTTGCGGGTGACTCATTTGGCAAATTCAAGAATCATGACTGGCTTCTCCTCATAGGTCGATCATCATCCAACCGAATTGCTTCTAGAGGCACTTTGTATCTCTTAGCGGTATATCGGCCATCTCAAAGATGACACTTCTTCAAGCGTGAAACATGAAACACATCATGAACTCCTGACAGTCCTTCAGGTAACTCCAACTTGTTTGCAACCTCTCTCATACGTTCCAAAATTCGGTACGGTCCTACAAATCTCGGGGCTAGCTTTCCCTTAACTCCAAAACGTTTTACTCCTCGCAGAGGTGACACTCGTAGATATGCTCTATCTCCAATTTCATAGGTTGCTTCCTAGCGTTTCGAATCGGCATAACTCTTACTCGGGTGAGCTACCTTCAGTCTATCTCGTATCAACTTAACCTTCTCTTCAGACTCCTTGATTAAATCTGGTCCAAACAATTGTCGGTCTCCAACTTCATCCCACATCAACGGTGTTCTGCACCTTCGTCCATACAGGGCTTCGAATGGTGCCATCTTCAAACTGGCTTGATAGCTATTGTTGTATGAGAACTCCGCGTAAGGCAAATTTTCATCCCAACTAGATCCGTAATCTAGTGCACAAGCTCTCAACATGTCCTCCAGAATCTGATTGACTCTCTCGGTCTGTCCATCTGTCTGCGGATGGAATGTTGTACTGAACTCTAGCCGTGTACGCAAAGTCTGGTGCAGCTGATGCCAAAACTTTGAGGTGAACTGTGTTCCTCTATCTGATACGATGGTCCTTGGAACTCCATGCAGACAAACGATCCTTGTCATGTATATCTTGGCCAACTTCGCACTTGTATAGGTGGTTTTCACCGATAAAGTGAGCCACTTTGGTCAAGCGATCAACTACTACCCATATAGAATCATATCCTGATTTGGTCCTGGGCAATCCGGTGATGAAATCCAAGCCAAGCTTATCCCACTTCCATTCAGGTATCGGCACAGGCTGTAACAATCCTGCTGGCTTTTGATGTTCCGCCTTCACTCTCTGACATACATCACATACGGCTACATACTCGGCAATATCCTTCTTCATACCAGTCCACCAGAAACATTCCTTCAAATCCAAATACATCTTGGTGTTTCTGGGGTGTATCGAGTATGGTGAGTCATGGGTCTCCTGAAGTATTAACTTCCTGATCTCCGTGTTATTGGGCACATAAACACGGTCCTCAAACCATAAGGTGTCGTGCTCATCCTCACGAAAACCTTTGGCCTTTCCTTTGCTCATTCTCTCTTTTATCTCGGCAATCTCTTTGTCATCCTTCTGAGCTTCCCGAGTCTTTCCTAACAATGTAGACTGAACTTCCATTGTTGCAACAAAACCTCTAGGAACAATCTCCAATCGAAGTTCCCTGAGATCCTCTGCTAACTCCTTTGGCAATCCTATGCTTACGAGGGTGTTAGCATAACTCTTCCGGCTCAAAGCGTCTGCTACGACATTGGCCTTGCCTGGATGATAGTGAAGCTTCATGTCATAATCCTTTATAAGCTCCAACCATCTCCTCTGCCTAAGGTTCAGCTCCTTCTGTGTGAAAATGTACTTCAAACTCTTATGATCGGTGTACACATCACAATGGTTTCCAATAAGGTAATGTCTCCAAGTCTTGAGAGCGCATGCACTACAACTGCTAACTCCAAATCATGCGTGGCATAATTCAATTCGTGTGGTTTTAGTTGTCGTGAGGCATATGAAACAACTCTTCCATCCTGCATAAGCACACTTCCAAGTCCTAAGCGAGAGGCGTCGCAATACACTTGGAAATCCTTGAGTATATCCGGCAGGATCAGCACTGGGGCTATAGTCAGACGTTTCTTTAACTCCTGAAAACTCGCCTCACATTCTTCCGTCCATTTAAATTTGGTATCCTTCTTCAATAACTCCTTGATCTGCTTCTTAATCTCCTCCAGATCATTTGCGGGCATCCAGTATGGTCTCTTCGATATAGGCCCGGTGCCTGGCAACAGTTCTATCAAAAACTCGATGTCCCGATCTGACGGCATGCCTAGTAATTCCTCTGGGAATACATCTGGGTAATCCTTTACGACAGGCACTTCCTCCTGAACAACTCATGAGAGAGAATTTACTTGGGTTCTCCTTGTCGTATGCCTGGATACATACTTGATCCATTTTCCCTCCGGGGTGGTGAGATAAATCGACTTACTAGCATAGTCAATGCTTCCTCTGTACTTTGACATCCAGTCCATGCCTAATATCACATCCAATCCTTGTGACTCCAAAATTATTAGGTCGGATGGAAAAACATGGCTACCAATGGTTAAGGGTATCCGGTCGCACCATCGGCTGGCCATATACTCTGCTCCAGGTGAACTTACTAACAGAGGGGTTCTAAGGGCTTGGGTTGGTAGTCTAAACTTATCCACAAATTCCCTTGATATGTATGAATGCGATGCACCAGTATAAAAAAGAACAAGGGCGGTAAAAGACTTAACCAAAAACTTACCGATAACTGCGTCTGGTTGCCCTTCAACCTCCTCCATGTTAACGTGGTTTACTTGTACTTTGTTGAATGGATTGGGCTTCTTCCCAGAGCTCCCATTACCGTTTCCATTCTTCACTTCAGGGCACTCTGTGGCATAGTGTCCAGTCTTCCCGCACTTGAAGCAAGTAATGTGAATTAGGTCTCTCTTGGCGGGTGTGGCTGGATTGGAGCGGTTCTGATTGTTGCTTGTTCCGTTCCCAGTCCCCTTCTTGGAACCATTGTGGTTATGCGAACTTCCTCCATTGTGGTTATGACCTCCATGGTTATGAACAAGTCCTCCCGGTTTCGGGGTTAGACGAGGCTTCTGCTGAGCTCCTGAGTTGTATCTTCCTTGTCCATACTTCCTCTTATGGCTCTCAATTTTCTGCTGCTTCCCTTCAATCATGAGAGCCTTATCTACCAATTCCTGGTAGTTGTTGAATGTTTCCACCATCAACTCCATGCTCATCTCATTGTTCAGCCCTTCCATAAACTTCTCCTGCTTCGCGGCATCTGTGGCCACATCGTCAGGGGCATAACGAGATAACTTGCTAAACTCATCCACGTACTGAGCTACAGTACGGTTCCCTTGGCGTAAGTTGCAAAACTCATGCTTCTTCATGCTCATGGCTCCAGCTGAGACATGGGCTATGCGGAAAGCTTGCTGAAACTGATCCCAAGTAACGTTGGCTATGGGGAAAGTGGCTGTGTAATTCTCCCACCATGAGGTTGCTGGTCCATCCAATTGATGTGCGGCAAAGCGCACCTTCTCAGCATCTGCGGTGGTCAATTCCCTTCCAATACGGCGTAGCCAATCATCAGCAACTATAGGATCGATTACTCTTTGGAAAACAACTTTGGCGGTGCAACCTCGAGCGAGCTAAGTTGTCAATCGGAGGCGGGTTGTTGTTCTTTGTTGCCTTGGTTCTCGACTAACAATTGCATCAAGGCATTACTCTGCTGGATCAACTGAGTGAGCTCTGGCGGGAAGGCAAATCCGGCGTCACGTCTCGGAGGCATCTGATGGGTTTAGAGGGGAGAGATTAGAATAGAAAAGGGGTCTAGTGAGAAAACACTACCCATATGCACATGAGACAAACACAATCATAACACTCAATCAATCAAGCAAGGGCATACAAACGGTCTAGAACTATCGTTAAAAGTGCTCAAACTACTACTATATACATGGGGAAATACTACTAATCATTTGGTGGTCTACTGAAAATTTTGATCGGTGGACGACTCCATGATGTCTGCTCCAGCTTCGTCTTCAAAGTCATCTTCACTGGGGTCGGAGTCGGTGTCGTCGATGATGATGTAGTTCTTCGGGCAAGTGGAGTCGTCGTCCTCTCCTCCTGGCGCGGGGTCTCCCATGAATACTCCGGTCTTCTTTATCAGGTCGTCATTCTTCTTCAATAGTGTTGCAATTTCCTCCTCATATCCATCGCATGTAGACTTGAGTTCTTCTTCCAACTCGGTGATCCTTGCCTTCGCCTTCTTCAAATCTATCATGTCTGCACACATCTGATTCTCCTGACGTCGAATGTGCTGGTTTAACTCCTGGATGAAACCTGCAATGGATCTGTCCTTCTTGGTGCTGATCATCTCCCATTGCTCATCTCGGCGCCCACAGATCTGGTAGATAGTGTCCTTGAGATCCTTGTTGTAGACTTCGCCAATACGTCCCATAGCAATGTGGGCTGCCATGCTCTTGCCTAGACTCCGGGTTGGTGCTTCAAAGGAAAACTCTATGGGCTCAGTGGTTGGCGCGAACGTCCTTCCTGGAACTTGAACTCGAATCATCCAGCGCTCCTCTTTTGGTAAAGTGGCGTTGTAGGTCCCGGTGAAGCCTGGTGCTCCGATGTTCAGGTACCTAGTGACTTCCTTCAACTGGCGTCCAAAGGGTGTGTCTTCATCCGGTTGTGCAAACTTGTTCCTCGAATTTGCCATCCTAAGAGTAGAAAATGGAGAGGAGTCAGAAATGAGTAGAGAAGAGGGACCTATGGCTTATCTTAGTGGTCATGTCCTACACTCAGCGTGTGCTCTGATACCATCTTGTAGTGACCCGACCTCAAACGGTCAAGTCTCTATGCTTCAGTGTCATCCCTGGATCGGTCATGCTGGAAAACACAGTACTCGAAGGATTTAAAACAGAGTAGCAATCACACACTTATTACATCGAATGTCTCAAAAGAGAACTTATTACGCTAAATATGGCTTAAGGCCATCTAATACGATAACAGCGGAAGGCTTGGAAGATAAAGTGAGTCCATCAACTCCAACGGCATAGCCGAATGCCGGCAGCGACCTAACGAACCTTACTCCTCGTCTGAACAAGTCTGCAACATCATACGTTGCCGCCCGAAACGGGTCAAGACATGGAATATCTTTGGCAATATAACACAAGATGAGCAAGAACAGAATAATGCTATCACTATATGCATATTTGGATGGTGGAAAGCTCTATGGTTATAGTTTTGCGAAAAGCCAATTTTTTCCTACAACAAAGGAATAGATTTTATTTAACTATCATGGTAGTTGAAACATCATTGTGAAGGTTCCTCCAACTCAATCCCAATTAAAAGTAATTATCATCCCATCATATTAACTTAGAGTGATGAGATACATGTGATAGTACAAGTACTAGATACTCAAGATGTCCATAACCGAGGACACGACTAACCATGATTAGATTATACACTCTGCAGAGGTTTGCGCACTTTTCCCCACAAGACTCGATCGCCTCCGTTGAATTTCTCGCACTACAGGGTGTTTGAGAAACGGATGACCGAGACACAGTCTTTCAGAAGCATTAACTCTAACCCCGGGTAGACAGTACCAACCTACATCCCTCTACATCTGCTAGCCTACCACTGGAAGAGGTCATGCAACTTACTCAACTATGCTAGAGCCCATAATAGCTTGTGGCTGCACGAAGTTTCTAGCATGTAATATCTCAGTTCCCTTTGAGCACAGGTGGTGGACCTTAGGATTATCACTGCAGGTACTCGGGATATCCTAGGACAACCTTTGGATTCTCCAGTGCCGACAAGCAATCCACCCAGATGTGTATTAAAGATTCCACCTTAAGTTGAACCATTAATTAACAATCTCACATTTGTCATGGATTCACTCACCCAAACCACGTCTACGAGCATAGCATAGCAATATAAGCAATACGTAGAAGTAACTCCCAAGGGTTTGATAATAACGAGGCAATAGGTTCTACCTCATCAACTACTTCCCAATACCCACAAGTTAATCACATCCTAATCATGCAGTGTTTGAGGATTGGAGCTAATGCGTAAAAACTGGGTATGAAAAGAGTATGATCAATGTGTTACTTGCCTTGCTGACGATCTGCAAAACCTAGGGACTCGTAGTAGCACGCTTCGCACTCCGGGGATTCTATCACAAACAAATAATAGCATACATAAGCAATCAATCACAGATGCACGGTTAAAACTCAAATAAGAAGATCTAACCAGAAAGTTCAACTTAAGAACTCCGGTTTCAAAAAAGAATCAAATCAAACGGAGCAACGAAACTCAAACTGCGAAAGAAACAAGATCTGATTACTAATCTGGACTAAAGTCAAATTTTACAGTACCAAAACCTTGTTCAAGTTGGTTAAACAGAAAGAGGTCTTCGAGACGAAGATCTAGCCACTTGAATCGCCTGATTCCGATAAACGAGCGAAAAGATAAACTGAAACGAAAATCGGATCAGAAATCGCGATTGAAAATAATCGCGAAAAACCCGAGAAAAATAAAGCTGACGAATAGACTAATGAACGAACGTTCATTGTCTGTGACCAACGGGCGAAAACCGTTCGTTAAAACGAATGTACGGACGAACGTCCGCTAAATAAACTAAACCGAGAAAAACCGACGAACCAAAGAAAAAACGTAACTAGGGTTTTTTTTTAAACCGACGGTTTTTACCTAAACCAAAAAAACCGGCGGCTCCGGCGGGTTCCGCGGCGGCTCCGGTGGGGTGAGGTGGGGCTGCGGGTGGTGCGGTAGGCGTCGGGAAGTCTTGGCGGCGGCGGTGGCAGCGGTGGCGGCGGCGGCGGCGCAGCGGTGGCTGCTGCGGCGGTGGTGGTGGCGATCTTGGGGCGGGCGACTTATAACGTGGGAGGCGGGTGGCTTGCGGGAGGCGGGAGGAGTCCCGAGGCGGCGATGGCGGCAGCGACGGAGGCAGCGACGCTGCCGAGTCTGGCCGGACTCGGGCACGGCGGAGGCGGTGGTGCGGCGCGGCAGGCGGCCTGGCTCGGCTGGGCCTTGGCCCACTCGGGCGCGGAAGAAGTAAAAAAAAACAGATTTCACCGAAAATAAATTCTAGAAAAAATAAATAAAAATCTAAAAATGCCAAAACAAATTTTCACCGTCTAAATAAAATATTTAGAACGAGATGAACATTTTCTTGGCCCTAAAATGCAATTTTGAAAACATGCAATTTTCTAATGCAAATAAAATAGCAATAATATCCGAATAAAATCAAATATTTGATTTTAATATTTTTCCTCCAATATTTCATTTATTTTGGAGAATTCATATTATCTCCTCTCATATATTTTAATATGAAATATTTTTAGAGTGAAAAATAATTAAAACAAATAATCCTTGTTTCAATATTTGATAAAATTCAAATATGGAAATAGTGAAATCCCCAACTCTCTCCGAGGGTACTTGAGTTGCTTAGAATTTCGAGGATCACGAAATGAAATGCAACAAAATATGATATGCATGAATGATCTATGTATAACATTCTAAATTGAAATTTTGGGATGTTACAAAGAGCCACGAGCCCACGACGGCTCCATCATCAGGTAGATGTGGGGTGAACCTCTAGATGAGGTGGTGTGTTTGCTCTTTGTTACCTTGTTTGAATCACCATAATTTCACATCGAGATGCTGTTTCTTTCTAACAGTTGACGATGAACAACTTGGGAATAAGGAGGATGTGACATGTGATTGTCATGGACCTAGAGGTGACACTGATAAGGAAGGTGAGTTTACTACTGATCTGGAGTAGTATTACTATATTGCAAATCATGGGTTTAGTAGTTACTGCAGAAATATTGGGTAGTTGGTTCAGTTCACCTTTTATGTTATATGGTCCTAACGATAATAGTGCTTTTCAGCAAAATTCAATCTATGAAGTAAATGCGGAAAAGCTTCTTTTATACTGATAATAATACCTGTTGAGTATTCATCTGACATAGCAAATGCTTGGTCCAGCTGGAGATATATAGATTACATGGTTTTATTTCACCATAATATATTTCTGACAAGATCGTTCCTTACTGTTTCCTCAAGAAAACTAATGATCAAACTGCAGAAGAAACATTATTCAGATAGGAGTTAATAAGCAGTTTGTAGTCTTAAAATGTCCTTCTCTTTTTCGTTAAAAAAACTTTTTCATTAAAATTTCCTTCTAAAATTTACAATAGGAGTACGCAATGAGTTTGAACAAATGAATGCAAAACCTACCAGATTTGCAATGCTGTTGTTTCTTGTAATCTTCCTCATTTGTATGATGTGTATTCCTTAGTTGGCAACTATTTTAACGCTTACTCTCCTGTTATTTTGAGGAAACTTCACAAGGAAGAGGATCACTACAACCTTTTGTTTCAAATATGAAATGAACGAAACATGATTTTTCTAACCTCTCATGTAGTCTATATGTACCTACATATTTCATAAAGAACATGAGTGCAAATGCAAGTCTGCAACTCATAATGATGAGTCGAGTGAAAGATGTGTTTTCGCAGAGCTGGTGAAATCATATAATTTCATTTTGTCTTGATATTCTCTCCTGTAAATTTTAATAAATGTGCTCGGGCCGCATCCCTGCTTTGCTCCGCCTCTCCGTCTGCCATGGCTGCCCAACCATACGCGAGGGTAAGCATGAGCCGCGGAAAACCACACCAGAGGGCACCGCAGCAGATACAGATGAGAGGATATGAGGACGGTCCCCTCACTCACCTTCACTTGCTCATATGCCACCTCTGGTTAGAGTTGGGAGCACTGCCGAGTCGTTGAGCAGTCCTCCTCTGTCTTATTTGATCAGCTGGCTGAGATCGACCATGCTCGCCGTCGGCTTCACTGCCTCCTCTATCCCGGACTACAACGTCAAGGCACTATGGTGCTTGTTTAGGCCGTCCACGAGGACAGGACCTATTGGAAATATGCTCTAGAGGCAATAATAAATTAGTTATTATTATTATATTTCCTTGTTCATGATAATCGTTTATTATCCATGCTATAATTGTAGTGATAGGAAACTCAGATACATGTGTGGGTACATAGACAACACCATGTCCCTTGTAAGCCTCTAGTTGACTAGCTCGTTGATCAATAGATGGTTACGATTTCCTGACCATGGACATTGGATGTCGTTGATAATGTGATCACATCATTAGGAGAATGATGTGATGGACAAGACCCAATCCTAAGCCTAGAACAAAGATCGTGTAGTTCGTATGCTAAAGCTTTTCTAATGTCAAGTATCATTTCCTTAGACCATGAGATTCTGCAACTCCAGGATACCGTAGGAATGCTTTGGGTGTACCAAACGTCACAACGTAATCGGGTGGCTATAAAGATGCACTACGGTATCTCCGAAAGTGTCTGTTGGGTTGGCATGAATCGAGACTGGATTTGTCACTCCGTGTGACGGAGAGGTATCCTGGGCCCACTCGGTAGGACATCATCATAATGTGCACAATGTGACCAAGGGGTTGATCACGGATGATGTGTTACGGAACGAGTAAAGAGACTTGCCGTGCTTGAGATTGAACAAGGTATCGGGATACCGACGATCGAATCTCGGGCAAGTACAATACCGATAGACAAAGGGAATTGTATACGGGATTGGTGAATCCTTGACACCGTGGTTCATCCGATGAGATCATCGTGGAACATGTAGGAGCCAACATGGGTATCCAGATCCCGCTGTTGGTTATTGGCGGAGAGTTGTCTCGGTCATGCGCATGATTCCCGAACCCGTAGGGTCTACACACTTAAGGTTCAATGACGCTAGGGTTATAGGAATAGATATACGTGGTTACCGAATGTTGTTGAGTCCGGATGAGATCCCGGGCGTCACGAGGAGTTCGGAATGGTCCGGAGGTGAAGATTGATATATTGGACGAAGGGTTTTGGAGTGCGGAAGTGTTAGGAGGTACCGGTGATGACCAGCATGACCGAAAGGTATTTCGGGAGCCCGGCAAGTATTGGGGGCTTCATGGGCCAAGGGAAGGGGCAAACCAGCCCACCAAGGGGCTGTCGCGCCTCACCTATTCCCACATGACCAGGGGGTTTGGGGCGCCCCATCTAGGGTTCCCACCTCCTGGCTTGGGGGCCAAGTCACCCAAGGGGGAGATCCCATCTGCCCTGGCCGCCGCCCCCCTAGGGGAAACCCTAGGGCACCTCCCCTCCCCTTTGCCCCTATATATAGTGGTGGTTTTGGGGCTGCCTAACACACGAGTCTCTCTCTCCCAAGGCGCAGCCCTACCTCTCTCCCTCCTCGTCTCTCGTAGTGCCTGGCGAAGCCCTGCTTGAGTACCGCGCTCCTCCACCACCACCACGCCGTCGTCTTCTTCTGGATGGAGTCTTCCCCAACCTCTCCCTCTCTCCTTGCTGGATCAAGGCATGGGAGACGCCACTGGCTGCATGTGTGTTGAACGCGGAGGCGCCGTTGTTCGGCGCTTAGATCGGAATCAACCTCGATCTGAATCGCTACGAGTACGACTCCTTCATCCGCGTTCTTGCAACGCTTCCACTTAGCGATCTACAAGGGTATGTAGATGCACTCCCCTTTCCCTCGTTGCTAGATTACTCCGTAGATTGATCTTGGTGATGCGTAGAAAATTTTGAATTTCTGCTACGTTCCCCAACAGGACCCAGGATCTGCTGGTTTTCCCTACAATTGTGCCCACCATATGTTTACTGAAATGCTTCCTTGCAGAGATAGTTGGAACTTTTTCTGAACTGCCCATTAATTGTTCCTTGGTCTGTATATTCAGACTTGGATCACCAGATTATTCAATACTTTTTGTGCTGCAGAACTACAGAAGTACTACTTGATCATTGCAGTGTCCTGTTCTGTGTATACCGATATCTCTAAACAGGAGTTTCCAGTATCTCTGCAATTTCCTAGGTGAGCATCCCCATATCCATCTCCTTCTTTATTCCCTTCGATTTCAATTTCCAGCAAGCTTGTCCCCCTTCCCTTTCTTCTTGAGATCAGTATCTCTATGGTTTGATTTGCTTCACACGCTGCAGTTGGACATGATGTTGCCAAATACAGTAGAAATTAGGGGTGCAACATTTTTAAGAAGCCACTTTTTGTCAAAATATGCAAGCTATATGATGGGCACATGGCGGTGTTACTGAATGAAAGGAGGTAATATCTTTGCTCTTTCTCAATTTAATGATTTCTTCATGCCATATGGATTAATATGGGAAAATCCCACAATCCAACTTTTTGAAACTATGCGATAACTTTTATGAGGTTTGTCAAAATCAGCAGGTTATGCCACAAATCACATCTCTATCAATCCATTTGCACCCATTATACCATTCTCAGATCTCAGCTTAGGCTCACTTATGGTTAGATAAACTACTGCTCAAACAGAGATCTCGCAATCATGTTATACTATTGCTGAGGGCTATCATGTGTCTGATGAGGGAATTTAATGGACTAATGGATGGCCACAATGTGGACGATATAATAATCCTTGGTATCCTACGAACATCCTTACAAGGATATCATGTGCAGACTTTTCTTTGCTTCCGTTCAAGATGTATATGTTCCTCAAGGTACAGATGTACATGCATTTTCTGTGTGAGATGGGCATTCATTTGTTCTCTCTTGCAAAATTAGTTCACACTAAACGAAAATCGCATCTCTTATGAATATGTTTAAAAAAACTATAGCTCTCATGTGCGAGAGGCTTGGTTTGTACATGTATCATACAAGCTTAATACTGCCAATTATGTGATGTACACATATCTCTTTTAGGTTTTACAACCACTCACTTGAGAGTATGATGTTCTCCAATTGCTTATATGAACCTTCTGGTGAAGCAATAGAGATATTGCTTCATGATGTAGTTTCTGTGATAACTGATATTTTTCATGGGAGTTTTCCATGATTTTCAGTCGTTGCTTGTGCTGCTTATGAAGCTACAGTTTTCTGCATAAATATGATACCTTTGTTTTAATAGGAATATTCACATCGATGTAGTTTCTGTGTTAACTGATATTTTTCTTGGGAGTTCTCCATGATTTCAGCCGTTGCTTGTGCTGCGTATGAAGCTACAGGTTTCTTGCATAGATATGATACCTTTATTTTAATAGGAATATCCACATCAATGTGGTCACGTATTAAAGAGAAAAGAATAAGTGATGTATGAATGATGCTCAACTATAACTAATCTACCATATCACATCCACCTTCCACCGTACCATGTTTCATCATTGTTTTCATTGCTTCAATGTTTACACTTAAATCATACTTCATAAGCACATTCAAATCATGTGCTTATGATACATTCTTATTTTTACAATACACCAATGTAGCGGCTTGCTTCTGTTTCACTTGCATCATGACAATAACTTCATAGCAACTAAGATCCTTTTTTAGAACACATCATCATCCTGGAACGAACAAGAGCAACCAGCGTACATCATCCGTGGTGAGAACAAAACTGATCTGTGCTGCTCTAATGCAGTTGCATACTTTAATCACAACTAAGCATACTATGTGAATGCAAGAAAACACTAGGTGGCCTTTGTGCAGATGCTTTATGGGTACTACTTAGATACCATTATCATTGAGATGAGCTAGCTATCATGCAAGGATGTTAGAAAAGAAAAGGTGTAAGGAATATGACATAACTAAGGAGAAGAGCAAGGCAATCATGTTAACCATTGACAATTGAAAGAAACATATTTGTAACATTTTCCTTATAACATGTCTCTTTCATAGCAACAATATAGCCTGTCATGGATCAGCCGTCCCCAGAGATACCTCTATGTATAATTTTGCGCCACAATCTACTCAAAAATTCATGTCTTGGGTGGAGTACTCCTGAAGGATAGAGCATGCCCTGCTTATATGTATAGAAAGAAACATATATGCTTTCAGTATGGGGTAGCTATCTAGCTTAGTAGAATCCAGTAAGGTGAAGCAAAAAGTAAAGAAACTAACTTTTGTGTTCTTTAACTTGTACGGGGTATTATTTAGGAGACAAAAAAATTACATCAATGCTGTCATAGCAGACAAGTTCATAGGAACATAAAAAATCCTCAAAATATCTTAAGTCTGCAAGACAGATTGAGAATGCATATAACTGAACATTTACCATGATTTTGAAAAAAATGCAACATCCATATCCTATATGTCATCTGCAGCATTTTAGTTTCTGTTCTGCAAAGCATGTGATATATCTGTTACTATTTTGTGAAAGTTTTCTGTGGCAAAGAGGAATAGAATGGAAGTTTCCTGACCATAGAGATGTGTTGTCATTTGATGAACGGGATCACATCATTAGGAGAATGATGTGATGGAAAAGCCCATCCATTAGCTTAGCATAATGATCGTTAAGTTTTATTGCTATTGCTTTCTTCATGACTTATACATATTCCTATGACCATGGGATCATGCAACTCCCGAATACCGGAGGAACACCTTGTGTGCTATCAAACGTCACAACGTGGGTGATTATAAAGATGCTCTACAGGTGTCTCCGAAGGTGTTTGTTGGGTTGGCATAGATCAAGATTGGGATTTGTCAATCCGAGTATCGGAGAGGTATCTCTGAGCCCTCTCGGCAATGCACATCACTATAAGCTTTGCAAGCAATGTGACTAATGAGTTAGTTGCGGGATGATGCATTACGGAACGAGTAAAGAGAATTGCCAGTAACGAGATTGAACTAGGTATGATGATACCGACGATCGAATCTCGGGCAAGTAACATACCGATGACAAAGGGAAATATGTTGTTATTGCGGTTTGACCGATAATGATCTTCATAGAATATGTAGGAACCAATATGAGCATCCAGGTTCCGCTGTTGGTTATTGATCGGAGATGTGTCTCGGTCATGTCTACATTGTTCTCGAACCCGTAGGGTCCGCACACTTAACGTTCGATGACAATTTCTATTATGAGTTATGTGTTTTGGTGACGAAAGATTGTCTGGAGTCCCGGATGAGATCACGGACATGACGAGGAGTCTCGAAATGGTCAAGAGGTAAAGATTGATATATTGGACGAAGGTATTCGGACACCGGAATGGTTTCGGGACGTTTTGGATATTTATGGGAGAACCGAGGGGTTACCGGAACCCCCCGGGGAAGTAACGGGCCTTCATGGGCCATAGGGGAGAAAGAGAGGGGAGCCCGCCAGAGTGGCGCCCCCAAGGGAGTCTGAATTTTACAAAGGGGGGGGGCTTTCCTCTTTCCCGACAAAGGGGAAGGGCGCGACCCCCTTTCCTCTTTCTCTCTTCCTCTCCCTTTCCCTCCCTTTTCCCCTCCGATAGAAAGGAAAAGGGGGGCGAGCTAGGATTGGGAGTCCTAGTCAGTTTCCCCCCTATGGCGCGCCCCTGGTGACCGACCTCCTCCTCTCCCTCCTTTATATACGTGGGCAGGGCACCCCTTGGAGACACAACAATTGTTCCAAGCTGTGTGCGCCGTCTCTCTCCACAATTTGCTCCTCCAGTCATAGCGTCGTAGTGCTTAGGAGAAGCCCTACACGGATCACATCACCATCACCGTCACCATGCCGTCGTGCTGACGAAACTCTCCCTCGACCCTCTGTTGGATCAAGAGTTCGAGGGATGTCATCGAGCTGAACGTGTGCTGAACTCGGAGGTGCCGTACGTTCAGTACTAGATCGGTTGGATTGTGAAGACGTTCGACTACATCAACCGCGTTAATCTAACACTTCCGCTTTCGGTCTACGAGGGTACGTGGACACACTCTCCCCCTCTCATTGCTATGCATCTCCTAGATAGATCTTGCATGATCGTAGGAATTTTTTTGAAATTGCATGATGCGTTCCCCTACAATCGTATGGTAAAAAAATTATTGTGTAAGTACGTTACTCTAGAATTTTTTGGCCTAGGTGATGTTCTAAGGTATTGCAGATCTTGTTTGTGATTCCTGAAGAATCCATGTTATGTGATTTTTAGAGTTTATTTATACCCTAATTATTAGGGCTTCGAAGAGAAATTTTATATTAAGTACTTTTGTGTATGGAGAAAATGCCAAAAAATAATTTTAGGTACATTATTATCTTAAGAGTTTATAGGGGTTCATTTCTTAGCCAACTTGACTTCACTAAAGTTTTGTTTCTTAGTAAGGCAAAATAACTCAACGTGCACAGCAGTCGCTTCCTCTCAAGAACAGAAGGCTAATGTTCCTCTGCCTCCCGGCCGCCTCATCTCGGTATCCTAAGGGCCATGGAGGCGCGATGGACCCCGCCCCTTGCCGGTGGGATGGATTTTGCTTCGTTTTTAGTTGTTTTCATGAGTTTGTATAGGGTTTGTGTCGTGCTAAGGGAGATGAGGCGGTGATGGCTCTGATACGTCTCAAACATATTTATAATTTTTGATTGTTAAATGTGTATTATATTCGAAAGTGCCATTCTACGCTCAAGCACAGATGCACACGATATCCATCCCGTTGGTCCCTCTCGAGATTCCCGAAGCTAAGCATACAGGCCCAAGTATAACTTAGGTATACATATATTCATGCAGGGCCCATGACCCACATCTGACTTACAGACAACATTACGCCGTCAGCCTCCACCATAGCGGCTCGGATGTGGCTGGACGATATGGGCCATCAAGTACTAGTAGATTACGGACCAACAACATCAATCACTAAGGAAACTGGACTAACCGTTGGAGCTACCGACCAATCTTCTCCTTTCCCCTATAAAAAAATGATGTCAATCTTCTCCTACACGATCCCTTTCCCTGGGTAAATCCATCTGCGCCAAAACATGTTTCTCATATTTAATCCATCCCATGAACCAGATCGCTTTCCCATCCGGCCTTAATCTAACTCAGCATACGAGGAGAAACTGCCGTTTATCCCTGCCCGGATTGCGGTGCTGATTATCACCTGGTCGTGGCAGCGAGAAAGCAGGCAAGTGTTTCTACAAATGTGTGAAGAGAGGTGTTAGATCTTGAAAGGGGAATGATTTCGAAGTTTGATTTATTTTTTTGTAGATTTTCCCGGATTGGTCTTTCTATTCATCTATTCTTGCAGGCTGGTCTATGTGGATTAATCAGATCGGACACGGCGTACCTTGCCGATCTCAATCGCCATTACAGAGCCCAGAGTATGCGTAATTGCGTATGTAGTTCCTCCTCAACAAGCGGCGATGAGGCCCGCTGATGGCGTTAGTCGAGATCAAGGTCCAACAAATATCTGAAGTTTCTGTATGACACCACTCGCCAAGGTTTCACACTTTAACTTCACCAAAAGAGATTTTTTTTCTCTTGACACCAAACCAATCCTCGGGCTAAAGGCTAAAACTTGTTTCCCTTAATCTACATGTAAGCCAACTGTTGGCGACAATTTCTGCTAATTCATCTGTGTAACAAGGCAAGGGCTCATGCAGGATCCTGATTGATGTCAAGACAAACAGTTCTATTTTTTTTTAACACAAACCATGTTTAATCAATCTAACAAATATGTGCACACAGGCATGCACGCTAGTTCTATAAGAACAATGCTTTCAAATTTCTCAGTCCTTAATTCGACGTACACTCATGTGACGAGTATTGCGTATATTTGAATTTGAACAATCTAAAGTACCATTCAACCATGTCTGACAGTTTGTACTTTTTCAAACTCCAACTCTTTTACTGATTTTTTGGTCTCATATAAAGACCGTAACCTGCACACGCACACACAAAACTGCCCAAAGCTGAATCATAACAAATATGAACATAAACTGCAAGCAAATCGCGATCGGGGCATTTAACACACTGTAGATTCAGGTTCCATACTCATTCTCACACATAATCATACATCCAAACTTAACATATCGACATGCTGGTCCGAACACAACTACTTATGTGACATATATTTCTAGCAGGGGCGGATCCAATTGGGGTTCCATGGGTGCCATGTATACTTATTAGGCTCATTTGGCTCATTTGGGTGTACTATTAGTGTTTAAATACGTGAGTATTGAGCATGGCACTCCTATCGTGTAGTTCTAGATCCGCCATTGGTTTCTGGATGCCAGCCTAAACACACATTAGTTACTCAAAATACATGCCCATGGCTAACATCAGTAAATCTGGAAATCAACACCACACCACAACAAGTGGATGGCAGCTAACATTTCCGGCCCAAAGGCGATGGAAACCCCAGAAACCAACGCCACACCACATCAAAGGGGATGGTAGCTAAACTTTCTCTCCGGTTTGTTCCAAGACAACGAAATGCTTTCACAAAGAAATGCACACCTCGTGCATATATAATGCATATCTGACACCTCATCTCACTTCAGAATGGCAGCACCTCAATCATGAAATCTAGCAGCTCACCTCGGTTCCCCCTCGTAGAAATCACCTCGTATGCTTCGCCCAGAGAGTCAAAAATAGTACCAAAAACTGGTGTGATCATGTTTTCAGTTGGGTTCTCTCACAGCACCTGGCTGCCTTCTCGAACGCACTGATTCGATTTGGGCACGGTGTTCTGCTTCATGCGGCAGCACCAATCCTAAGCCTGCAAGCACGGTCATACATTGCATAAATTTTCTGAATGCACAGAGCAACAGCCCGCAAACACTTGCACAAGTAGCATAAATTTTCAGAATGCAGAGAGCAATCAGCCTGCAAACACAGGCACATATAGCATGACTTTTCTGAAAACAAAGAGCCTGAAAAAACAGGCACATATAGCATGAATTTTCCGAATGCAGAGGTCAATCAGCCTGCAAGCACAGTATAGCATGCTTTTTTTGAATGCAGAGACCAATCAGCACTTGCTCTAACTGTAGGATTTCTTCACTCATGACGCTTCCTAAATTCCCCTTCACTAACCTCTTGTTACACCCCGACGCTTTGGGATTCAGCTTCCCCGTTGATAGCTCCGAAGTTGGAGGGGAGCTCTCCCTTCTTCAGCCGCCGCCTCCTTCGCCGAGAAGATTTGTGCTTCGTCGCTGCCCTCCGCCCTGCTGCGCCACCTCCAAAACCGCCACCGCAGGGCCATTCACAGCCACAGGGGCCGGCACCAAACTCTTACCTACTTCCTCAAGCAGAGAAGATCTGAAACTAGGAAAAAATCAATCCTCTACATCAGCTAAGACAAAGGCCTAAAATGGGAATGACATCGCCAGGAAATCAAAGATCCACGGACCTATCGATCGGCTGCATCAGAAACTCCATGGTGCCTCGCCTCCAGTGCTCCTTGCCTCTATCCCGCAGTGCTCAGCTTCCAAATGACCTACACCCTGGGCAAGAAGACTCAGTCCTGCATTCAATTCAGTTCTTCAACCAGTACACGGAAAGCGAACTTCCTGATCCACGAACCAGACAGACCACCGATTACAAATTGTAGAAGTCATCGCCTCATCCAAAAAAGTCGAAAGTAGTGCCAAGAACTAGTGTGATCACATTCTCACCGGGTTGTCAAGATAACTCTTAAGAGCATTCTCAAATGCAATGATGCAATTTAGGCGGGGTGTTCTCCTCGGTGCGAAAGATCTATCCTCGACCTACAAACGCAGCCAATTCACATATGAACTACCTGAATTCGGTAAGCAACATTTTCTTTGATGAACTGCCTAGATTCAAGAAGCATGATTAACTTCTTGATTGCAAATCCTCGGATTAATGACTGCAAAAAGTAATTCATCCGAAAATAATTTTTCATAATAACATGATTATGAAGATAATACTTTGGTCAACATGCAAGAAAACAAAATTTGTATAATATGTGACAACAATTGAGTGATTATATTGCAATTAAACATACCAAATGTTCTAGAGATGGATGACATATAAGCAAGAAAAAGGCATCATGTCAAATCTGGTATGTTCAGGCAAATATGCTAACCATAAATCATCCATGACACAAATCATGTAAATTTTAGAATTATATTCAATACAAATAGAAGTATGGTTAGTGGAACTGGCAACAAAGAAGATGGAGACGGACAAAGGAGATGGCGATCTGGTGGCAGAGGAGGAGGGGATCCAACAGCATGGGAGGAAGGGACCGGCAGAGGAGGGGGAAAGGATGGGACGGTGGAGCAGGGGAAGAGGAGGAGGGGGAAGAGCGGCGGCGGAGGGCTAGATTGGGCAGCAGGAGGGCCATGGCCGCCATGGGAGGAGGGGATAGGACGGGCAGGGAAGGGTCGTGGCGGCCATGGGAGAAGGTGAACGAGCGGCGGCGGAGAGGGGCGGGAGGGCCGGCGAGGTGAAGGTCACCTTCGCCTCCATCGGCGGTCCTTCTCTCTACGCCGCAGTCCGCGGAGAAGACAAGCGAACTTCCCGGGCCATGGATCAGCTGCGTACGCCGATTCCGATCTGCGGCTCACCTCGCCGACGACGAACGGACGTCCGCCTGCCCGTCAAATCTGGCCCACCGCCCACCACTGCCGTCTATGTATTTCTCTACCGTGCGCATTTTCTAGCAGTCCATCGATGCGCGTATAAAGAAATGGCCCAGATCCAGATGCGCTTTGGATATCGAGCTCACTGGAGCTCGGGCTCAATTACTCCGCGTCCTATTATATTATCATTCTTACATACTTTGGCCATTATTTTTTATTATTTTTCTGGACTAACATAATCATCCAGTGTCCAGTGCCAGAGGATGTTTTATGCTTGTTTTTTTATTTTTTCACAGAAAATCAATACCTACGAAGGCCCAAACACGACAAAACTTTTTGACATTTTTTTTCCTGGAATATAAGAGACCCTAAAAGCTTTAGGAGATGATCAGAAGATGGAGCAGGGGGCACAAGCCCAGGGGCACACCCTGTAGGCTTGTGGGGCCCTACTGCTCCATTTGCCCTAATCTCTGACCTATAAATTCACATATATTTCAAAACCCTCGGAGCGAGACCCGAAACAATATTATCGCCGCCGCAAGCCTCTGTTCTGAAGCGATCTTGTCTAGAGCCATTTTCTGACACTTGCCTGAGTGGGAAACCATCCACGGAGGCCCCTTCATCAACCTTGTCGGCTCCATGGTGATGTGTGAGTAGTTCATCCTTGGGGTTTAGGGTATGTACTAGTAGTTATATGTTTGATCTCTCTCTCATGTTCTTGATGGATTTCAACCTTGATTGTATCATGCGCTTTAGTAATAAAGTTGGATTTTATGATGTTCATCTCCCTCTATTCTTTTTGTGGTAAACTGAGTCTTGCTCTTTGAAGTTTCTTTGATTTGAGATCACTTGATGCATGTCTAGTAATTAACTTGCGGATACCCGTGATGACATTAAGGTAATCTAGGCATAAAGGTTGAACAATACGTATCATATGGTGTTGTCATAGTACGATCTCTAGGACCATTCATGAAACTTTGGGAGTTGTTCAATATATTGGTTGGAAACGCAACTTTGAGGTGGTTTGCTACCTACGTGATTTCATCCTACTTTCTCCAATAGAATAGAAACTTTGGAGTGATTCTTTGCTGGACTTTGAGGGATTATCATGGTGTTCAACTATGTTAGTGATGTTGAGAGATTGCACTAACGAAAGTATGAACCCTAGGCCTTATTTCCAAGCACTGAGACACCATTTTTACTCACTTTTGTTACTTGCTACTTTGTTGTTTTTATATGTTCAAATTAAAAAACCTATTTCTATCATCCATACTACGCATCTATCATCATATCTTCGTCAAACTAGTGCACATATACAACTAACAATTGTATTAGGTATGTTGGGAACACAAGAGACCACTTCTATTTGATAGCTGAGTTGCTTGAGAGATAACCACCTTCATCCCGCACCCTCTTGCGGATTGATAAATCTTTGGTCATCCATTTGAGGGAAATTTGCTTCTATCCTACGAAACTCTGCGCTTGGAGGCCCAATAAAGTCTATAAGAATAAAGTTGCATAGTAGACATCAGACTCCCTAAAGATGGAATATGGTTCTCAACGACCGAGTTCGGTGGATCTGTTTGGATCGAATCTTCGTTCGTGTGTCTACAAGTTGGATACTTTCGATCTATACTTCTATTCATTGGCGAAGGTTGTTGGTCTGATGCACTGGTCCTGTAGGGCCTTGGCATGACGACTTCCCATCTGTCTACTACAACAAGTTTGGCCTGACTCCAGTGAGGAATGGGCGATGGCGGCGGCGCGCCTTCGACTCGCTCTAGTACTTATAGACGTCGCTAGGTGGTATATGGACATGGATGTAATTTTTTATTTCTGTGTTTTACTGCCATGTCATGATGAATAGGAATTTTCTTGCAAAACAGGCAAAATAACTCAAATAAGCATGACAATTTTCTATTTGGCCCATGGATTTTTTGCTTGAGTTTTGATTAGCGTGTGTTACATCACTTAGGTTGAGCCAGACCGCCTCCCATAAAATGAATGTCATTCTCCAGATTCCTACACTATGATGTAAAGAGTTCAGGAAACCCAGTCTTAAGATAGTCTCTCTTTCCCAAGTGCCTCCCTCTTCCATCACCGAACCTTCAAGTAAGTAGGGAATGGTTCTGCTTTAAGTACATAACTCAATTGTATCCGGAATGGGAATTGGGCTCCCATGATTGGTTAGGCCTGGTTGCAAGTAAATGGCGATCAACAGCAGTGTAGAGGCTGGGCTTTTTTGTTGGGGGTGCCCACCGCTCTTGTACTTGCCCATCAATCCTCGACGGGGTCCACCAAATGAAATAAGGAAGCGTCCATGTCAATGATGTACAATTTCTCAATGACCGAGTTCCAAAGACTAAGGGCATCTCTAGTCAATCCCCTACATTCGGTTATAGGAGTAAAAATTCTAGTTTACTCCTCTAACCGACACCTAGCCAAATTCATAAACTGAATAGTGGAGTAAAAAATTACTCCTAGGCCCCATGGGCGCATATCGACATCGAGGTGGTCGAGTAAAATTTACGCCCACTTTTTGCGAACCCCATCCCCCACTACATCGGTGCCGGCTGTGCCGATGACCATCCACCACCTCTATCTCTACCTCGATGCCTCCCTTGGCCCTCTGTACCTTTCTGCTAGAGTCCGAGCCGTTCGCCAACCGTCGTAGTCGTTAGAGATGAGCTGAAACGTCATCGCCGCCACGTCGACCGATTCGTCAAAAATCGCCTCGGATCTTCTTCCTCGTTGGCTACTCGGCATTCACTGTGTTGCGCACCTTTGCCGTGTTGGGAAACATAGTAGAAAACAAAAAAAATCACCCTATGATCACCCAAGAACAATATGAAGATGCATAAACGTTTTGGATCATTATCGGTACCAACTTCGAGTAGCAGCGGAAGTAGACGAGTCGGTGTAGATCATACATGGAGTCCCTCTAACCATAGATGAACGATCCCGTGAACCGACCATGAATAGTCCCTCGAACGGAAGACCGAAAGCACGGCCTCTCTGCTTGGTTGCAAGCGTACTGTCTTCACGATCCAGCAACGCTTCACCGTCCAGAGCTAATTGTTGCTGGAGAATTAGAAGGAGGAGATTAGAACCACACATGACTTCTAATTATGAGGATTAGAGGATCGAGGTTAAGCCCTAATTGATCAACTAGGACCAACTGAAAGTAGAACTATAGGAGGCTCCAGAACTTGTGTAGAAAAAGCACCAAATATGTATATATAGATTGGAGGGGGAGAGGGGGGCCCACACAAGGAGGGAAGGAATCCCTCCTTGGTGCGCTAGCCATAAGGGGAGCGAAAACCCTCCCCTAGTCCAATTTGGCCTCCCCTCCAAGGAGAAGGGGGGCGCCTTCCGTTATTGGGCCCTTGTGGCCTAATCCTCCTTCCACCTTTTGGCCTTTTTAAGGCCCGTTGATATTTAATTAAATATAAAAACCTCTTAAAAATTACCAGAGACTTTTTTACCAATATATTATTTATCAATAATACCCGGTAAACTCCGAAACCCTTCCGGTGACCCTGAAACACTTCCGGTTCCTCTTGAAGCTAATTCGAATATTAATGAACCAATTCCACAAATAAATCCTCGATACTCTCATCCTACTAACACTCAACAGATCATGATTATCTTAAACTTGTGACCATGTAGGTTTGGTAAAACATAGACATGAACGAAACCCCTTCGTTCAATGCCTGATAGCGGAACCGTGGACATCCACATCGATCCCTATGATTAGACAAATGAAATTCAAGTGCACATTTGGTTATCATGTGCTATTCCCTTTGCTTTGCGATACTTTACAAAACCCGAGATGTACGGTATCCTCCTAAGTCATACACATGCTCACTGTACCGTTATCTGTGTTACAGGTTTTGTTCTTCTTTCTCGTTGAAGTGTTCCGATATCCCCGTGACATAGTCACATGTGTCTGGCCAGACAATGATGGATGTCGTCACACCGAGAGGCCCCTAAGAATATCTCTCCTTGGTCAGAGGAGCAAATTCCACTCTCGATCTATATAGTCCCTTGTCAAATTTTCCGATGAACCTGTAAATTGTCATTATGATCACCGTGTTACATGACGTTTGAGCAACCTCAAAGATCATGTATGGTAAGATGCGACTACGATACTCTCATGGCCTAAAGAACAAAAACACATGTTAACACTCTGTATTATAACAATTTATTTCAGACGATATTATCTCAAAGTGTAACAAAAAAGTTTGGGTCGATTCAATATGATCGTTCTTCTAATGTCATACTCTCAATGTTGTTTTAGGACTATCTTTACACTTAACGATATACTAAAATCTGGAAAACATGATCACCAACAACACTTGACTCAGTCTTAGAGGCAAGACTAGGAACCTATTCGTTACCGTTTTATCATTCCACACGTACATACGAGTTTTTCATTGAATCACATATTCCAAGATCATAGCAGTTATAGCATTAAATATAAACTCTTAATTATGAAAATGGAAATATAACAATACAATATTATTGCCTCTAGGGCATATTTCCAACAGTCTTCCACTTGCACTAGAGTCAATAATCTAGTTACATAGACTATTTTAACACCTATGGCTTATCCGGTGTTGCTCATGCATTGCTCGTGGTAGAGCCTTAGTCATAGGTTCTGGCACTTTCAAAACCATGTATTATTTGTGTTAATCATGTCTGATCTTTACGTATCTTTACGTGGGATCTTGATTCGTTTTGCTTTGAGCAATGGCACCACTATTCATAATACAGTGTCATTGGTTTCATCGCACTGGGGATCATACCAACTATATCACGAGACTTCTTGATCCAGATTGCTTTGAAACATCTGATGCTTTCAACATATTCTTCTTTCGCTATAGAATCCACAATAATGTTCATGATTTGAAAACAGTTCCAAACAATTATTCTAACATAGCCCAATAATTATATCAATCATGAAATTGGTGATCGTGTAACCATTTACAACGATCTCTTCATCTCCCCTATAGACAAAGAACAAGTTCTTTGTCCTAGTGAGATACTCAATTATATTAACAATTACCTAGTGAGCCAATCAGGATCACTTTGGTCCCTGCTACTAACACTTAGTGCATAAGAAACATTTGGCCTTATACATACCATAGCATTCATGATGAATTCAATCATCGAGATATATTGAATTCCACTCATGTGCATGTTGCTTATCAAATATCTTATATGCATTGATTTCTTCTTAGAATCATGCTAAGTGATATTTGGAGAAAACACTTTCTCCATTTTAAACCTTTTAAAACCTGTAATGTATTCATTTTGGCTTAGCACAATCAGACGTCTTCATCTATCTATATAGATCTTTATATCTAATAAGTTGCTTCGCCTTTCATTGGAAACATATTCTTTATAATTTTTCATTGTGCCTAGAAACTTTATATTATTTCCAATCAATAATATGTGGTTTACATATACGATTAGAAATTCTATAGAGCTCCCACTAAATTTCTTGTATACACAAGTTTCTTCATCATTTTAATAAGGTCAAACTTTTTAACAATCTCACTAAAATATTGATTCCAGCTCCTTGATACTTGCTTCAAACCATGGAAATACCTTTGAAGCTTGCACACCTAACTGGTATCCTGAGGATCTACAGAACTTCTAGTTGTATCATTCATACATCATTTCCATTTAGCAAACTAGTTTTGATATCCATTTGCTACATACCTTCTAAAGGTTCAACCAAGTTCCAAAACTTAATTGTCGTATATAAACTCCATTTAAGTATGCATGGTTATAAGCCATTCCTCTGAGCTAGGCACCGCCACTGGTTCCTTGTAGTGCCCAATTTCATCATTTTCTAAGATGAATATCTCATTGTGAGATCATTCAGGAGGTTCATTAACTCTTCCTGATCAACGCAATTTTGTTACAAACTTTAAGTAGAGTTTCTACATATACATCTGGTGTAGTAACTTCCAACTCAGTTCCGCGGACAATTTTTGGAACAACTTCTGGTTTGTTAATCCTACTTACTTTCGCTAGAGATTCAGTAATCCTATCAAGATGCACTGTCCTCCCACTTACTTCTTTAGCAAGGAAACTTCTTCTAAAGAAAGTGTTCATTCTTTATAACAAACACTTTATGCTTGAAATATATCTCTGGGATGACCTATAGTTTAGCATTTGTCTCGATCATGTACTCCATAACTCATATGGTGTCATCTTGCAAGACAATTAGACTGTACACCATGTCTGATTGCAAACGCCTTCATGGGCATTGAAGTGAGCCCACCTCTTTTTTTCAGAAAACTTCTGATCTATTCATCTTCAATCATGATAGTACAACGCACACCAGAATAACAAAAAAATACATCCAGATCTGTAGACCACCTAGCGACGATTACAAGCACTAAAGTGAGCCAAAGGTGTGCCGCCGTCATAGCCCCTCCCTCGTCGGGTCCGGGCAAAACTTGTTAAAGTAGACAGTTAGGAAGCCGCCGTGCTAAGGCCCCATCGGACCAGCGCGCCAGAACAACAACCGTCACCGATGAAAAGACGTGTAGATCGGGAGGATCCAAGCTAAAGACACACGGATGTAGTCGAACGAAACCGGATCTGAATAGATTCACCAAAAAGAACCACCTACCGAATCCAGCGAGATCCGCCGGAGACACGCGTCCACCCGATATCCGATGATGCTAGACGCAGTGAGCCCAGCTTAATACTCCATGGATACGAACAACCAAGTCTTGATATGACAGGGGGTGAGTACCAGGTGATACCACACCCTAAATGCTCCGATGATACCAACTTTGAAAAATCAATTTAGATGTTTTAAAAAAATCTGATTTTTTTTGTGTATGTTCACATCATATGTGACTACAATCCCTAAAAAAACCAGATCCAAATTCGAAAAACACATTGAGAAACAAAAATGATAAGTCTAGCAGACAAAAGCCCAATTGACACTATTCACATCTGGATTTGTCTTTTTTGTTTCTCAATGTGCATTTCGAATTTGAAGCTGAAATTTTTAAGAATTGTGGAAACATACCTTATGAACATTCATGATTTTTTTCAGAATTTTATGAAAAATTTAAAATTAAGTTTATTGAAATGGTATCATGGGAGCATTTAAGGTCTGGTATCACTAGATATTCTCCCATGACGGGGCAAAGATGGTGGCCTGGTGGGCACATAGTTCGAAGGGTTTTGTAGAAATGTTTTGGGGCACCTGCTCCAAAGGGTTCTTGTGTGACATCCATGCGGCACTTCGTTCGGTTTCAGGATAGTGCCTAGAGTATTTTTCTGCTCGCATGAGTTAACGATTTGAGAGGAACCTACAAGGTGGAGACGTGTCGCGTTCTTGACAGGTCTTGGCTAGCACAGTAAGAGCCTATCAGTCTCAGTAAAATCAAATCAAATGAATAGCAAAACATGCGTGTTGGTAACAAAACCTCTACTCCTGTCGCTGCGGTAATGCCTTCTATTGGTCCAACTTTGTTTTCTAAACATAGTACAATATTTGATCATTGATTGTTCAAAACGTGTACACATGAAGTGGATGGCAACCACTACCATAACGCCATATACTGGTCAGACTTCGGACTCCAAGCATAGTATTTGACCATTGATCACTTGACGATTTCGCTATTTCTATTATGCACACATGTGAAACAACTATTTCTAAGTCGACACACGAGCCATTTTGTTTTTTGAAATAGCACACACACACGCGGGCCATTTGACTTACACATTAGTAAGGTAAGATGTTTTGTGAAATGAAATATTCATCCACGAAATACGTGGTTCGGAGTGGAGCGGAGTCAGAGCTTGCCGGCGGGCGAGGTCCATCTGTCAAGCATGTCAAGGCACTCCTTGGGGCGGTACTCCGGCGCGGTGTGCCCGGCGCCCTTGACGGTGGCGTAGGTGAGGTTGTAGGCGTACTCCGTCGTGAACCCCGCGACCTGCTGCTTGGAGTACCACGGCCTCCAGGGCGCCACCACGGGGTAGCCCATCGTCCTGATCCATGCCTGCGTGCCCACGAAGGTGAAGTCCAGGTCGTGGTCACCGTTGTACACCAGCGCCCGGTAGCCCCGGCGCGTCAGGTTGACGTGGTACGGTACTGTGCTTCGCACGTCGTGCCGGAAATGCGACAGAGTGGTGCACCGGCTCCACGCGCCAATGGAGCCGGCGCGGATGCCCAGCGTCTCCCTCACCTCCGCGTCGTCCGACCAGATGTACGACAGCCGGTACCCGTTGTCCCGGCACTCGACAGGGAGGGCCAGCCTATGCTGCAGGTTGTCCTGGAGCAGCAGCCTTGCCGTCTTCATGAAGACGGTGGCGCCGCCGGGGTCTCGCAGCGCGAGGCCGCAAAAGGGCTCGAGAACGTGCACGGGGTTGATGTCGGTGGTGACCACGCTGATGGCGTCGAGAGCGTTGGCGCACCGCGCGTTGCTCGGGGTGACGAAGTCGTCCCGGCTGCAGCTGACCTGCGCCGCCTCGTAGAGCTCGTCGGAGATGAGCCCCATGCCGTGCATGAAAGGCACCTTGCCCGGGGTGTCGTACCTGTCGTCCGTGCCAGGGTTGCCCACCAGGTAGCCCTGCAGGTTGAGCTTGGGGCCTCCGCTTGCGTGGCCGGCATCATTATGATTGGCGATCTCGAGCGCGGCGACCGGGACGGTGTAGCCGGAGTAGGAGTCGCCGCCGATGTAGAGCGGGTTGGAGGCAAACTCGGGGTGGTCGGCGATCCACTTCTCGAGGAATATCCGGAGCTGCGCGCCGGTGCCGGTGAGGCTGACGTTGAGGCCCTGCTCCTCCCGCGCGAAGGAGAAGCCCGTGCCGACGGGCGCGTCGAGGAATATGACGTTGCTCACCTTGGTCCACGAGTCCTCGAAGTAGACCAGGGTCGGGAACCCCTCGGTGTAGCCGGCCACGTCGAACTTGAGAGGGCCGATCTCGAAGAAGAGGCCGGAGAGCGCGGAGCAGCCGGGGCCGCCGGTGATCCACAGGATGAGGGGGTCCTCCCTCGGGCTGCGCTCCGACTGGATGAAGTAGTAGAAGAGCTCCGTGCCGTGCGTGTCGTCCACCTCCACGTACCCCGTCTCCAGGTAGAAAGGCAGAGGGCCATCGAACCCTTTGACGTGCGTGATGGCGTTCCGCCGCCGCTCGTACACTGCCGCCGGCGAGCTGAAGGCCAGGTCGGCGACCACGAGGATGAGGAGGAGCAGCAGCCTGGCCATGTGGACTAGCTTGCTCCGCTGGAGCGCTTGCAGGAGTAGAATGCCAATATGAAGACGACTTGGCGAGCCGGGAGCCACTCCGTGGTGGTTATCCTCCAGCCAAATCGCCCCAGGGCGCGCTCCCGCGGCGAAGCGTGTGGCACGAGGAGCACAATAAAATGGGATCGGCTAGGTGTAGTCAACTGAAAATTATATTTCCGTGTCACTTGTTTATGTGTGAATGATGCGCAGCCACAAAAGAAAAAAGCCTAAGGCGGGCCACAGCATGCCACCACGCGAGGTTCCGATCGGGACCGTGCCCTGCTACTCTCTTGCGATTTGCAGGAATTTTGGAGGGAGAAAGCGCGAGGAGAGAGAGCTTGAGAGAGAGAGAGCGAGTTCGTGACAGAGATTTGAGCCGTGTGCATGCATGCGACAATCGCCCCAGGGTTTATAAATAAAGGGAAAAATTCATTTTAAAACCTGAATTCATAGAGGTTAGACGAAACGAACCCCCACATTGAAATTCCTATCGATTGCACACTGAACTATACAATCCCGATCTAAAATAAACCCTAGGGTCGTTTGGAACACCGGGATCCCGGTCTAAAATGAACCTACTGTCCACTTCGTGCAATCTGTAAGGCCCAGCAACCTACGGACAACACAAATGAAAAAAATATGGTCAACTATTTGCGAGTAGCAAGAATCGAATCGAACTGCAGTGGTGTACGTTGACAGCTGTAGTCCTTAACCACTACGTCAACTTCACTTAGTTGTACACTGCTGCAAAAATATAACTATTTGACCGTTCTTTAGTTCACGAAACGAAAAAACTACAGAAATTCAAAATAGTTCAGGGAAATTGAAAAGCAAGTTCATATGGGACCTGGTGATGGCATATGGGGATGCTCAGCCATCTGGCAAAGCAAGAATTCTAGCTGAGCTATCTAGAATCTTTCAAAACAATGTGAACCCTATCCTGAGAGGAGGGGATTTCAACATAATTAGGAAAGCTTCTAGAAAAAAATAAACCTAGTACTCTAGGGCCTTGGAGTTTCCTTTTTAACGTAATCATAGAACAAGCTGGGGTTCGAGAGCTTGACATGCATGGTAGGCAATATACTTGGGGGAATAATCTACCCCAACCTACCTTTGAGAAACTAGATAGAATTTTATGTGATGTGGAGTGGGAAGAAAATTATCCTTTAACAGATGTCTTTGCTCTTTGCAGAGAAAAATATGATCATGTACCATTGTTCCTGGACACTGGAGATGTGATAAAAAATGATCCTTTGTTTAGATTTGAAAACTCCTTGTTCCTCAGGGAAGGTTTAGATGACTTGGTTATTAAAACTTGGAAAGCAAATGGATCCAAAATATCTAGTCTGGACAACTGGCAAAATAAGCTGAGAAATTTAAGACCAGTTTTAAAAGGTTGGAATAGGAACATGCATGCATGGTATAGGGAGCTCAAAAATATATATTGACTAAATTGGATAATACTGATAAAAAATGTGAGAAGTATGGATTAAATGTAGATGATAGGAAAGAACAAATGGAGCTTAGAGCTCAGCCGAATAGACTGTTGGGGCAAGAAGAAGCCAAATGGAGACAGAGAGAAAGGTGGATGAATTGATTGGGGGAGATAATAATACTAAATATTTTCATGCAGAAGCGAATGGGAGAGGCAGTGCTTGATCAAGAAGAAGGGAAAGTGGAAGGGGAGAAGAATTTAATTGACTATATTACAAAATTCTATAAAAAATTATTTGGAGCAGCTGAAGTTTCTAGTATTTCCTTATGCATTGATAATCCTGCCAAGATACTCCCAACTCAAAAAGAGATGCTAATTGGGGAGTTTTCTCTGGAGGAAATTAAGACAGCTGTTTTCCAGATGGCTCATAACAAATCCCCTGGTCCAGATGGCTTTACTGTTGGATTTTATCAACATTTTTGGGAACTGATTAAAGAAGATCTCAAACAAATGTTTGATGATCTATATAATGGGGTCCTGGATATCAAAAGACTGAACTATGGAATCATTACTCTGGTGCCAAAAACTAAAGAAGCTAATCAGATACAAAAACATAGACCCATATGTCTGTTGAATGTTAGCTTTGAATTTTTTACAAAGGTCTTAATGAACAGACTTAATTTGGTGGTTGATTCTATAATCCCAGTACAAAATGCCTTTACTAAAGGGAGGTACATAATGGAGGCGGTCCCGGTGCTACATGAAGCACTTAACAATGTTCATGTTAAAAAACATAGTGCTCTATTGTTGAAAGTAGATTTTGAAAAAGCCTATGATAAAATCAAATGGCCTTTTGTTCTCCAAATGCTAAAGGGAAAAGATTTCCCCAATAAATGAATATACTGGGCCATGGGTACTATTAGAGGGGGGAAAGTCCGTATTCAAGTTAATGAAAATTATGGCCCTCACTTCCCTACCTATAAAGGGTTGAGACAGGGAGATTCTTTATCCCCTTTAATGTTTAATCTAGCAGCAGATGCCTTGGCCATTCTAATGAATAATGCTAGGAAAGCTGGCATAATTAAAGGGCTGCTGGCTGACACCTTTGAAGGGGGATTAATATGTTGCAATATGCAGATCATACTATTTTCTTAATGCAAGATGATTATGAAAGTGCTTGCAATCTGAAATACATACTATGCTTGTTTGAACAAATGTCTAGCCTGAAGATAAATTTCCATAAGAGTGAGATTTTCTTGTTTGGTGCAGTTGTTGACAAAAAACATGAATATTCTAGGATATTTACATGCCCTGTGGGCGAACTTCCTATGAAATATTTAGGGCTCCCTGTTGATAAAAAAGAATCAAAAACAAAAAATGGAAGCCGTCTGAAAACAAAATGGAAGGAAAATGTGGACCATGGCAAGGGAGGCTGTTAGCTAGTGCTGGGAGATTAACTCTGATACAATCTTCTCTAACTGGAATCCCATACTTCATGATGTACTTTTATGGCCAGCCTGTGGGTGTGGAAAAAAGAATGAATTTCTTTAGGGCTAGGTTGTTATGGCAAGAAAATAATGATAAGAAAAAAATATCATCTAGTGAGGTGGGGAGAGGTGTGCAAACCAAAAGATATGGGAGGCCTGGGCATACAAAACCTAGCATTGATGAACAAAGCCTTGCTCTGTAAATGGTGGTGGAAAATCTATAACACGGATGGAATGTGGCAACAAATGATGAGACATAAAGACATAAAAAAGAACCGTGTCAGTAATGCTAAGAGTAGAAGTGGAGACTCGCAGTTCTGGGGGAGCTGTTGAAACATAAAAGTTTCTTCTTCTCTTTGTGTAAGTTTGAGATAGGAAATGGTGAAAAAACCAGATTCTGGAAGGACTGGTGGATTGGCCCTAAAACTTTGAAAGACAGTTATCCACGCCTCTATAACATATGTTTTGGCAAGGAAAAGTCGGTGTCAAATATTCTAAACAAAGGGCTTGACAAAATACGCTTTAGGAGATCTCTGAGGGGGGAATCCTTGGAATTTTGGGAACACATCAAGGAGGTGTGCGGGAGCGTGACTTTAGGAAAATGTCAGGACAAGATCAGATGGACACTGACGGGGGATGGCAAATATACTGTCAAAACCTGTTACAATTGTTCCTTCTGTGGGAGAGAGGAAGATATAGACCATCTCTTTATACATTGCTTGGTGGCGAAAATGTTATGGATGGTCATGAAATGTTCCTTTGATTTACAAGATATCCCTGACAAGATTAATGATAACTTTTTTAGGTGGATAAACAAGTTTGAAAAAAAGTGATAAGAATCTTATAATAGTTGGAATATCTGACATGCTATGGACGATGTGGAAACTAATAAACAAATTAGTTTTTGATAATCACAGGGTGGTTGACCCTTGTGTTCCTGTGAACTTGATTATTAAAAATTTGCATGAATGGTGTGTATTGCAGAAAAACTAAGGAAGAATAAATCACATGAAGGAGGGCGTAAAGCAAGTTGAACTGGTTGCTAGGGAGATCTTCAAGGCGACGTGTGGATGGACGACCAGAGTGCCCAGGCTAGAAGGCTCCTGAAGATCAGACATGTCGAAGCTTCTCCTCCTCTGTTACCTGCAACTCAATGTTTTCCACCTTCCTTACTTGTTGCATTTTGGACCTTGTAATAGGAGAGACTCTTTTCTCCATGTAATAGCGGGTAATATTTCCACTAGCTTTTGGGTTTCTCTGGTGTTGTATGGTGCTAGAGAATAGTCTATCTTGACATAATGCTGTGTGGGAGGAGGGAAGTGGATCCCTTTTTCAACATAGCATTGTCAGTTGTTGCCTCGAGAGGCTTAGAGTCTGTTAGTAAGTGTCAGGTCTGGGGTCTGTGAACCTTGTGATTTCTTTAAATGAAATCGGAGAGGAAAGCTCTCTTTTATCAAAAAAAAAGTTCAAGGAAATTTAAAAAGATCATGAATTTGGCAAAAAAAATGCGACTTTGATTTTTTTTTGTGGATTTAAAAAGTTCACGGATTATAAAAATTCCACGAATTTTCTAAAAAAGTCACAAATTAAAAAACATATTGAAAAAAAGTTTCACGCATTAGATAATTCTTTTACGGATTATATAAAAAGAAAAAAAGGAAAAAAAATCACGAATTAATCTGTTTTCGAGGATTATATAAAAAATAAAAATAGAAAAAAGTTTCCTGCATTACATATTTTTAGCAGTGTAGCAGACAAAATGGGCTTGCCCAGCATGGGGACGGGTGCATACAGTGGTCAACACTGCGGCTTAAGTTCATCAATTAAAAAAAATGTTAATTGTGTATAATTTAAAATGTTCAACGTATATTAAGAAAATGTTCAATGGATATTACAAAATCTTCAGTCCATAATATTTAGAAATGTTCAAATAATTTCGATACATGATGTTTCGCGCCGCAAATATATTAGTTGAACTCACTAGTTCGGTTGGCAAGTACCAGCAGCTAATACGACTGAGGTCGCGAGTTCGCGTCCCTCCGGCAAAAGTTTTCCAGCATTTCTTTTTGCGCACCTGCTATTCAATAGCTCCAAATGGGCCGATTTTTATATACTTTAAAATAATTTGAGCATTCTAAAAAATATTTACGGGATTTGTAAACAATATGGAAATTTGAAAAAAAGTTCATATATTTCAGATAAGGTGTCCTGGTGGTTTGTTGCTTCGATCAATTTTCTATTCAAGCTACCACCGCGTGCTAATTATTTTTAACAAAAAAACTAAAGCAGGCCGGTGCAGCGGGGAGCAGGGTCTACGCCCTTTGAATTTTTTTGTTTTTGAATGAAAAAAATACTCAAGTGGGCCGGCCCACCAGACGAATCCCAGTTTAAATTGATGGCAGGGTTCGATTTAAACCGAGATTGTAGAGTTCAGGATGCAATCGACCAAGATTTTGACTTGGGGATTCATTTCGCCCAACCTCTACAAGTTCAAGTTTTAAAATAAACTTTTTCCAAAAAAAAATCGCCCCAGGGCACACTCCGGCGGCGAACCGTGTGGCACGAGGAGCACACTAAAATTCGGTGGAGACCATCTCCAGGCCACGTCCTGCGCACTCGCCCGCTCTAGCGCTCCTTCCCCTCGGCTCGCAGGCAGCATCACTCCTTTTTTTATGGCAAAAATAAACATGGTGGGATCCGAAGATCAGGGACTAAAAGGAGAAGAACGGGCAGCCCTAGCGGCTAGGTAACAGGGGCAATGTTCTCATGATTGAGTCCCAAACGGGGTCGCTAAACAAGTTCCTCCAGTAAGACGGCAAAGCTCAGTTCTTCGTCAGGAGCGTATTTGGTTGCCTGCATAGAGCCTAATTAGGCCCGCGCGGGAAGGAAGAGGCCTATTTGGTTACCCGGTTTCACTGTTGGGCCTGCATCACACGCTTCTTAAAGCAGCCCAGAGGCTGGCTCGCTGGAAACGGTCGAGTCGGCAGTTTCTCGTGAGCCAGGCCGAGACGAGCGCAAGCGAGCGGGCCCTTATACAAGTGGAGACGGGAGGGATGCGAGGTGATTACGTGAGGTCTTCTTTAGGGATGGCACCCGCCGGGTTTGGGTATGGGTGGAGGCACCCCATACCCTTACCCGTCGCCCCGAACCTTACACATTACCCATACCCATACCCATCGATGTTAGGGAACGTAGTAATTTCAAAAAAATTCCTACGCACACGCAAGATCATGGTGATGCATAGCAACGAGAGGGGAGAGTGTTGTCCACGTACCCTCGTAGACCGAAAGCGGAGCGTTAGCACAACACGGTTGATGTAGTCGTACATCTTCACGGTCCGACCGATCAAGTACCGAGCGCACGACACCTCCGAGTTCAGCACACGGTCAGCCCGATGACGTCCCTCGAACTCCGATCCAGCCGAGTGTTGAGTGAGAGTTTCATCAGCACGACGGCGTGGTGACCACGATGATGCTCTACCGACGCAGGGCTTCGCCTAAGCACCGCTCTGATGTGCTCGAGGTGGAATATGGTGGAGGGGGGGGGGGTACCGCACACGGCTAAAAGATCAAACGATCAATTGTTCTATCTCTAGGGTGCCCCCCTGCCCCCGTATATAAATGAGCAAGGGGGGAGGTGCGGCCGGCCTAGAGGGGGCGCGCCAGGAGGAGTCTAGGACTCCCCCCCTTTCCTAGTTGGATTAGGACTTGGGGGGGAGAGGAGGGAGAGAGGAAGGAAGGGGGGGGGCGCCCCCTCTCATTTTCCTATTCTGACTAGGGGGGGAGGGGCGCGCGGCCCAGCCTTGGCCGCCTCTCCTCTTCTCCGCAAAGGCCCACTAAGGCCCATTAACCCCCGAGGGGTTCCGGTAACCCCTCCGGTACTCCGGTAAAATCCCGATTTCACCCGGAACAATTCCGATATCCAAAAATAGGCTTCCAATATATCAATCTTCATGTCTCGACCATTTCGAGACTCCTCGTCATGTCCGTGATCACATCCGGGACTCGAACAACCTTCGTACATCAAAACATATAAACTCATAATATAAGCATCATCGAAACGTTAAGCGTGCGGACCCTACGGGTTCGAGAACTATGTAGACATGACCGAGACACGTCTCCGGTCAATAACCAATAGCGGAACCTAGATGCTCATATTGGCTCCCACATATTCTACGAAGATCTTTATCGGCCAGACCGCATAACAACATACATTGTTCCCTTTGTCATCGGTATGTTACTTGCCCGAGATTCGATCGTCGGCATCTCAATACCTAGTTCAATCTCGTTACTGGCAAGTCTCTTTACTCGTTCTGTAATACATCATCCCGCAACTAACTCATTAGTTGCAATGCTTGCAAGGCTTAAGTGATGTGCATTACCGAGAAGGCCCAGAGATACCTCTCCGACAAATCGGAGTGACAAATCCTAATCTCGAAATACGCCAACCCAACAAGTACCTTCGTAGACACCTGTAGAGCACCTTTATAATCACCCAGTTACGTTGTGACGTTTGGTAGCACACAAAGTGTTCCTCCGGTAAACGGGAGTTGCATAATCTCATATTCATAGGAACATGTATAAGTCATGAAGAAAGCAATAGCAACATACTAAACGATCGCGTGCTAAGCTAACGGAATGGGTCATGTCAATCACATCATTCTCCTAATGATGTGATCCCGTTAATCAAATGACAACTCATGTCTATGGCTAGGAAACATAACCATCTTAGATCAACGAGCTAGTAGAGGCATACTAGTGACACTCTGTTTGTCTATGTATTCACACATGTATTATGTTTCCGGTTAATACAATTCTAGCATGAAAATAAACATTTATCATGATATAAGGAAATAAATAATAACTTTATTATTGCCTCTAGGGCATATTTCCTTCAGTCTCCCACTTGCACTAGAGCCAATAATCTAGATTACATAGTAATGATCCTAACATCCATGGAGTCTTGGTGCTGATTATGTTTTGCTTGTGGAAGAGGCTTAGTCAAGGGGTCTGCAACATTCAGATCCGTATGTATCTTACAAATTTCTATGTCTCCCACCTGGACTAGATCCAGGATGGAATTGAAGCGTCTCTTGATGTGTTTGGTTCTCTTGTGAAATCTGGATTCCTTCGCCAAGGCAATTGCACCAGTATTGTCACAAAAGATTTTCATTGGACCCGATGCACTAGGTATGACACCTAGATCGGATATGAACTCCTTCATCCAGACTCCTTCATTTGTTGCTTCCGAAGCAGCTATGTACTCCGCTTCACACGTAGATCCCGCCACAATGCTTTGCTTACAACTGCACCAACTGACAGCTCCACCGTTCAATGTAAACACGTATCCAGTTTGCGATTTAGAATCGTTCGGATCATTGTCAAAGCTTGCATCAATGTAACCATTTACGATGAGCTCTTTGTCACCTCCATAAACGAGAAACATATCCTTAGTCCTTTTCAGGTATTTTAGGATGTTCTTGATCACGGCCCGATGATCCACTCTGGATTACTTTGATACCTCCCTGCTAAACTTATAGAAAGGCACACATCAGTGCGGTACACAACATTGCATACATGATAGAGCCTATGGCTGAAGCATAGGGAACATCTTTCATCTTCTCTCTATCTTCTGCAGTGGTCGGGCATTGAGTCTTACTCAACTTCACACCTCGTAACACAGGCAAGAACACTTTATTTGCTTGATCCATTTTGAACTTCTTCAAAACTTTTTCAAGGTATGTGCTTTGTGAAAGTCCAATTAAACGTCTTGATCTATCTCTATAGATCTTGATGCCTAATATATAAGCTGCTTCACCGAGGTCTTTCATTAAAAAACTCTTATTCAAGTATCCCTTTATGCTATCCAGAAATTCTATATCATTTCCAATCAGCAATATGTCATCCACATATAATATCGGAAATGTTACAGAGCTCCCACTCACTTTCTTGTAAATCTGAGGCTTCTCCAAAAGTCATGCAAAACCAAATGCTTTGATCACACTATCAAAGCGTTTATTCCAACTCCGAGAGGCTTGCACCAGTCCATAAATGGATCGGTGGAGCTTGCACACTTTGTTAGCTCCCTTTGGATCGACAAAACCTTCTGGTTGCATCATATACAACTCTTCTTCTGGAAATCCATTCAGGAATGCTGTTTTGACATCCATCTTCCATCTTTCATAATCATAAAATGCGGCAATTGCTAACATGATTTGGACAGACTTAAGCATCGCTACGGGTGAGAAGGTCTCATCATAGTCAATCTCTTGAACTTGTCGAAAACCTTTCACAACAAGTCGAGCTTTGTAGACAGTAACATTACCGTCAGCGTCAGTCTTCTTCTTGAAGATCCATTTATTCTCAATTGCTTGCTGATCATCGGGCAAGTCAACCAAAGTCCACACTTTGTTCTCATACATGGATCCCATCTCAGATTTCATAGCCTCAAGCAATTTTGCGGAATCTGGGCTCACCATCGCTTCTTCATAGTTCGTAGGTTCATCATGGTCTAGTAACATGACTTCCAGAACAGGATTACCGTACCACTCTGGTGCGGATCTTACTCTGGTTGATCTACGAGGTTCAGTAATAACTTGATCTGAAGTTTCATGATCATCATCATTAACTTTCACTAGTTGGTATAGACGTCACAGGAACCGGTTTCTGTGATGAACTACTTTCCAATAAGGGAGTAGGTACAGTTACCTCATCAAGTTCTACTTTCCTCCCACTCACTTCTTTCGAGAGAAACTCCTTCTCTAGAAAGGATCCATTCTTAGCAACAAATGTCTTGCCTTCGGATCTGTGATAGAAGGTGTACCCAACAGTCTCCTTTGGGTATCCTATGAAGACACATTTTTCCGATTTGGGTTCGAGCTTATCAGGTTGAAGCTTTTTCACATAAGCATCGCAGCCCCAAACTTTAAGATACGACAACTTTGGTTTCTTGCCAAACCACAGTTCATAAGGTGTCGTCTCAATGGATTTTGATGGTGCCCTATTTAACGTGAATGCGGTCGTCTCTAAAGCATAACCCCAAAATGATAGCGGTAAATCAGTAAGAGACATCATAGATCGTACCATATCTAGTAAAGTACGATTACGATGTTTGGACACACCATTACGCTGTGGTGTTCCGGGTGGCGTGAGTTGCAAAACTATTCCGCATTGTTTCAAATGTAGACCAAACTCGTAACTCAAATATTCTCCTCCACGATCAGATCGTAGAAACTTTATTTTCTTGTTATGATGATTTTCAACTTCACTCTGAAATTCTTTGAACTTTTCAAATGTTTCAGACTTATGTTTCATTAAGTAGATATACCCATATCTGCTTAGATCATCTGTGAAGGTGAGAAAATAACGATATTCGCCACGAGCCTCAACATTCGTCGGACCACATACATCTGTATGTATGATTTCCAACAAATCTGTTGCTCTCTCCATAGTACCGGAGTACGGCGTTTTAGTCATCTTGCCCATAAGGCACGGTTCGCAAGTACCAAGTGATTCATAATCAAGTGGTTCCAAAAGTCCATCAAGATGGAGTTTCTTCATGCGCTTTACACCGATATGACCTAAACAAATGATTGCCATAAATAAGTTGCACTATCATTATCAACTCTGCATCTTTTGGCTTCAATATTATGAATATGTGTATCACTACTATCGATATTCATCAAAAATAGACCACTCTTCAAGGGTGCATGACCATAAAAGATATTACTCATATAAATAGAACAACCATTAATCTCTGATTTAAATGAATAACCGTCTCGCATCAAAAAAGATCCAGATATAATGTTCATGCTCAACGTTGGCACCAAATAATAATTATTTAGGTCTAAAACTAACCCCGAAGGTAGATGTAGAGGTAGCGTGCCGACCGCGATCACATCGACTTTGGAACCATTTCCCATGCGCATCGTCACCTCGTCCTTGGCGGTGTTAAGCTAATCCGTAGTCCCTGTTTGAGTTGTAAATATTAGCAGGCACCATGTATCAAATACCCAGTGCTCTTGTGAGCTCTAGTAAGGTACACATCAATAACATGTATATCGGATATACCTTTGTTCACCTTGCCATCCTTCTTATCCGCCAAATACTTGGGGCGCGATTCTGCTTCCGGTGACGGTCTGCTTTGCGGTAGAAGCACTCGATCTCGTGCTTAGGTCCGGACTTGGGTTTCTTCTCCTGAGCAGCAACTTGCTTGATGTTCTTCTTGAAGTTCCCCTTCTTCTTCCCTTTGCCCTTTTTCCTGAAACTGGTGGTCTTATTGACCATCAACACTTGATGCTCCTTTTTTTGATTTCTACCTCCGCAACCTTTAGCATTGCGAAGAGCCCGGGAATCGTCTTATCCATCCCTTGCGTGTTATAGTTCATCACGAAGCTCTTGTAGCTTGGTGGCAGTGATTGGAGAATTCTGTCAATGACGCTATCATCCGGAAGATTAACTCCCGGTTGAATCATGTGATTATTATACCCGGACATTTTGAGTATATGCTCACCGACAGAACTATTCTCCTCCATCTTGCGGTAGAACTTATTGGAGACTTCATATCTCTCAATCCGGGAATTCTTTTGAAATATTAACTTCAACTCCTGGAACATCTCATATGCTCCATGACGTTCAAAACGTCGTTGAAGTCCCGGTTCTAAGCCGTAAAGCATGGCACACTGAACTATCGAGTAGTCATCAACACGTGATCGCCGGACATTCACAATGTTTGCGATTGCCGGTAGCAGTGGTACACCTAGCGGTGCTTCCAGGACGTAATTCTTCTGTGCAACAATGAGGATAATCCTCAAGTTACGGACCCTGTCCGTGTAATTGCTACCATCATCTTTCAACTTTGCTTTCTCAAGGAATGCATTAAAATTCAACGGAACAACATCACGGGCCATCTATCTACAATCAACATAGACAAGCAAGATACTATCAGGTACTAAGTTCATGATAAATTTAAGTTCAATTAATCATATTACTTAAGAACTCACACTTAGATAAACATCCCTCTAATCTTCTAAGTGATCACGTGATCCAAATCAACTAAACCATAACCGATCATCACGTGAAATGGAGTAGTTTTCAATGGTGAACATCACTATGTTGATCATATCTACTATATGATTCACGCTCGACCTTTCGGTCTCAGTGTTCCGAGGCCATATCTGCATATGCTAGGCTCGTCAAGTTTAACCTGAGTATTCTGCGTGTGCAAAACTAGCTTGCACCCGTTCTAGATGGACGTAGAGCTTATCACAGCCGATCATCACGTGGTGTCTGGGCATGACGAACTTTGGCAACAGTGCATACTCAGGGAGAACACTTTTATCTTGAAATTTAGTGAGAGATCATCTTATAATGCTACCGTCAATCAAAGCAAGATAAGATGCATAAAAGATAAACATCACATGCAATCAATATAAGTAATATGATATGGCCATCATCATCTTGTGCTTGTGATCTCCATCTCGGAAGCACCATCATGATCACCATAAATCGTCACCGGCGCGACACCTTGATCTCCATCGTAGCATCGTTGTCGTCTCGCCAATCTTATGCTTCTACGACTATCGCTACCGCTTAGTGATAAAGTAAAGCATTACATGGCGATTGCATTGCATACAATAAAGCGAAACCATATGGCTCCTGCCAGTTGCCGATAACTCGGTTACAAAACATGATCATCTCATACAATAAAATTTAGCATCATGTCTTGACCATGTCACATCACAACATGCCCTGCAAAAACAAGTTAGACGTCCTCTACTTTCTTGTTGCAAGTTTTACGTGGCTGCTACAGGCTTTAGCAAGAACCGTTCTTACCTACGCATCAAAACCACAATGATAGTTTGTCAAGTTGGTGTTGTTTTAACCTTCGCAAGGACCAGGCGTAGCCACACTCGGTTCAACTAAAGTTGGAGAAACTGACACCCGCCAGCCACCTATGTGCAAAGCACGTCGGTAGAACCAGTCTCGCGTAAGCGTACGCGTAATGTCGGTCCGGTCCGCTTCATCCAACAATACCCCGAACCAAAGTATGACATGCTGCTAAGCAGTATGACTTATATCGCCCACAACTCACTTGCGTTCTACTCGTGCATATGACATCTACGCATAAAACCTGGCTCTGATACCACTGTTGGGGAACGTAGTAATTTCAAAAAAATTCCCACGCACACGCAAGATCATGGTGATGCATAGAAACAAGAGGGGACTCCGAGTTCAGCACACGTTCAGCCCGATGACGTCCCTTGAACTTCGATCCAGCCGAGTGTTGAGAGAGAGTTTCGTCAGCACGACGGCATGGTGACGATGATGATGTTCTATCGATGCACGGCTTCGCCTAAGCACCGCTACAGTATTATCGAGGTGGACTATGGTGGAGGGGGGCACCGCGCATGGCTAAAAGATCAAACGATCAATTGTTGTGTCTCTAGGGTGCCCCCCTGCCCCCGTATATAAAGGAGCAAGGGGGGAGGTGCGGCCGGCCTAGAGGGGGCGCGCCAGGAGGAGTCCTAATCCACAGAGAGTAGGACTCCCCCCTTTCCTAGTTGGATTAGGACTTGGGGAGGGTGAAGAGGAGGGAGAGAGGAAGGAAGGGGGGCGCCCCTTCTCCTTGTCCTATTCGGACTAGGGGGGAGGGGCGCGCGGCCCAGCCCTAGCCGCCTCTCCTCTTCTCCGCAAAGGCCCACTAAGGCCCATTAACCCCCGGGGGTTCCGGTAACCCCTCCGGTACTCCGGTAAAATCCCGATTTCACCCGGAACAATTCCGATATCCAAACATAGGCTTCCAATATATCAATCTTCATGTCTCGACCATTTCGAGTCTCCTCGTCATGTCCGTGATCACATCCGGGACTCCGAACAACCTTCGGTACATCAAAACATATAAACTCGTAATATAAGCATCATCGAAGCGTTAAGCGTGCGGACCCTACGGGTTCGAGAACTATGTAGACATGACCGAGACACGTCTCCGGGTCAATAACCAATAGCGGAACCTGGATGCTCATATTGGCTCCCACATATTCTACGAAGATCTTTATCGGTCTGACCACATAACAACATACTTTGTTCCCTTTGTCATCGGTATGTTACTTGCCCGAGATTCGATCATTGGTATCTCAATACCTAGTTCAATCTCGTTACCGGCAAGTCTCGTTACTCGTTCGTAATACATCATCCCGCAACTAACTCATTAGTTGCAATGCTTGCAAGGCTTAAGTGATGTGCATTATCGAGAGGGCCCAGAGATACCTCACCGAGCAATCGGAGTGATAAATCCTAATCCCGAAATCGCCAACCCAACAAGTACCTTCGGAGGCACACCTGTAGAGCACCTTTATAATCACCCAGTTACTTTGTGACGCGTTTGGTAGCACACAAAGTGTTCCTCCCAGAACGGGAGTTGCATAATCTCATAGTCATAGGAACATGTATAAGTCATGAAGAAAGCAATAGCAACAAACTAAACGATCGTGTGCTAAGCTAACGGAATGGGTCATGTCAATCACATCATTCTCCCAATGATGTGATCTCATTAATCAAATTACAACTCATATCTATGGGTAGGAAACATAACCATCTTTCATCAACGAGCTAGTCAAGTAGAGGCATACTAGTGACACTCTGTTTGTCTATGTATTCACACATGTATTATGTTTCCGGTTAATACAATTCTAGCATGAATAATAAACATTTATCATGATATAAGGAAATAAATAATAACTTTATTATTGCCTCTAGGGCATATTTCCTTCAATCGATGGGTACAATTTTTCCCCATACCTGTCACCCATCAGGGTACATGGGTACCCGTGGGTAAAATTACCCATATTTGCAACACATCAGTTTGAGTATTACATAGTCATAAACAACAACTTATAATTAATAATCTATAGACAATGACACATTATGACAGCAACACATACTCGTAAATAGGAGCACATTCTCATTAACAACAACACTTATATTTGTAAACATCAACAATTATTTGTACATACCAGGACATTAATGTAGTTGGCTGCTATCGAACCTGCGAGGTAATCCTAGACATCAATCACACTGATATCTAACCATATATAAGGAACGAGGCAATTCTGGACATCAATCACCTAGATATGTATCAGGTATGGGATTGTGAATGTGGGCCCATGGCTTTGTTTGTGGGCTAGCTGCGGGATTTATGTACATAATATAATACATTTAATATGTGGATAAATAATACTACCAAAAGAGCTCATGCGTTGCAACGGAAGAAAAAACATAACACACGCTCTTAACCCAACAACCATCACTCAATAGGTCCATCTCCTTTATTTTTGCGAGGCATCATATTTGTGTTGCCGCTTATCCTCCTTCTCTCCCTCGCTGGCGATGGCCTCGGTGTTCACACAAAACAACACAAAACGTGTTTTGAATATGGTTAATCCTAAGGCGTCTCTCTCTCTCTCTCTCGCTTTCTCTCACTCTCGCGATGAAAAATCTGTTGTTTTCCCCTGCGACATTTTTCAGAGGTATGCATGCATAGTTATCGATGTTTTCTTTTCCCAATATGGTTATTGTGGGGTGTTTATTTGCAACCCGGATCGCCGCCGGTACGAAAGAAAAACAGATCTTGCACTACAAATTATAAGTTTGCTTCCAAAACAATATTTAAAAAATATTTAACAGGTAAAATTAACATCATATTTAGATTCCACACATTTTTCTAATAAAATTTCATATATAATATGTTAAAATCGAAGTTACGGTTTAAAAGATACGGACAATTTAGAAAATCATTTGTTTGATTTAAATATATTCGAAAATAGTATTTAAAAATACTTAATAGGTAAAAATAATCTCATATTCATATTCTACATATTTTTCTAATCAAATTTCATATATAACATGTTCAAATCAGAATTACGGTTTAAAAGATATGGATAATTTAAAAAAGTATTTGTTTGACTTAAATATGATCCGCAGATGAATTACCTAAAACGCCAGGGGGATTTTCGAAAAACGTAAAATAACGGTTCGGGTGTGACTTAAATCCAGATGGCGGGTTGATTTCAAGAAAACATAGGGACTTTTGTGTAAAATACGAAAAAACGATTCGTTTTGACTTAAAACAGGACTGCGGGTTGAATTCTCTAAAATAGAGGGACTTTTCTAAAAAATGCCATGACGGACGAAAGAAACCCAATTTCCTTTATTGTTAGGTAAAGATTTAATGCCAATTTATTATATGCGGGTACATGGGTACACGGGTATAGGTTATACTAAACCATATTTGTACCCATTATACCCAATGGGTTTTTAAATTTCTTATTTATGTACCCATGGGTATATTTTTGACTCATATCCTTACACTAATAGAGTTTTTACCCGCAGGGTACGCGGGTAATGGGTAACCATTGTCTTCTTCAACCTCCAGTAAGCTTCTATCTAATCTCCTTCCTCTGATCTACACAATGGTGCTTCGATTCAACGTAAGCTCTACACGAAAAAGATGCACCTCGATTCTACGGTTCCAGTCAGGCGATCGGTTCATAGTTTCGTCGGCCATAAGTTCTTAATCTTGTGTTCCCGTTTGGAGCTATTTTGGCAGATTCGTCGCGCACGATCGATCATTTGAAATTTCCTTTGACCAGCAGCCTAATCTCACAGTTCCTCACAACATTCGTGTTGCAAGTTTTTGGTTTCGACGATCGTAGCTTCATCTCTCTTTGAACAGCCATCTCTCTTGCCAGCGCCGCCATGTCGAGCTCCTCTGTCCTCTCCTCAGAGCCCTCCTATTCGCCCCTCTCGACACCGAAGCCCTTCCCCTTGATCTCCTTGCCCATGTCCTACTACACTAGAGTCGTTTCTGGCGTCGCTCATCTCGGCCTACTCTCTGTCGTCCTCCTACTGCACTAACGCTGCAATGGCGCGCACACTGCTTTCTTGTGTCCTCTACCTCCATGCACACTGCAGTTCGCCGCGCCGCTGACGGGGTCGATCATCTTGGCCTCCTGTCTCTCTCGCCCTACTACACTAGAGTCATTTCCGGCGTCGATCATCTCGGCCTCCTCTCTCGTCCACTGCACTGACGATACCATGGCGTGAGCACCACAACTAGTTCGTTGACGGTGTCGCTTGCCGTGCGGCCGATGGGGCCGCTCGTCCACGACTCCATGCTCGTCATGTCGGACACAGCGCCACGGCCACTATCCACCACAGTCGCCATGGTCCGGCACACACTGCATTTCTTCTCCCCCTTCCTCTGCTAGCTCTTAACCCTGTGTGCCAAGTGCAAGTGCAAGTGCTAGCTCTTAATCATACCCCATGCGGGCAACCAAATAACGTGTAGTTGCATGCGCCGAGACAATGCAGGCAACCAAACAATGTGCCAAAGTTGATCTCGTACTGCAGGAAGTCTATATGCACGCAACCAAACAACTTGCAGATGTCGCATATGAGGCTGTTTTTCGAGAGCCAGGCTGAGTAGAGATGTGTATGCAATGCAACTACTATTCACTACTGCAACCAAACACGCCCCAGATGATTTCCAGGGAGCTTGCTGTCGGCGTCCAACTTTGGGCATCAACTGAGAGCATCTCCAACAGGCGCGTGATATTAGCGCCGCACCGGAAAAATAGCGTTTTTTGCGTGCGCGCAGCCGTTCTGGGCGCTTCAGCGGATGCGCAAAAAACGTGCAAGGCATAAGTGGTTCAGCGCGCGGGGCAAAACGGCGTCACGCGTCGCTTATTTCGTGTGCCCGCTCCCGCGCGTTGCACACTTGAGTGCCCACGCCGCACTGCCGCCACCCTCTTCGGCCGCGCTGCCGCCTGTGAATTCGCCCGTTGGACGGCCGCGCCGACATCCCCCTCACCCCTTCCTACACCCGCGACCCCTCCGCCACCGCCGCTGCCGCCGGCGCACATCCTAGCGCGGGAAGCTTTGGCTTCACCGAGTATCGGTCTCGCACGCGACCTTTGAATGATGATGCGGCATGATTGTTGATGTGTCGTGCAATTGAACTATGCTATGCCTTTTTTATGTTTGAAATATCACCATATTATCTCAAAATGAACATGTTGCAAGCGCCGGCTGCTCGCGCGTGCTATAAGTTTAGGGCGTCTGCTGGATCGGCGTGCACGCGCAATTATTTGCAGCGGCCGCTGGAGCCAACGCTCTCCGGCGCGCTAAAAGTGGCTATTTCGACGCTGTAAACTTGTTTTAGCGCGCCGCGTGGTTGCGCGCGTGCTGAAGATGCTCTGACCAACACCCTGTCCAAGTGGACACACTTTGCCATACTAATCTTGCAACGTGGCAGTGCCATAATAGGCGTGGAGCTCCAAATCCCCAATGCAGAGTTTTGTTTTTTTAAAGGAGGCTTGCCCCCGGCCTCTGCATCTGAATGATGCATGCAGCCATATTATTAAAAAAGTCTCAAATATCACAAAGTCTTCAAAGTATTACAGCTCACAAAGGGAGCAAAGAAAAATAAAGATCCGCAATGCCGCAACCGGAATGAATTAAAGGACTAGGGCCCTAGACTCCTATCCTGTTATGTGGCCGCCATCCAAACCAGTTGAGTATAGCCCATGCTACCATCTCCCATTGGTTGCAGCCAGTAACCAATGGCTCCCTGGAGTCTGTAGGAGTGAGTAAGGACCACATACGGATCCATGCCTGTTAAAAACCATATCGTTCTTGGCACAATCAGGCCCCAATCTCACTTTCGGTCTATTAAAGGCCCATGTTTTTTATGGGCTCGAGATATTTACACCTGTAAGCGGCCTATTTTTCTTGAGGGCCCAAATTATGTTTAGGCACATTAAAGGCCCACTATGGGCACATGCCTACCGGAAAAATTGGAAATCTTATGCTAATTTAAGCCCAGATATTTTAGTGGGCTACATGCCAATTCGGCCCGTAATCGCTTTTAGCCCAATTGGAATGGGCCCGACGAATGTTGGCATGTTGGGCTCCCTCTGAAGCTTTCGGCCGAATACATTACTAAGATAAACCTACACTATACAAAAAATAGCGCCAGAATTACTGCGACTGTGGCGAGATCATAAATGTTGTATCACAACAAAATAAATTCCAATCATACAACAAAAGGCACATTGGCATAAAGTTTCTGATCCTTCCGGATAAAAGCACCATCGGATGTATAGAAGCGCGAGATCATTTTACCGAGTGCTAATGTTTCAGTTAGAATCTGATGGAGCGCACGATCTCCACCTTTTTCCGCCATTGCTCTTCAACAACGAAGTGAATGTCCGATAGTCCGTTTCAAAACCATTCATATCTTGACAACATTTCTCAACCACTATTCTTGTTTCTGAAACAACTTCCATTAGGGATTGGACTTGTGTCTGGAGCACAGATATATCACTCTGTCTAGCAGGAAGATTTTGTTCAATAGGCGATTTGGACGAGGTTACCTTGACAACCAAACCAGAATTACGCAGGAAGGTGCTTTTTGCACTGTTAGTGGAGAGATACTGACGCACTGCAGCAAGAGATGACATTGTGCCTGTAGTAGCCTCGTCACCTTCAGGTGGTTGTGGCTGTTCAATCATTTGTTCCATAGCTTCCTAAAAGTTCGAACTTGTAGATTAGTGTACCGGATAAGTTACTAATGAGAAAAAACAAACAAAGTAGGTTAAACGTTTATACATAACTTATTTTGGTGAACTACTGTAATACATTAGCATGTATTGTAGTGCCAACTACATAATAAAATCACTTTCGAAACATATGTCCATGTAGCATGCCTACTGTATTGTCTATTTCCTCACATTCATTGACATCTAAGGATAAAGAGACATGGTTTAAAGTAGGATGAACATAGTATGACATCATTCATATCATGGGCAAACAGATATAAAACAAACAGGCTATTTTATCATTGTGTGCATGCGTGAACATAACAACTAGATTACAGATCAAGACCAAAAGAATATCCTTCATCTCTTTTAAACCATGTAAGGTGAAATGATACGTTAAGACAATTGTGTATAAAAGTGAACAGAGTAAATTACATTTGTTTCAAACCAAGCAGTTAAATGAACACATCACAATACCAATCAGTTCAAAGGCGGAGGAGTAAGGACTTACAACAGCGGCTTGAACTGGTGTGCTCATGCCCTTCATCTTGCCGGGTGTGGCAATCCTTGAAGATTTGCACTGCATTCGGTTCGAGTTCTTTTTGGTCCGCACGGGCTTTCCTCTGTATTTGGAACAAGTCAATATAGATACGATAATATGGCACAAAAAAGAAGGAAGTAGCAGCTATTTACAAAAGCCTCGCGATTGTGCAATATAGCTACGAGATCCGTTGTCTGTTGGAATTTCACTTTAGAACGGTTGGTTTTGTTCTTCAAACAGTTAGCCTAGAAGAAGATACACTTGTAAGGCACATACATAAATACAAGTTCAATATGTGGTCCGATCAAATACATATAGCCTACCCGATACTTTGGATCGGACCGGGTGTTTAACGAGGGCTGTCCAAATCTTCATCTGTAATATATTCCACTGGAGATGTTTGGGCGATTTCATTGTTAGCCTTGCCTTCAAAGTGAGATTTTCTAAGGTGGTACCGATCCTGTCACAGAGCAGACTGAAAAACATGAGTGCATGCTTGTTTAGTTGCATCATCTTTCGGATCCAACTTGAACCTCACCTGTTGAAAAAGAACGTGAGTCTTATTTGGAGGAAGCTAGAAAGTATGGGACAGAGCAAGACAATATTACTAATTGCAATGAATAACATTACTTACGGATAAATGGTCAAGGAAGGTGTTAAACCGGTATTGTCTTTCTCATTCATGTCTTTGGATCCACGTTGGGAGGATACGCGCATGACACCTAACGGCAACGGCTGCCTCTCGATACTAATTTGGGTGACTCAGTAGCATCACGTGGCCTTTTAAACCTGCCTCAAAATGGATCTCCATTCTTCCTCCTTTATATTTTGTTAATCTGTCAATCATTATCCCCGATGTCTGCTTTCGCCATGCCGTGGTGCTAGTTCAACAACGAATATGGAAAGTGTTAGTGTACATCAAACTGTGAGAGTACATATAAAGGAGCATGCAATCGCAACTTGACTCGGTCAGTACCGTCTTGGTGTTGATGCTCATGAGGTTCATCTGATCTTGCCAAGTCCTGTTGTGTCGGCGGTGCTTGAAGTAGTGTTAGGTGTGAAGGCAGCTTGAGGAACTGGCCGATTCGAGCAAACGAAGCAGTAATCAAGTTGAGATCTTTGAGATGCAGTTGAAGCGGATCTTTGCGGTGGTGGAAGCAGTGATACTGTTTGTAGATTTAGCCGGTGGACTTGGACCTTCTACTGCACTATAAGTACCAGCAGAATCTCGACGGCAGAACCTTTTCCGTTTTCACGCAACGAGTAACAACACTCCCTACTATATTATTTTCCTTGCTCTTTTTTGACTTTGCCATGTCAAGCTGTACCCACAACACAAAACAATAAAATCACTCTTCAGAACTCATTGATGCATGATATAGACAAGCAATACTTTGATGTAAGACAACCATATGAGGATGGAATATGTAAGAAAAATAGGACGACATGACATATTCACAGCTACGATGTCCAAACTAAGCAGAAGGATTTTCAAGAAAATAGAAGTAATGCAAGCTAGACACCATATGAAAGATGCAACCAATATTACCCTGCCAAGTTAAAAGTGTCTTGTCATAAGTGGCAATTCGAAAAATTAGAAGCAGTACAACGCAGAAATCAATGCAAGATGCAACCACTATCAAACTGCTATGTTAAAAGCGTCCAATCATGAGTTACTGATGCGGGATACACAACAAAGATACTTTGATGTAAGAACATGGTATGATAGATAGATGCAGTATTCTAGACACGTAAAGCCATGTCATATGCACATGTATAACGTATAAACTCAGCAGTGCAATTTAATCAAAATAGAAGAAATACAGGCTAGATAACATATGCAACATGAAACCAATTATCATCTGTCAACTTAGAGCAAGCACTGCGATGGTGGAGTGCGGAGATGAACTCATCATGTAGATCGGGACTTCAACTTCATTAGCGATGGCAGTGGCAAATCTAGAGAGTCTCTGTTTGCGTCGGTGCGAGTACCACCAACATCCCCTAACTTATTCTTTTTCTTCCTATTTTCCGATATTGCCTTATGAAGTCAAAACCACAAGAAGATGAATAAAATTAGCTCTGCATAACTGGTTGATGCATGATACGTATTTAACACTACTTTTATGTAAGGAAAGCGCAGTATAGGAGGATGGAATATATACAAAAAGACAACGTTTCATATTCACACGTACGATAGGAGGATGGAATATGTATGAAAAAACAGTAAGCGGAAGGCATTTCAACAAAATTAGAAGAAATGAAAGCTAGGCACCATATGAACATGCAACCAATATCACTCTATCAAGTAAAAAGTGTCTCGTCGTAAGTGCCATTTCAAGAAATTAGAAGCAGTACAAGCTAGAAGACAATGCAAGATGCAACCTACATCACAATCCCAAGTTAAATGTGTCTTATGGGTAAGTGATCGCAGGTGTATAAGTTGTAAGCTACGCAGATGCAATTCTACATAATCGTAAGCAATACAAACTAGACATCATATGGAAAACGCAACCACGTATAACAGCCCAAGTAAGAGCAAGCACCGTGATGGTGGAGTAGGGGAGATGTGCTCATCATGTACACGTATGTTCTAGAAACAGAACACGTGTCATATTCACGAGCATTATGTGTAAAGTAAGCAGATGCAATTCAAGTTAGAAGCAATACAAGCTAGATATCATACGGAACATGCAACCACATATAATAGTGTCAAGTTAGAGCAAGCACCGTGATGGTGGAGTAGGGAGATGTGCTCATCATCTACACAGCTACGTTGATCAGTACATCCTTGTGTTGTCTTGCGAATCTTGTTGGGAGGATGGCGGAGTAGAATCAGAGAGACCCCTGTTTGAGTTGCTCAAGGACCACCATCATCCAACTGCCGGACTAATTTCCTTCACCTGTAATGATTTTGCATTGTGAAGTCAAACCGATAAGAAAAAGGAATAAAATTCGCTCTTCGTAACTCATTCATGCATGATCTTGTGAACACTACTCGGATGAAAGGCAAACACATGATGCGAGGATGGAATATGTATGAAAACAGGATGGTGTGACATATTCACACCTATGATGTGGTAACTAAGCGAAGGCATTTTAACAAATTAGAAGCACCGCAAGCTAGACACCATACGAAAGATGCAACCAATATCACTCGCCAAGTTCAAACTATATGTATGCGTTTCAACAAATTAGAAGCAAGATATGCTAGAAATCATATGCAAGACACAACCAATATCACAAAGGATGGCGACTTAAAGGTGCCTTATCATAAGTGACTGATGCGGGATATGCAAGAATAGCAAATCGATGTAGAAACAGAACACATGTCATATTCACAGCATTATGTGTAAAGTAAGCAGATGCAATTCAACAAAGTTAGAAGCAATACAAGCTAGACATCATACGCAACATGCAACCACACATAATAGTGCCAAGTTAGAGCAAGCACCTGTTATGGTGGAGTAGGGGATATGTGCTCATCATCTACACAGCTACGTTGGACTGCCTAGCCTTGCCTTGTCTTGCGAATCTTGTTGGGAGGATGGCGGAGTAGAATCAGTAGAGAACCTCCGCTTCAGCTTGCTCTAAGGACCGCCATCATCCAATGCCTTACCAATTTCCTTCAGCTTTATTGATTTTGCATTGTGAGGTCATACCGACAAGAAAAAGGAATAGCATTCGCTCTTCAGAACTCATTCATGCATGATACCGATTTAACACTACTCGATGAAAGGCAAAGTCATGATACGAGGATGGAATATGTACGAAAAAATTGACGGCTTGACATATTCACACCTATGATGTGGTAACTAAGCAGAAGGCACTTCAAGAAATTAGAAACACTGCAAGACACCATATGGATGGTGCAATCAATATCACTCTGCCAAGTTAAAACTGTCTCGTCATAGGTGGCATTCATCAAACTAGAAGCAATACATGCTAGAAATTATATTCAAGAGGCAAACCAGTATCACGCTGCCAACTTAAAGGTGTCCCATCATAAGTGACTGATGCAGGATACACAAGAAGAGTAGTTTCATGTAAGAACATGGTGTGATAGACAGATATAGTATGTACCAAAAACAGGAAAGCGTGTCATATTCACATGTATCATGTGTAAGCTAAGCGTATGCGCTTTACACTAATTAGGAGCAATACGAAGCTAGACACCATATGCAACATGCAACCAGATATCACACCTTTGCCAAGTTAGAGCAAGCACCTTGGATGGTGGAGTAGGGGAGCGGAGACTTGGACCATGTAATGCACTATCAGTACAAGGAGAATCGGTACAGATGCTCCGTTTACGTTGCTGCAGAGGACCACCATCATCGCCTTCCTTACTCTTTTCCTTCCTCTTTCTTGATTTTGCCTTGTGAAGTCAAACCCACAAGAAAAAGGAATAAAATTTGCTCTTCAGAACTTATTGATGTATGGTCTTGTGAACACTACTTTCATGTAAGGCAGCCGCATGATAGGAGGATGGAATATGTATGAAAAACAGGACGGCGTGACATATTGACATGTATGATGTATAAAGTTTAAACTAAGCACAAGGTGCTTGAACTTGTTAGAATCGATGCAACCTAGAAACCATATGAAAGATGAAACCAATATCACTGCCAAATTAAAAGGGTGCCCTAACAAATGTATTTGACCAAATTAGAAGCAATACATGGCAACAGGCTAGAAATAATATGCAATATGCAACGAATAAAGGTGACTCATCATAAGTGATAGATGCAGGATACAGGAGAGAGGTAGTTTCATGTAAGAACAAGGTTAACACATAGATGTAGTGTGTACCAAAAATAGGAAGGCATGTCACATTCACAGGTATAGTGTGTAAACTAAGCAGATGCAATTTACCCTAATTAGAATCATTACAAGCTAGACACCTACAACATGCAACCACATATCACACTGCAAAGTTGGAGCAAGCACCTGTGATGGTGGTGTAGGGGAAGTGCTATCTTCAGGTACAGAGCAACGTTCAATATCTTCATTTAGGCTTGATGTTTCTTGAGAATCATGTGGAGAGGATGAAATTGCATTCTTTATAAGAGTATTGTGTCTCATATTAACCCACGCGCGTGACTGTCTCATCATAAGCGATAGACGCAGGATACACAAGAACAGTAGTTTGATGTAAGAACATGGTGTGATAGGCAGATGTAGTATGTACCAAAAACAGGAAGGCGTGTCATATTCACATGTATAATGTGTAAGCTAAGGAGATGCAATTTAACAAATTAGGAGCATTGATGAGGGATACACAAGAAAAGTAGTTTGATGTAAGAACATGGTTAATAGAAAGACGTAGTATGTGCCAAAACAGAAGGCATGTCATATTCACAGGTATAATGTGTTAACTAAGCATATGCAATTTACCCTAATTAGAAGCATTACAAGGTAGACACCATATGCAACATGCAACCACATATCACACTGCCAAGTAAGAGCAAGCACCTGCGATGGTGGTGTGGGGGAATTAGGTGATCAACTAGAGAGCTACGTTGACTATCTTCATTTAGCCTTGCTGTTTCTTGAGAATCATGTGGGGAGGATGACACCGCACTCTTTAAACGAGTAGGGCGTCTCACAAGAACTCCACCCGGTGACTGTCTCATCATAAGTGATTGACGAGGGATACAAAAGAGCATTAGTTTGATGTACGGACATGGTTAATAGACATATGTAGTATGTATCAAAATAGGAAGGCATGTCATTATCAAAGGTATAATGTGTAAAGTAAGCAGATGCAATTTAACCAAATTGGAAGCAATACAAGCTAGACACCATATGCAACATGCAACCGCATTTGACAAATACAAGTTAAAGCAAGCACTGGGATGGTTGTGTGTGGCAATTGAGATCATCAATCGCAGAGCTACGTTTCATTGTCTCCAATCGCACCCATTAGAGCGCTGAAATGCTTAGTGCTTATCTTTGAATTACACTGGGCGACTTACATCTTTCTTTTCTGCATTCATCAACACCGCCGTAGTCTGAAATACCCATGCATAAAAAACAATAGTGTGAGTATGGGTGAAGTGTGTGCACAATTAGTACAATGTAAAGGTAGCGTATAGCAGGTCGGTGAGAAATAAATGACAGGAGACATATGATAGCTCTACAACATGCATGGCACACTCAATTACTACAGGATTCTATGAAAATAACAATGATCGAAAGCAAATAGGTCACCCATTTTTTCTACACCGTCCGATGTACAAAGAACTGGCAGATCGCCTTCATCTACCTCCAGCCAGTCAGTGTTGATGATCTTCCTCGAAACGGCAGCGACCACTAGCCCAAGATTCCTCCACCTTGCGCCCTCCCTCGACCTCACCGCACCGCCGTGCTTGGCACCGCCCCGGCCATCCATTCAAGCCCCCGCCGCCTCCGGATCAGCGCAAGCAGCTCCTGCGCCCACACCCCTATGATAGACACCGATGCGCCGCTTCCTCGGGAACAAAGCGGACTAGGTGCTCCACGCCCTAAGCCGGTGCTGCTTCTTTAATTGCGGTTCGACCGACCTGAATTGAAATCCAAAGGGCTACCGACCTCTAGCAAGGGTGAAATAGTAAAAGGGAGGAAACCTTGTGCATTTAGTATCACGAAGAAGATGCAGAAGAAGCGCTCAACTAGTTTCTTTCGTGGGATGAATACGGTGTGAGCGGAGACGTAAGATTTGCACGAATAAGGGAAGATGAGTACCTCTTTTCTTTGGCGGTGTTGTGTCCTCCTTCGCTTTTTCCGACGATCTTGTTGTTCACGGAAACCGAAGTTGTGGAGGACGGTGCAACCTTGGACGAACCCATGGCCAAGTTGTTGAGTGTGGTGCGGTGGCCGTCATCGGCGGTGAGGAAGCGGTCCGAGGCGGCGAAACGGCGGCGTAGTGGGAACAGCTCGGTGCGATGGACGGTTATGCGGCGGTGGAGCCGCAGCAGCGGTGAGGCGCAGGATGGCGTGGTCGGAGTGGTTACGGTATGGCGCCGCGTCGGCGTCGGTGTCGTGGAGGCAGCAACGCCTCGGCTTCATTGCTAAGTCCTTGAGGGCGTTGCGGTTGCGGTTGCGTTAGACGGCGGCGTCGAAGTGCGAACTCCGGCGTGATGGAGGAGGGCGGTGGTGGATTGGCCGCTATGGGGTGGAGGACGGAGGAGGCTGGGGTTTCGCGACTGGTGGAGAGGGTGTTTTCGCGCCCATGGAGTATGAATGGGGAAACGGAGGGAGGCGGGGAACTAAGGGGGAACAATGTTTCGGTTTGAGACGCGCTTGTTTGAAATTTGGGGAAAGTTACAAACTTTGCCCCATCTAAAATTTCAGACATATTATGGGTTGGGGTAGGACAGTCATGTCAGGTGTCCCAAATGTGGGCGGGATAGATTTCGGCCGAGCGCATGAGTGTTTAGGCGCCCACGGCGTATGAATGCTTCTCGGAGGCGGTTGAGACTGGCGTCTTGGCGAAGTTACAAACCTATCCCGGTTTAGACCTTTGGACATCGGGCTGATAGGCTACACGGGCCAGAGTCAGGACAGTAATTTCCTACCACCAAAACATTAGTCTCATGGCGGTTTCGGGTGACCGGAGGCCTATTTGGCGCTTCGTTCAATATTTGGGAGCGAAGCATTAACGCTTTTCGGTTCTCTTGAATTGAACTTTCAGGATTTGTCAAACTTCACAAATCTTTACTCTTGAAAATCCTAAAGCTACGATTATTTTGGAATGGAGGGTACATTTTAATATACATTGTACACGAGTATATATTAAAAAATATGCAACTTACCTCAGTTCATGCATGGTTCCATGTATAATCTCCTTGGTTGCAAAAAAAGTTAGATATGCGTATGAATATATATAGCATGTTCAAACTCACAACAAAGATTGATGCCCCCTTTTACATCTGATTTACAAATGCCATTATCTCGGGTTCAAATAGATGAATGCACTTCCTATGAATTCAATCTTGAAACCCCTTTATGTTGAATTCGACATGTATTTTATTTCGTAGCTAGCAATTTGGAATGTACCCATGCAAGTGACAAATGTATAAAGTGCTTCACACTAACAACATGGAGTGCACTAATTAATGTTTATATATGAATTGCAAAAGCATCCATTGCCTGTATTTCAAACCGCTCTCACTCTATGGATCGATAATATGAAATAAACACATGCACATGCTAGAATTCAATAGAGTATGGGTGTCTGATAGACCGATTTTCGTCCATACGCAATTTTGCAAAATTCATGATCTCATCCAAAAATAATAATGCCATTTATATTTTAATTTAATGCGTAGAACCGCCTTTTACACGTAGATGCACTATGCCTCGCCCCGTTCTCACAAACGCGTTATATATCTCTCTATCTAACGCATAAGTGCACACACTTTATATGCATCGGCATTTCTCTTCCACATGCTCACAATCTCTCTCGTGGTGTCGGGGTGTCTCACGCACATGCTCTCTCTGCTTTCTCTCTCTCTTCTCGACTACTATGTACCACTCTTTTCACTAATCTCAGTTGGAAAACACTATTTCTCTCACATGCATATATACACATGCACGGTCTCTACTAGCCCTCTATACGCACATATATGTGCCTATGTGTCTCCATACGCACATGATCTTTAGGCCTCTCTCGCACACATTGCCCCCACACACCTCTCTAATAGTAGTTGGCAGATATGATTTCATCATATCATTCGGTAGGATATCCACGGCTGTTAGGCTGGATGGTAATCTGAGGCAAAGTTTTACCCTAGTTCGGATCGGACCCTTGCGGTTGAAGAAAGAGCCTACTCACATCAGTATATTAGTGATAGGGGTGTGTACAAAGTACACGTGAATACCGAGCATTGTGCGTGTGTGTATACTATCGACGAACTAGCCCCCAAGCTTGTATAACATACTAAGGGCCTAGGGTTACAAATTATATATAGTCGGCTTATCACCAGTGGGGATAGAGTCCTCCGCGACTCTGGTAGCTTCGTGTTGTATGCCAAGTCCTCCACATGGGTCTCCGTATAACACGTCTCGGTCCAACCTATATGTGGTGCAGGATGGAACCGACCCATGAGTCTTCATGTTGACCCACCACAACTAGAAATGATGTGCCCACCACACCACACACGCAATCGGCCACTAAGAAAATAAGCATATACAATAGTACAATGGTATCTAGCTCACGATACGTCTCCATATTTTGTTGATGACACTGACGGACTTTGCATTTGATGTGTGCTCCGTATTTTGTTGGCGACACTTACGGTCATTGTATTTGAAGCGAAAGCATGATATGGTCACTGCACTTCAGAATAATCTCATCACGGTCACCACATACATTTTGTCGTGCTAACCAACATGTGGTTGGATGGTTAGAGGACAGTGGTTTCTCGAGCCCACCAAGGTTAAAGTCCCGGTGCTCGCATTTATCTTGTGTTAATTTCAGTATTTTCCGGCGATGTACGTTCAATGGGAGGAGACGTTCCACTCGACTACGAGGCACCTAGGGTGACTTCGTAAAATCTCAAGATCATGTAGATGAAAAAGTCAGTCGACTGACGTGTAGCCTCACCCCGCACGTACACATGCACGCACGCAAGACATGCACGCATGTAGGCGTGCAACACTGACACGTACACATAACGTACACACGCACGCATGCTGGCGTGCAACACTGACACGTACACATGCACTCACGAACACATGCACGTACGCACCCATGCATGCAACACTGAAACGCACCCTTGCACGCACGCAACACTCGCACGCCTGCATGCACACAGCACACGACACAAGACACACGCTCAACCTATACGTGCATGCACCCTTTGCATGGATTGTTACGGGTATTAATCAATCTTATCTGTGATAAGCAGAACATTGATGTTTGCATCAGTCTTTATGAATCACAATGTATCGAAGGGGCTATCAACATAGTAGGCTTAACTACATGAAAAATATGATGTCACACTCAATGAACAATAATAGGTTTATGAAATGCCCGTTTCTGACCGCCCTGGCCCACCAAAGGTTCCTCTGCTGTGCGCTGCCTGCGTTGGGTCACTGACATGTAGGCCATGCACCCAAAGAGCCCACACGTTAGTGGAAGAACGGCGCGGTGTCCTAGGTCAGAGTCGAGGGCGCCACTCGCATGCACGCCCGGCTGAACACGCCTCGTGCCGCATTCAAACGCCTCCATGAAACCCGCCTGTGGAAGCCGAGAAACCCACTTCTAGACACACGTCCGTTCATGACCGGGCCGGCGTTAACGCATAGCGTCGGCGGAGCTCCTCCCGTCCGCCGCCTATTTAATCTCCTATTTAAACGAGGCCAAACGCCGCCAAGAATCTCACACCTCCGCTTCCCCTATCTCCTCCACCATTTTGTCCACTCTTACAATGGCTTACGAAGAGTATTTATTCTGCATCCAAGCTCACTGGTAGCCCGCCAGATACGAGCTATGCAGCTCGCTGATCCACCTCCTCCCTCGCCCGTGACGGAGCAGGTTGCGCCCCAAGCCGGTAGCGCAGTTCGCTTCGCCGCTCGAGCCAGCTCGACGAGGCGGCGCCTGAAGCGTCGTTCTTTGCCGTCCTGGCGCGCCGCCTCGTACCGTGTCTCCTGTTTCTGTGGTCGAGACTCCCATGCCGGCGGCCGCGCCATGCAAGCAGCGACAGAAGCCGGGTGCGTGAAGAGCGACGAGTAGGTGGCCAGCGCCTCTGCGTCCGCCGCCATCATCGAGGAGAAGTAGAACACGGGAGGCCGCCGCCGCTTGGGTCCCATGAAGGCCACCGCGGAGGCGACGCCGGCATACACAGCAGGTGTCTTGCCGGATCCTTTTGTTGCGAGGACCTTCGTCGACCCCGCATGGGCTTCACGGAAGAGGGGAATGTTAGGATGACCTCGAGCCGGTGCCGGCCATGGCGAAGTAGTGGCCGGTGATGAACTCGAACCGGTGCCGGCCACCATCATCTTTGGCACCAGCCAATGATATCGATTAGGCGATGGGGAAGCGAGCCGTCCTTACTGAAGCATATACCTCCGGGGCTCCGGCAGTCCGGTGATCGTCTTTGCCGGACATGAGGAACACAAATCGATCGGCGGGTGACCATTTAGGCCAGGTATTATATACTGTCGTTCAGAACTAGCACGACGTAGTTCATTTGAATGTAATGAAATCCGTCATGTTTGTGTGAAAATCCGGTATTTTATATGATTTCCATCGTTGTTTATATGAAATATCAGTTTCTCTACGTGTTTGCATGAATTTTGTTCGGTTGGTTGAGTTGCTGTCATAATGTGTGCGGCTACGGTTGGATGGCGTAATTTGCGGGTCGCCGGTCAGTCTGCGGGCGGCTCGGGAGACGTTGTGGGACAAAAAAACACAGCTCGTGCGAGCTCGTCTCCAATGTCTTGTGTTGGAGGATGCATGACAAGATGAGCACCGAGCCATTCCTCGTTCATCGGTGGCAAAGGCACTGTGGACAAAAGGGTCGCCAATATTTTGGCTACCCGGCAAGATCCAAACAGCCCCTCCCAACAGATTCAAATCCCTCATCCACCGTGGAATTTTGCCATGTGTTGTTTTCATGGACTAGCAAGATGCCCGTGCATTGCACGGAACATCAAGATGCATTTTTTTACAAACTCCCGCACGCATGCAAGGGATAATTAATGTCCTCCTTTGCTAGTACCACGAGGCAAACACCATTAATATTGCATCGATTAGTGTTAGTGGCCTTGTATATCCGCAAATTGTAATTTTGATAGTGGCCCCTTGTATATAAAAATGGAGGGAGAAATATGAGAGATAAGGTGAGGAGGAGTGGGGCGTGGTGCCGTGGTGGTGACTGGTGGTCGGACTGGGCGGAGGCATGGGGATGGACGGTGCATTATGTCTAGGTTTGTATCTCTCTCACACACACCCACGTAGGTGGGGGACGTGCACGAAGAGAAGAGGTGCACGACGGTGCACGCACTCTGCCTCTTTCCCAACCACACTGCTGGTACACGGTGGAGCTCATTTCTGTACGAAAAAAGGCAGCCCACGTGGTAATTTGGCACGTGTACTTGTTGTCCACTTGGTGGAGGGAGGACCGTCTACCACGGGTGAACAAACAAATTGCGACTTGACGCGTTATGTTAAATTAGAAAAAGAGGCAAACCATGTGGGGCCTACCTTAGAGGCAAGGCTCTATACACTGGAGTACTTTTGATGTGTCCCATCAACTCACAGAACGAGGAGAAACTTGCTTAGTACGCCGTCTCCCCCGCCCACGGGCGCGGTGGCTCGCAGGATGAGGTGAAGCTTACTACTATTGTACGCCTTTATGCCCGCTCCCTCGCCCACGCGCGCGGTGGCTCGCAGCACGAGGAGAAAATTTTACTACTCCCTCCGTTTACTCCTCGTCCCTACTACGTACTTTGGTTAGTACTCCCTCTATTTACTTATACAAGGCCACTATAAAAAAATTGCATCTATACAAGGCCACAAATAGTAATCGAGACAAAAGTTACTACTCCCTTGATGACCCACAAGTATAGGGGATCTATCGTAGTCCTTTTGATAAGTAAGAGTGTCGAACCCAACGAGGAGCAGAAGGAAATGATAAGCGGTTTTCAGCAAAGTATTCTCTGCAAGTACTGAAATAAGTGGTAACAGATAGTTTTGTGATAAGGTAAATTGTAACGAGCAACAAGTAACAAAAGTAAATAAGGTGCAGCAAGGTGGCCCAATCCTTTTTGTAGCAAAGGACAAGCCGGACAAATTCTTATAATAGGAAAAGCGCCCCGAGGACACATGGGAATATCGTCAAGCTAGTTTTCATCATGTTCATATGATTCGCGTTCGTACTTTGGTAATTTGATATGTGGGTGGACCGGTGCTTGGGTGCTGTCCTTACTTGAACAAGCATCCCACTTATGATTAACCTCTATTGCAAGCATCCGCAACTACAACAAAAGTATTAAGGTAAACCTAACCATAGCATGAAACATATGGGTCCAAATCAGCCCTCACGAAGCAACGCATAAACTAGGATTTAAGCTTCTGTCACTCTAGCAACCCATCATCTACTTATTACTTCCCAATGCCTTCCTCTAGGCCCAAATAATGGTGAAGTGTTATGTAGTCGATGTTCACATAACACCACTATAGGTTAGACAACATACATCTCATCAAAATATCGAATGAATACCAAATTCACATGACTACTAATAGCAAGACTTCTCCCGTGTCCTCAGGAACAAACGTAATTACTCACAAAGCATATTCATGTTCATAATCAGAGGGGTAATAATATGCATAAAGGATCTGACAGGACTTTTGGAGTTGCACAGAATAGGTATCCAATATTTGCTCCTTTTCTAGCCAGAATTCCAGCTGCCGGCATCCCCCCTCTTCATGGTAAACCTTGTAAAATAAGAGAGAATAGCCATAAGTATTGTGACATAACGTGAAATAACAGCCCATAATGCGATAAATATCGATATAAAAGCATGATGCAAAATGGACGTATCTACTCCCCCAAGCTTAGACCTCGCTTGTCCTCAAGCGAAAAACCGATAACAATAAATATGTCCTCATGTTTAGAGGTAGAGGCGTCGATAAAAATAAAATACGGACATGAAGGCATCATGATTATTCTCATAACAGCAACATAAATAGATTTAGTCATATGATTACTCATGTTCAAATGATGATCTTTTGACAAAGCCAAAGTATGAATCAGAAACCTTATTGAGCACCAACAAATTATACCCTTAGTCATTGAGACAATTGCAATTTATCATAACATCGGAAAGAGTCTATGTCAGAGCTTAAAAGCAATTCCACATACTCAACTATCACTTAGTCTTTCATAATTGCTAACACTCACGCAATACTTGTGGTTACGGAGTTTTAACCGGACACAGAGAAAGATAGGGGCTTGTAGTTTTGCCCCACAACCATTTACCTCAAGGGTAATGAGGGAGTCCTGGATTAGGGGGTGTCCGGATAGCCGAACTATCACCGTTGGCCGGACTCCTGGACTATGAAGATACAAGATTGAAGACTTTGTCCGTGTCCCATGGGACTTTCCTTGGCGTGGAAGGCAAGCTTGGCGATACGGATATGTAGATCTCCTACCATTGTAATCGACTGTGTAACCCTAACCCTACCCGGTGTCTATATAAACCGAAGGGTTTTAGTCCAGAGGACTAAGAACAATCATACCATAGGCTAGCTCCTAGGGTTTAGCCTCTGATCTCGTGGTAGATCCACTCTTGTACTACCCATATCATCAATATTAATCAAGCAGGAGTAGGGTTTTACCTCCATCGAGAGTGCCCGAACCTGGGTAAAAACATCGTGTCCCTTGTCTCTTGTTACCATCCGCCTAGACGCACAGTTCGAGACCCCCTACCCGAGATCCGCCGGTTTTGACACCGACATTGGTGCTTTCATTGAGAGTTCCTCTGTGTCGTCATCCTTAGGCCCGATGGCTCCTTCGATCATCAACAATGACGTGGGCCAGGCTGAGATTTTCTCCCCGGAAAGATCTTCGTATTCGGCGGCTTTGCACTGCGGGCCAATTCACTTGGCCATCTGGAGCAGATCGAAAGCTACGCCCCTGGCCATCAGGTCAGATTTGGGAGTTTGAACTACACGGCCGACATCCGCGGAGACTTGATCTTCGACGGATTCGAGCCACAGCCAAGCGCCGCCAAGATCGTCTCGATGGGCACGATCTAGCTCTGCCGAGCAAAGGCCTCGAGGTCAAGATCAGCGTCGCCTCCGACCCTTAGCTCGGAGCCGACTACCGATCGAGGACGTGTGGCTGGACACCGCCTCGGGGGCTACGATCTCTACGGCGATTAAGCCGAACTCCATCCCTGTCCTTTGCAAAGACCGTGACTCCAAGGTGCCGGACTCCTCTCCGGACTCCGAACACTCCGCGCCCCCCCCCCCCAATCGAATCCAATTGGGCGCCGGTTATGGAGTTCACTGCCGCGGACATCTTTCAGCACTCACCCTTTGGCGACATCCTGAATTCACTAAAGTCTCTCTCTTTATCTGGAGAGCCCTGGCCGGACTACGGTCAGAAGGTTGGGATGCGGACGACGAAGAAATTCAACGCCCACCCACCACCCACTTTGTAGCCACTGTCGATGATTTAACCGACATGCTCGACTTCGACTCCCAAGACATCGACGGTATGGACGACGATGCCGGAGACGACCAAGAACCAAAGGTGCCTGTGGCAATCGGAAGGCCACCTCATCATACGACATATACATGGTGGACATCCCAAAAGATGGGAACGGCGATGGAACAACGGAGGATGACCCTCCAAGAAATAGCCCAAGCGGCCAAGGCCACAAGGCCGCTCTAAATCCCGCCACAGCAAAAACGGTGATTCCGGCACGGGAGATAATAACACCCCGGACAGCGCAGAAGACAACCCCCTCCAGCAGGATTCCGCACAGGAGAAGGGAGAAGCCAGCCCTCATGATAGAGCGGCAGACATGGAGGTGGAGGACGATAATTATATGCCTCCCTCCGAAGATGAGGCAAGCCTTGACGACGACGAATTTGTTGTGCCTGAGGATCCCGCCGAACAGGAGCGTTTCAAACGCAGGCTTATGGCCACGGCAAGCAGCCTCAAGAAAAAGCAGCAGATTAGAGCTGACTAAGACTTGCTAGTCGACAGATGGATGAAGTCCTTGCAGCCAAGAGCACGAACTCGAATGCCCCTCCAAGAGATACCTAAACGCAGCTGCTACCCCAATTAGAGGAAGCAACACCCAAACCTACATCACCAGGTAGCATGATGCGGCCGACCGCCACCCCATGGTCATGACAGAGGCCTCTAGACCCTCCATTCAAGCCGCACCCGGCCGCCGAAAAGTACCAAGGCATGGGGAAACGCGCCAGACCTGCGAGACATATTGGAGGACAAGGCAAGGCAAACAAGATCGATCTACGGATCGCGTGGGCGCCCCACGACACGCGACGATAACCGTCACGCCGGATACAGCAATTCCGTCCGGGCCGAACACAGTAGACAAAGCTCATTTGATCTGTGTCGTGATATATCTCAATACAAAGGCACCGCACACCCACTATGCTTCACAGACGAGGTGATGGATCATCAAATCCCCGAGGGTTTCAAACCCGTAAACATCGAATCATACGATGGCACAACAGATCCTGCGGTTTGGATCGAGGACTAACTCCTCCATATCCACATGGCCCGCGGTGATGATCTACACGCCATCAAATACCTCCCACTCAAGCTTAAAGGACCAGCTCGACATTGGCTTAACAAATTGCCGCCAGAATCAATTGGTTGTTGGGAGGACCTGCAAGCCGCATTCCTTGATAACTTCCAGGCACATATGTGCGACCACCACCGCCGATGACCTCAGCCACATAATTCAGCAGAAGAATCGGCCGACAATTCTCGACACGGTTCCTAACCAAGAAAAATCAAATCGTTGACCGTCTGGATGCAGACCCTTGCAGCCTTCAAACATAACATCCGCGACAAGTGGCTTGCCCAAGACCTAGGACAGAAAAGCCGAAATACATGGCAGCCCTCACAACGCTCATGACCCGCTTTTACGCTGGAGAGGACAAAGCCAGCTAGCTCGTAGTAACAACTTGACCAAAAACCACGGTAGGTTGGATACCAAGGACAAGAATGGCGATGTCGCCGCAACAAGCACAAGCGCCGCATTAACGGTGATAATGCTCAAGATATGGCGGTCAATGCCGGATTCAGAGGCTCTAAACCCGTCAGCGGAAAAAGCCGCTCAAAAGAAATACTCAAGGCCCGTCCAATCTGGACCGAATACTGATCGCTCGTGCCAAATACATGGCACCCCCGAAAAACCAGCCAACCACACCAACAGGGATTGTTGGGTCTTCAAACAGGTAGGCAAGTTAAATGCTGAACTCAATGACAAGGGGCTGCATAGCGATGACGAGGAGGAGCCCCAGCCGCCGAACAATAGAGAGCAGAAGGGCTTCCCCCCACAAGTGCGGACGGTGAACATGATATACGCAACCCACATACCCAAAAGGGAGCGGAAGCGTGCACTAAGGGACGTATATGCGATGGAGCTAGTCGCCTGGTTCAACCCATGGTCCTCCGCCCGATCACCTTTGATCAAGGGAGCACCCCACTAGCATCCGCCACGACGGATTCGCCCGCATTGGTTCTTGACCCAATCATCGATGGATTTCACCTCACTAGAGTCCCGATGGATGGCGGTAGCAGCCTGAACTCGCTCTATCAGATACAAAGGTCGCCAAAATGGGCATAGACCCTCAAGGATTAAACCCACAAAGACGACCTTTAAAGGCATCATACCGGTGTAGAGGCCAATTGTACAAGCTCGATTACACTTGAAGTGGTCTTCGGATCCCCGGATAACTTCCGGGCGAAGAGTTAATCTTCGACCTGATCCCGTTCATAGCGGCTATCACGCATCGCTTGGACGAACCACATTTGCAAAGTTCAATGCGGTGCCGCCACGCATACGCCAAGCTCAAGATGCCAGCCCTCGAGGAGTAATCACGGTCAATGGAAACACCGAACGCCTTCTCCGAACGGAGGAGCATACGGCGACCCTCGCGGCGGAGGTGCAAAACAGCCTCTCACAAAGCAATTCTCGAGTCCGGCTACTAAACGTCCGGCACCGCCAAGCGCGCCGAGTAATCTACAAGAAGACCACAGCACGATCCGAGCATGCATAGCAATCCGCCCCAACCCCAGCCCTCGCGAAATTATGGCGAAGATTACGCGTACATAACTACGCCCGAGATACCATGGGCATAAGGGGAGGGCACGACCACGGCACGCCTGCACGCGGCTCAACCGCACTGTGGGCCCCGATTGTGTCATTTTTTTTCTTTCTTCTTTTCTCTTACTTTCAGACTCCGCTTTTTAGAAGCCCTGTCCGCTCTAGAATTGCCGAACTCACGATGCAACAGCCAGTGGAAGCGTAAAGTTACGTCGAATGTCCAGTGGTCTCTACTACGAGCATTATACCTGCTTTTACATACCATCCCGCAGCTTACCCTGGAGGGGACATGTCAAATAATCCCATCCCTTGCTTATCGCACTATTTGTATCGTTCTGCTTTCATTGCAGTACCTTTTTGAATAAACAATACATTGCTTTTGCCTATTATTGCACTCCTTCTTTTTTATCTATATATATATATGTTCATTCATGACACGTTGCACCCGTACACTTTGGTACGGCCAATACACCAGGGGCTTAAGTACCCCAAAAATATGGTGTGATAAGTCCGAACACTTTCACAAGTGCGGGACCCCGAACTTATAGCATTATATGCATCGCTCAATCATGTCTTGGGTCAATAGTTGGGTTTGCTCGGCTCCCATGTTTTGGTACCTTACGTTCTGTTATATCGGCTAAGGTAGCGCTGGGAGAACCACTGCGATTGTGCCCCGGTTGAGCTGGGTAGAACACCTTAGTGGAGAAAGCTAAAACTGACCGTCATGATAGGGCGAGAGCCGGTCGCTGTTCGAGAGGTTTTTTCGGGTCCCTAAAGACGTATGCCGCTTAGAGCAAGGAGTCGGCATTGTCCGGCCAAGGCGTGGATAGCGCCCCGAACTCGGTCTTCCGAATACTAGGGGCTTCGTTGAAATTTAAAAGTATAGAATTCTATGGCTAAGTGAGAGTGTTCAAGCACTATAGTCCGGTTGCCTTGTTCGCTATGCTGAGCGCCTCCCTCGAAGGACCCAAGAATGGGAAGAAGTGCGCTCAAGTTTATCCCGAACACCCCAGCACTCGTGGCATGGGGGCTGAAGCCAACGACTTGCCATCTCTCAAATTTGATAAACGGCCGCACAAAAGGTAATATTTTAAATTCACAAGCGTTGCTTAGCGATATGAACAAGTTTTCAGCGTCTGAGGATAACAAATGCGTAGTCTATTCAAAAATTACATCTTTGGAGCATTCACCCGCTATAAGGGGGCACCCTTCAGACGCCTTCATAGTACATTTCGGGCTTGCGATGCTCCTTGCCCTTCGGTGGCCCGTCCGTCACAAGCTTCTCAAGATCCAGCTTGCCCAGCAGCACTTTAGCACGGCAAGGGCCCGACGGAACCTTCAATGCGCATTTTAGCGCTTGATGACTTCAATCCATGGACAAAGGCCCACCACCGCCGTGACTAGCCCGGCAGTAGCTCCTGTGCATGACTTCCAATGGCCACAACAATTATGAGGCCCTTCGTGGCCTGTTCGGTGACCTTAGGAGCTCGACCACCGCTTCAAATGGTCGCTCGTCAGGGCACTGGATGTCCGCCTCGATACTGAGACCAGAACACCTTTTTCGTCGAGCTCCCCTCCTTGGCGCGGTAGAACGCGGCAGCATCAGACACACTACGGGGCAGATCTGCGAATGCTCCTGGAGAGCTCCAGATTCAGGGCTTTTTGGGCTTCGGCCTTAGCGGCTTTGGCACTCTCAAGAGCCGAGGCGAGCTCGGACTCTCGAGTCTTCGAGTCATGCTCCAAACTCTTGTGTTTTTCCACGAGAGCCCGGAGCTCTTGCTGCACCTCCGCCACCCGCGCCTCCTGCTTCTCTCGCTCGGTGCGCTCCGCGGCCACTTTGCTTTCGGCCGTGGACACCGCTTCCTTTAGGGTCGCCACCTCGTTCGTGGCCCCTACAATACCCACGTTAGTCCCGCTATTTTTGCAACCAAATCCTTTCTATAAGTTATTACTTTAAGAAGGTATTACTTACCTTCCTTGTCCTCGAGCTGCTTCTTGGCAAGGCCGAGCTCGTTCTCGGACCGCCGAGGCTCGCTTCAATGCATTGACCACCGCAACAAGGCGGCAGAGGTCAAGAAGCTGAGCCCTGAATTCCCATATTGACATACTTATGTTAGACTCCTGCGTGTATCTTTTAGATCCTCATCCGGTTTTTCTTTTCAACACCGAACTAAGCATCGTGGGCTACCGTCTATGCGGTAATATTTTTACATATTCTAAACTTACCTCAAAGCATGTTAGAAGGCTTGTATAGCTTCACCAGCCCGCTCTTGGCAGATCGAACTTTCTCGGATCACCACACTCATAATAGTGCGGTGCTCCTCGTCGATGGAGGCGCCGTTAAGCGCCTCCAAAGAAGCTATCCGGTGGCTCCGGATGGACGGAGGTCACCGGCGTCATAGCCTTTCCCTTCATTTAAGGGGCCGCTTACGGACTTCTAACCATCAAGGTTCCGATGCGGAGACCGCACAGGCCGGACTTAGAGCCCTCCGGGGTCTCGCCTTTGCGCCCAGAGTCCGGGAGGTCGCCTTGCGGCGCCTCCAGACCACCTCCTCCCTGGCTGGGCCCCTTTTGGGACTCCACCACGGTGTCGCTCAAGGCCACGAGGAGAGGGAGGCGGTCGGAAGTGAAGTGCTATTCACATCCGACGAATCCGAGGAGCCGCTTCGGCAAGCGGCGAGCTCGTCCTTGGGCGGGCTACATGGTTATATTCGCATTAGAAGACACTATGCGACAAATAAAAAGTCATGAGCTATTCCGAGTCCGGACACTTACGATCTCGCCAGGCTTGGCCTTGGTGGCCACTCCTCCTCGTCGTTGTCGGCGTTGGTGGAGAAGTCCGAGGAAGGGTCCTTCCTTTCTTGGACCCTCCGTCCTCCCCGATCCGGGCGGCCTTCCTTTTCTTCTCTCCTCACCGGGGAGAGGCTTCTTTCCTCCTCCCGTCTCAGGGAGGATTCCGCCAGAGTCGCTTGGACGATGAGTCCGAGAACACTGGCGACGGGTGCTCCTTCGAGTCCCCGTGGCCTTCTTCTTGGTTTTCTTCTCCCAAGACCATGTGAGGTGCCGAGCCAAGAGCCCCGCTAAGCGGGCGTCGTTGGGTCTTCGGCAAGGGAGCCGGACAGTTAACCTGCCCGGACGTGTTACACCAGTCCTGTCAAAGGTAAGGGAGTTTAGATCCCACATAGAGTCAAACTATGAAAAACAAGAGTCCCGTAAAGGGAAAAATAGCTTACCTCGGTAGCTTGGCGCTGCGAGCTGAATCCGTGATCTTCGGTAGCGGATGTGGGAGCCTCAACGCCCTTGAACAAGACTCCTTCCGTGCATCTTCGTGCGTAGTGTCAAGAGCCTTTTCAGAGTTTGGTGTTGTGCCGATCGAACTCCCACAATTTGAAGGCCCGTTGTTGGCATGGGAGGATCCGCGGATGAGCATAACTCGACTACATTGACAAGCCTGAGATTCTTGTCCACTGTGGTTCGGACGCAGTTTGGAGTCCGGACAGCTCTTCCGAATCACCCCACGTCAGCCCGTCTCTTTCCATGATGTGAGCCGTGTGGGGAAGCCGGATCGAATTGGGGCCGCCGCCCATTGAGAGTCGCGGCTCGGTGATGTAGAACCACCCCGATTGCCACCCCTTTATGGTCTCCACAAAGGAGCCCTCGAGCCATAGGACTTTGGCCATCTTGCCAACCATGGCACCTTCAAGACTACTTGGCGGCCGCCCACTACCTTCGGCTTGACATTGAAGGTCTTCACCATAAGCCGAAGTGGGGCTGGATGCGTAGGAAGGCCTCGCATACGCATTTATGAACGCCGAGATGTTGAGGATGAAATTTGGGGCCGATCGTGGAAGTCCAGCCGTAGTAGAACATGAGCCCCGGACAAATGGGTGAAGTGGAAAACCTAGTCCGCGGTGGAAGTGGGTGAGGAACACCACCCTCTCATGGGGCCTGGGGTGGGAATGATCTGCCTCGTCGGGGAGCCGTGCGCGATGTCGCTGGACAAGTATCCGGCCTTCCAGCTTTTTGACTTGTCCCTCCGTGACGGAGGAGACCATCCACTTGCCTCCCGCTTCGGACATGGCTGGAGGAGGTTGAGGAGGGATGTGCGGACTTGGGCGCTGGAGCTCGAGTGTGCGGAAATGGATGAGCAAAGGAGGAAGAAGGCGTAGGTGAAAAGGTGGATCCGTATCCTCTTATATGGACGGACGAAGCTATGCGTCCCCCGCCAGCCTGGTAAAACTCGCTTATCTCCCAAGCGCCATAATCAATGGCGCGGTTGGGTTACCCACGTCCGTATTGATGGGAATCCCGGAATAAGGGGGCACGATCTCCGCTTTGATAAGACATGCCAAGAAAACCGCCTCGCTAAACGCGCTGAGGTGGAACAGTAAAATCGATTCGTATAAAGGCTTGGCCGTGGTGTGATGAGGAATACGTCACGAGATCTGTGCAAAGGTTATTCTCTCTACGGTGGTATGTGGAACTTGTTTTGCAGAGCCGGACACTATCCTTGTGTTCAAAATCTTCTATGAAGTATTCGGAGGAGGAACCCGCCTTGCAATGCCGAAAACAATGTGCTGCGTCGGATTAAATCATTGAAGCCCTGGTTCAGAGGCTCTTGAGGGAGTCCTGGATTAGGGGTGTCCGGATAGCCGAACTATCACCGCTACGGACTCTGGACTATGAAGATACAAGATTGAAGACTTCGTCCCGTGTCCGGATGGGACTTTCCTTGGCGTGGAAGGCAAGCTTGGCGATGCGGATATGTAGATCTCCTACCATTGTAACCGACTCTGTGTAACCCTAAACCCTACCCGGTGTCTATATAAACCGAAGGGTTTTAGTCCGTAGGACGAAGAACAATCATACCATAGGCTAGCTCCTAGGGTTTAGCCTCTCTGATCTCGTGGTAGATCCACTCTTGTACTACCCATATCATCAATATTAATCAAGCAGGAGTAGGGTTTTACCTCCATCGAGAGTGCCCGAACCTGGGTAAAAACATCGTGTCCCTTGTCTCCTGTTACCATCCTCCTAGACGCACAGTTCGGGACCCACTACCCGAGATCCGCCGGTTTTGACACCGACAGGTAATGTCAACAATAATAATTCATGCTCCCCTACATCCAATTAGATATATATACATATCATGCTCTTTCCAACATGCTGGGCTTGCCAAAGGATAAAATGAAAAAGGAAAGGTGAAGATCACCGTGACTCTTGTATAAGGTAAAGGATAATAATAAAAGATAGGCCCTTCGCAGAGGGAAGCAGAGGTTGCCATGCACTTTTAGGGTCAATGCACAAAATCTTAATGCAAAAGAACGTCACTTTATATCGCCTTGTATGTGAACCTTTATTATGCAAATTGTCCGCTTTTATTGCGTCCACAACAAGTTCGTACAAAGCTTATTTCTCTGCACTAATAAGTCATGCATATTTAGAGAGCAATTTTTATTGCTTGCACCGATGACAACTTACTTGAAGGATCTTAGATATGATGGACTCTCATGGCTAAACTGGTTTAAAGGTATTTGGAAGCACAAGTAGTATCTCTACTTGGTGCTGAGAATTTGGCTAGCATGAGGGGGAAAGGCAAGCTCAACATGTTAGGAGATCCATGACAATATACTTTATCTCAGATATAAGAAAACATAATTCATTACGTTGTCTTCCTTGTCCAACATCAACTCTTTAGCATGTCATATTTTAATGAGTGTTCCCAATCGTAAAAGATGTCAATGATAATATATCTATATGTGAAACCTCTCTCTCCTTATTACTTCCTATTAATTGCAACGATGACCAAAGCCATATTTGCCAACTCCCAACAACTTTTAATCATCATACTCTTTCTATGTGAAGCTATTACTTTCACTAAGATCAATATAAACTCTTTGATTCTTTTTATTCTTTTCTTCTTTCTATTCAAGATCATGGCAAAGTAATCAAGCCCTTGACTCAACACTAATTATATATAGCTCGCGAACTCGATTACAAAGAGAAATCATAAAGCAAAACTCAAAACTAGATCATGACATGACTTTTATTCTACTAAATCAAGATACTACTAATAGGATCGAACTAAGAAATACGGTAAAGATAGGAGTTGTGATGGTGATATGATACCGGGGCACCTCCCCCAAGCTTGGCAGTTGCCAAGGGGAGTGCCCATACCCATGTGATTATGTCTCCTTCTTTGTTGTTGGCGGTGGAGGTGTTGTTGATGATGCAAGCTTGTCGTCCACCTTCCATGGCATAGGCTCACCCTCATAGAAGGATGATCGAGTCTCCAAATCCTCAAATCAAGAATCTGAAACAGCTCGAAACGAAAATAGAGGATATTTGCGTGATACGGTTGTCAAAACCTTCGGGAGAATATATAATGAATTTTTACCGACCAAAATACGTATCGTGCAAGAAAACGGAGTCCGGAGGCTACACGAGGGGCTCACGAGGTAGGGGGGCACGCCCAGGGGGGTAGGGCGCGCCCTCCACCCTCGTGGAGGCCTCGTGTCCTCCCCGAACTGCTACTTCTTTTTCTATTTTTCTAAATATTCCAAAATGGAGAAATATTGCTTTAAAAATTGTTTTGGAGTCGGTTTACTTACCGTACCACATACCTATTCCTTTTCGGAGTCTGAAACGTTCCAGAAAGTGTCCCTTATGTATTCCTCCGGGGTTACGGTTTCAATAATATTAGTTTCAACATTTATAGGATTACCTGAGATATAGTGTTTGATCCTTTGACCGTTTACCACCTTCGGATTTGTGCCTGCGAAGTTGTTGATTTTTATGGCACCGGAACGATAGACCTCCTCGATAACGTAGGGGCCTTCCCATTTAGAGAGAAGTTTTCCTGCAAAAAACCTTAAACGAGAGTTGTATAGAAATACATAATCACCTACATTAAACTCACGCTTTTGTATCCTTTTGTCATGCCATCTTTTAACTTTTTCTTTAAACAACTTGGCATTTTCATAGGCTTGGGTTCTCCATTCATCAAGTGAGCTAATATCAAATAACCTCTTCTCACCGGCAAGTTTGAAATCATAGTTGAGCTCTTTAATAGCCCAATATGCCTTATTTTCTAGTTCGAGAGGTAAGTGACATGCTTTTCCATAAACCATTTTATATGGAGACATACCCATAGGATTCTTATATGCAGTTCTATAGGCCCATAATGCATCATCAAGTTTCTTGGACCAATTATTTCTAGACCTATTAATGTCTTTTGCAGAATTAATTTGAGCTCTCTATTACTCAATTCTACTTGACCACTAGACTGTGGGTGATAAGGAGATGCAATTCTATGATTAACGACATATTTAGCAAGCATTTTACGGAAAGCGCCATGAATAAAGTGTGAACCACCATCAGTCATTAAATATCTAGGGACTCCAAACCTCGGAAAAATAACTTCCTTAAGCATTTTAATAGAAGTGTTATGATCAGCACTACTAGTTGGAATAGCTTCTACCCACTTAGTAACGTAATCAACAAAGAATTAAAATATGTGTATATCCATTAGAGGCAGGAAAAGGTCCCATATAATCAAAGCCCCAAAAATCAAATGGTTCAATAACAAGTGAATAATTCATAGGCATTTCTTGACGTCTACTAATATTACCAATTCTTTGACATTCATCACAATACAAAACAAACTTACGGGCATCCTTGAAGAGAGTAGGCCAATAAAAACTAGATTGCAATACCTTATGTGCAGTTCTATCTCCAAAGGTGGTGTCCTCCATAAGCTTCGGAGTGACACTTGCGTAGGATCTGTTCCTGTTCATGCTCAGCTACACAATGTCTAATAACACCATCTACTCCTTCTTTATAAAGATGTGGATCATCCCAAAAGTAATGTCTCAAATCATAAAAGAACTTTTTCTTTTGTTGGTATGTGAAGCTAGGTGGTATAAATTTAGCAACAATATAATTAGCATAATCAAAGATACCATGGAGTGCTACGAGAAGTGCTTATGACATTTAATTGTTCATCGTGAAAGCTATCATCAATAGGTAGTGGGTCATCAAGAACATTCTCTAACCTAGATAAGTTATGCAAGAACGGGGTTCTCACTCCTTTTCTATCAACAATATGCAAATCAAATTCTTGCAAGAAGAGAACCCATCTAATAAGTCTAGGTTTAGCATCTTCCTTTTCCATAAGATATTTAATAGCAGCATGATCGATGTGAATAGTTACTTTAGAATCAACAATATAGGGTCTGAATTTATCACAAGCAAATACAACTGCTAAAAGTTCCTTTTCGGTAGTGGCATAGTTTCTTTGAGCATTGTCTAGAGTCTTAAGTAACATAATGGATAACATTTAATTTCTTATCAACTCTTTGCCCTAGAACAGCACCTACATCATAATCACTAGCATCACACATAATTTCAAAGGGTAAATTCCAATCAGGTGGCTGAACAACAGGTGCAGAGACTAATGCTTTCTTAAGTATTTCAAATGCTTCTACACAATCATCATCAAAGACAAATGGTACATCTTTTTGTAATAAATTAGTCAGAGGCCGAGAAATTTTTGAGAAGTCCTCAATGAACGTCCTATAAAATCCGGCGTGACCAAGGAAACTTCATATGCCTTTGATGTCCTTGGGACATGGCATCTTTTCAATAGCATCAACCTTGGCTTTATCAACTTCAATACCTCTTTCAGAAACTTTGTGCCCCAAGACAATACCTTCATTAACCATAAAGTGGCACTTTTCCCAATTCAAGACAAGATTAGTTTCTTCACATATCTCAAAACTTCGATCAAGATTGCTCAAGCAATCATCAAAAGAGGATCGATAGACGGAAAAGTCGCCCATGAAAACCTCACAAATCTTTTCACAAAAGTCGAGAATATAGCCATCATGCATCTTTGAAAGGTAGCAGTGCATTACATAAACCAAAAGGCATACGTCTATAAGCAAAAGTACCAAAAGGGCATGTAAAAGTAGTCTTTGATTGATCTTTAGCCGAAACCACGGTATTTGAGAGAAACTGAATAACCATCTAGAAAGAAATAATGTGTATGTTTGCATAATCTTTCTAGCATTTAATCAATAAAAGGTAAGGGTAATGATCTTTCTTAGTAGCTTTATTTAATTTGCGGAAATCAATTACCATCCTATAACCTGTGATAATTCTTTATGAATCAATTCATCTTTATCATTAGGGACAACGGCAATACCTCCCTTTTTAGGGACACAATGGACAGGACTTACCCGCTGACTATCAGCAACGGGATAAATTATACCTGCCTCCAGAAGCTTGAGCATTTCTTTCCTTACCACTTCTATCATTTTAGGATTCAAACGTCGTTGAGGATCACGAACTGGTTTGGCGTCCGCTTCCAAATTTATTTTATGCTGACATAGAGTGGGACTAATGCCCTTAAGATCATCCAGAGTATATCCAATAGCGGTACGGTGCTTTTTTAGAGTTTTCAATAATCTTTCTTCTTCCTGCTCTAAAAGGTTAGCACTAATAATAACAGGATATATTTTCTTTTCATCAAGATAAGCATATTTAAGATTATTAGGCAACGGTTTAAACTCAAACACGGGATCACCCTTGGGTGGAGGAGGATCCCCTAGGATTTCAACAGGCAAATTATGTTGCAGAACAGGTTCCTGTTTAAAGAATACTTCATCTATTTCCCTTCTTTCATTCATGAACATCCCATTTTCATGGTCTAGCAAATAGTGTTCCAAAGGATCACTAGGAGGTACGGCAATAGAAGCAAGACCAATTATTCCATCTCCTGTAAAAGGATTAGCTAGCAGTTTTTCCATCATACCCGAAGGAAATTCAAAAGGAGTTTCATTTTCAATAGGTTCAGTAGGTTGAGGAGCAAATCTTTGCTCTACTGGACGGGGTGAAGATACCCCGAACAAGCCCCTCAGAGAATTACTTTCCATAGTAACAAGTGACAGAAAATTTCAGCACACTATATAAATTTTTCCTTACCAAATTCCACTTACCAAAGGCGCTACACTCCCCGGCAATGGCACCAGAAAAGAGTCTTGATGACCCACTAGTATAGGGGATCTATCGTAGTCCTTTTGATAAGTAAGAGTGTCGAACCCAACGAGGAGCGTATGAAATGATAAGCGGTTTTCAGCAAAGTATTCTCTGCAAGTACCGAAATAAGTGGTAACAGAGATAGTTTTGTGATAAGGTAAATTGTAACGAGCAACAAGTAACAAAAGTAATAAGGTGCAGCAAGGTGGCCCAATCCTTTTTTGTAGCAAAGGACAAGTCAAACAAACTCTTATAATAGGAAAAGCGCCCCGAGGACACATGGGAATATCGTCAAGCTAGTTTTCATCACGTTCATATGATTCGCGTTCGGTACTTTGATAATTTGATATGTGGGTGGACCGGTGCTTGGGTGCTGTCCTTACTTGAACAAGCATCGCACTTATGATTAACCTCTATTGCAAGCATCTGCAACTACAACAAAAGTATTAAGGTAAACCTAACCATAGCATGAAACATATGGGTCCGAATCAGCCTCTTACGAAGCAACGCATAAACTAGGGTTTAAGCTTCTGTCACTCTAGCAACCCATCATATACTAGGCCCAAATAATGGTGAAGTGTTATGTAGTCGACGTTCACATAACACCACTAGAGGTTAGACAACATACATCTCATCAAAATATCGAACGAATACCAAATTCACATGACTACTAATAGCAAGACTTCTCCCGTGTCCTCGTGAACAAACGTAATTACTCACAAAGCATATTCATGTTCATAATCGGAGGGGTAATAATATGCATAAAGGATCGACAGACTTTTGGAGTTGCATGTAATAGGTCTCCAATATTTGCTCCTTTTCCAGCCTGTAATTCCAAATTACCAGATCCCCCTCTTCATGGTAAACCTTGTAAAATAAGAGAGAATAGCCATAAGTATTGTGACATAACGTGGAATAACAGCCCATAATGCGATAAATATCGATATAAAAGCATGATGCAAAATGGACGTATCATCCCTCCTTTCCAGTTTATGGCTCAATTTCAAAATCTCTCCAACCAAGGTAGACGGTGAGTGGTCGAATTAATTTCGTAGTTTGCACAGTACACTCGTTTTTCTCAAGAAGTTATGTTTACTGAGGCATTAATTAGAACAATGCATGAATGACCACTAAATTTCCATGAACTTGTACATGCATTGGTTAGTTTCCTCTTGACACTACTTGCGTCGGGTGATCTAACGCACTTCGAAATCCAACATGTAATGGTACTACTACTAGTATAGTAGAATTGAGACTTATCAAACGGAAAAACGAATGTTTGTTAGATGAGCCCTATGAACCCTAGTGGGTACGCATCTGTAAAACAGATTTTTCCAAAACTAAGTCGCTCCCTTTCATGAATTACATGTAGTATACTCCTCCGCCGACGCCTCCCTTTCATGAATTTTGTACTTCACAGCCGACATGTGAGACATATAGCAACCGGGTTGACGTGTCAAGCACCAAATAACAGTGCAGAACAGCAGGGGGGACGCACCCCACTTGTACCGGCCCAGTAGTAGTAATGAGCAATGAGACGTCAAATCACAATGCCCCACCTTCCCAGACGGACGAAGCAACCATTATTTCACACTTTGGTTCGACATCATCTCAAACCACGGACTAGTATTGCTTCTGCCTCAAGAGGGACACGCGCATCGCCTTGGTACATCATGACACGTGGGACCGCATGACAGCCATGCTCCCCGCCGATCGCTCGGTAAAATCACCTCATTTTTACTATACTTCCTCAGACGGGTTTACTACATGGCATGCACGTCGTTCTAGGTTGAGAATTTAATCGCTATATATATATATATATATATATATATATATATATATATATATGATGAACAAAGACGCTAGCCTTTAAAAATGTATACTTTTGTACAAGAGTACTCCACTATCGATGGATTGCGCCATGGAGCAAAAATTGAAATTTAAAAAAGGTGGTACATATAGAGAGCGCTAAATCGCCAAATTATGCATATAGTACTATTAAAAAGCTAGTACGTGCTTAATTGGGGTGCTAAATTCTATTAAAGAAATACTAGTACTAGTATGTACATACTGAAGAGTTAAAGTAACGAGAAGAAACATAACATAGTTACTGTTGGGGCTCAGACAACACACCCCTCAAATTAAATTAAGCACACCTGAAATTAAACTATGCAACTCATCCGTAGACATCAGCATTAGAAGTTTAGAACCACCATGAGCAACAACACTGCCACCTTACTCGGAGTCCTTGTCCATGTCCTCAACTTCGTCCTTGTCCCTCTTCCTCTTGGCCGATACTTCTTTGCTTGAACCGCCAACTTGGTTGTTGCTCTTCATCCAGCCCTTGTAGATATTGAAACAAAGGTAGCCATCCATTGCAGCGTACTGGATATGGTCTATATCTAGTACATTCCGCTGCCATGCATGATGATGAAACGTGTATGGAGGTTTCTCCAGTTTACCGTATGAAGGATGAACCATGGTTTCGCCAGGTCAGCATTGAAGGCTGACGAGAGGGCACCGGCCGATTCTTCTGGAGGTCGAAGGGGTTGCCTACAACGAGGTCTATCCGACGCAGGACTTCTTTGTCGTTCTTAAAGTCTATAGTAACGAATTTGACTGTTTTGTCCTCGAGGAAGTTGTTAAAATCCTGGCACTCAACGTCGGCATGGCATATGTGGTAGACCAAGCAAACGTTATGTACGCAAACCTGGATCACGGCGGGCTTCTTCCTCTCTTCATACTTTAGATCCTTCTCTCGTCCCGCGACTGTGGTGTACTCAACATCTAGCCCAGCGACCCACTCATCATGTGAGTTTTCGAACATGCGTCTGAAGCGAGAAAGGCATCCTTTCACCGTCGTAGAAGTACGGGTGTAGATGACGTCGAACTCATCGCCGGTGATGGTTCTAACCTTGTACTCACCGCCAATCAGGGAGATTTGGGACGCCATGGATTTGGGAGGAGGGTTAGGATTAGTGGAACTGCCGTAATGTGAATGGGCCGGGACGACTAGGAGCGAACCGCCGTAGTATTAAAGGACATACGGGACGAGTAGGAGCGAATCGCCAGTCGCGAACGGCAGGGTAGTGGCTTTCCATTCTCCCATGATACGGGCTTCCGAGAGCCCTTGGATCTGAGATCGAACGGTTGCATGGCGTGATTCTAGACCTATGGGTGAATATCCTATCCTGGAGGGTTATTCTGCAAATATTCAAGAACTTAGCATGCGACCGCTTGATCTCAGATCCAAGGCTGCCAAGAGCCAGATCATGGTTATGCGCTTACCACGACCGTCAGCGTCGCTTTCAAGGTCGCGCCCTTGGAGATTTAACATGGTGCGTTAGGCTATCTGATATTGGCATGTCATACATAGTCATCACTTAGTCACTCATACTACAACAAGGTTGGCTATAAGGTTGGCTATAAGTGTTTTTGTTACTCCTCTCTATCTCTTTTTCAGATTTCCTCCGTCTCATAATATAAGAACGCTTTTTACACTAGTGTAGTGTCAAAACGTTCTTATATAATGGGACACATGTGGAGTACTAGTATTTATTGCATTTGCCAAGGAGTGACCTCTTCCAATGAAATGGTGTTGCTAAGTTTGCTTCATTTAATTATCTATAGACTCAAAATTGTCTTTTCACCTAGGTACACGCGCTTAGCACCATTTCTTCCTTGGGTCACCAAACTACTCTCTCTCTTCTTGATTAACTTGCCACATCAGACTTTATGCCTATGTGGCAAGCTTAAGCACCTGTAGGAGCAAGTAAGTACAATAGTGCGCTTTACATGGCATTTTTGCGTATGTGGAGGAAAGAGAGGCAAGGAAAAAGTGGATAAGTGGGCTCTCATGCAAGAGCCAGCCTCTACTACTACATGGTGGAGCATTGGGAGAGGTACCTGTATGGAGGTGGTCAGGAATCGGGAGACTCATGCCGGTCGTAGTGCCGCAGTTAAAATGATAATGGCAAGTCAAATCACGGGCCCCACCTGTCCAAAGAAGAACTCGTTGTCAAATCACACACCCTACGTTTGCAGCAGCCTACTCCCTCTTCTTCTCGCATCTCTGCCGAACCGACTAGGCGGAACTGCCCCGCCATCACAAGCAGGAAAAGCCCCGCCCTCGATGTTTAAATACAACTACTCCCTCCGTCTAGGTGAGTAAGTCATCTTGCGAAAACCAAATAAACCCAAAATACTAAGGCGCGGTGCATTAGCTTCTACCTCGTTTCTTGTTTCTTCACATATCAACCAATAAGAATCCAATGATATACTTTTTGTGACATAGTAACTCATATTTAGTTAGTCAAATGGATGACCTAGAAGTACGTGCAGGCCCTATAAACCGAACGCCTACAAATAAAAAACCGAGACGGAGAGGGTAGTTCAGCACGTATCTTTTTAGATCAATATAGTCGGGATTCACCAAGGAGCAAAACCAAGTGGTAGGCTGCTCCTGTCGTGTTGGCATAGCAACTCAAGCGTGGTCATCCGCATACCTAAATGGCGACACACTTAACAGACCCCTTTGGCGTACATGTGGCTCATCCACCGTCTTGTTCCACGTGCGATGCACCAAATCACAGTCGAGCAGCGGTTGGAATTGGAGGCACCCCTGTCAGAAGCGCCGCAGAGTAGAAAATGAGCGATGAGGGGCAAATCACAAAGCCCCACCTTTCCCGCATTAAGTCGGGACGGACGAAGCAACCATCATTTCACTCTAGCACGCAAGAGCATAAAGAAAAGAGAAAACAATGATGCGTGCGGCAGCTACCTAGGGCACCCTAGGGTAGGGGTCTCCACTACAGATCCTTTTTTTAAAGTGCCTCCACTACAAATCGGCTTCTCCCTCGTCCTCTTGAAGAAAACCGATGATGAGTGCGGCGGTAGGGTTTGTAGGAGTACTACAACATGCGGGGCCACGTTGTAGTAAACGGGTTCGAGTCGACGCCTTAAATATGTGTGGGCCGCTTGGTTTTACGGGAACGAGGCAGCATTTTGGGTTCGGGGACCAAGGAGATATAGCACGTACAAAAATTGTGGACGAGGTTCGACCGAAAGGCAATGATGCATGGGCCCTGCATTTTGATATACCCGGGCCGCGTGAAATTTGCTACTCTACTCAAAACTAGTAAGGTACACATGTATTGAACGCATGAGATTTCGAAACCAAATTATGAATAAATACCCACTATAGCATGTAAAGCTTTGAGTCATATATGCATGATGCAGATGTTCGTTTAGTTCTTATAGTTCATCTCATTCAAAATCAATTAGTTTTATAAAAATTTTAAGATTCATGGGGTTGTGCATTGTAAATCATAAAGTAAAAAACAAATAATGGCAATTCATTTAGAAACAAATAATCAATTATGATACAAAAGATTCTAGAACAAAGGAGAAGTGCTTGTGTTTTGAGGTTTGTGCATTATGCTTAAGTTCAACCATGGAGTCTTCTAAATTGTACATGTGGCGATCTGGTGGAATGTTGATGATATCCAATGTACCAAGAGTGCTCGGATTTGCCCATCTCTGCCTTTGTCGGGTTAGCTTCATCCAAATGACCATCTTTCAAAGTTATTGGCACACTATATAGTTCTTCCGCCATAGTTGCATGTTTTGGAAAAAAGCTACTAGTGGGTTGTACTATCTATTTAGGAATAGAAGATGTATACATGGAAGTTGTAGGGAAAGAGATGACATGGAGGATCTCAATTCCTATGAGTAGGGATTGGAAAAGAGATGTCATTTGGTTCACATCATAGGAACTTTTCTATTGAATCTATAGATGACATGTATCTCAAGTCCTATGAGGATGATTAGTAAAGAGATGTAATTTGGTTCATATCATAGGAACTTTTCTATTGAATATACGCTAATTGTTTATTTTCCTTTGAAATTAAGGGAGTATAGGAATCCATTCGTATGAACCAAGTGGCTCTAAAGCTATAGAAATGATATCATGTTTATTTCCTTTGAAATGTAGAGTATATGAATCTATTCCTATGAACCAATTGGCTCTAAAGGAAAAAATCCTATAAAAATCATATCATATAGAGTTCCTATGATATTCCTCGACACTAAAGGATGGTTGAAATTTCATGGTGATACGATGGTCTTTCTTTGTAGACTCCTCACCCATCTTTATAGTTACCTCTTGAAGATGAATGAAATGATATATACAGGGTATTCTACATGTGCAATTTGGTACACGAAAACTCGGTAAAAGTTTGCGAGGTTCTAATTTTCAATAAAGCTATATGCACCTTTGCATTTGAACGGAGGGAGCATACGGCAGTTGCTAACACTCACGTGGAAGATTTGTGTGTAGGAGGAGTGGTTGTTCTGTTAAATGACATGGAAAAACTGACACTGTTGGATGCCGATCTAACGGTTCTTACGGCGTTCGTCAGGAAAAGGCTTGTGGCAAACGTTTGTCGGATAATGATTTATGGACACATGCATTGCATTGATACGTGCCCCCCTCTCTCTCACGCACACGCACCCTCACGAGTCACAACTCTCCCGAGTCCTCTCGCAGACTCGCACGTGGCACCCATCGTTTATCTGTAAGTAGATGTCACGCACATATGTGCTCTTCACACCCTACCCTCAGAACTTCTAAAAAACCAAAGACGGCGCGCACATTTTATTTTAGCTCACACGTCATACACTTATATTATTACTCTTGCGGTGAATGTTCTTTGGGCATAGTATATATTGTACTCTCACGAAGAGAAGCGGTGCACGCACGCACTAGTTCTTTCACACCCACTCGCGGGTACACGTAGGAGCGCATTTTTTGAAGTCGGTACAACAAAATCACTCCACTATATATAAAAGCAAGAGCCTTAGCCCTTGCTTTACTAGGGTTCCTCTCGTTCACTCTCTCATGCTCTCCAGATCTAAGCAAGACATAGGTGGCCACACTCTCTCTCTCACTCGACTCACGGCTGGTCACAAATCCCACGGACAACCTCGACCGGGGCAGGGGGTGTAGGTGCATCGTTCACGCTGTCATCGGCGGCGAGCGAGGAGGTCAACGGCTGCCAGCGTCTCCGATCGGGCGGTCAGTGCCATTCTCTCCGAAGAGCCGGCTCGGGAGGGCCTCCGGCCCCTTCTTCCTCCTCATGTATTGTGGCCAAGATGCGGCCTCCCCGACTGCCTTTGCCACATGCCGACGACCCTCGTGAATATATTCCTTCAAAACCTACCTTGCTCTCTTGCCCCAGCTCTTCCCCTTCATGTGGATCCTTTTCTACTTCCGTCCATTGTTCCAAAGCCACCTAGACTTCTACTATTATTAGAAGTAAAGCTAGTTCATACATCAACTCAAAGCGTTGGTTCAAACAGGGAAGAAAGTGGGAAAGTCAGAGCATGAATCTAGGACTTGGTTCTAAGAGGAAATGGGGAAAGTAGTAATATCTCATCCTTTGTTTAAATAACCGTATTTCAGATTTGCACAAACAGGGATGTCTGTCTCCATATCGCTTCGGGATGTCTGCTCTCAGACGTTTCTATCCACGCAATCAAAAGCACACACCTCGGTTTTAGTACAATCACAAGAAATGAGATGGCTATCCCTCGCTGCCGCCGCCTAACCTCCCGTCTTCAAGGTATCCCTATATTGGTAGTAACTAAGGTAGAATGACCAACGCAATCTAAACGGGCCGATTCGTGCGTTTTACTTCCTGATTGCAGTGGACGAAAGGCGAAAACAACTGCATCCTAGTCCGAATGCACTTTCTACCAGTTCATCCATGGACCAAGGACTAGCTTGCACGGTCACGGCGTTTTTTTGGACAAAAGTGCGCGGACAAGAGGCATTGTGGTCTGCTTATTTCGCAAATAGCGGTGCTTAAATTTAGTGGAATGCACAAGAATTTCACCTGGTCAAGATAATCGCATGGTTCAGTTCAAGATTCCAAATTGAGACCACAATTATAATTGTTTATTCGAATGAGAGAACCTAACCTGGATGGTGGCAACAAGAAAAACCAGAGTGAACTCCAGAAATTTAAGCTTCAGGGAGGCCCTTTGCTCGAAGAAGCCTTGCTTGTTTTTTCCTGATTTGTAAACCTTCTCACAACTTTGTCTTTTGCTGTGAACTAGTATATGCTTGTTATGTTCTATGAATCATTGAGATGTATAAAACTGCTTAACTTATGCTTTTCAAGATTTTTATGAAGACGAGTTTAATGTGAGTGTTCCACATGAGCGCTGGACTAGCGTTGAACGTTTGAAATTTATTACATTGTGGCCTCAATTAACTGCATGAACCATCGTAACAAGATACATAGTTGCTTATATGATTCAGGGCACACAAAAGTAGCAAGCAGCTCCCATAGACGGATTCAAACAGAGTACTAGCCCCGGAGGGGTCGATAATGTGCAAGGTTCGGATAATTAGACACAATCCAAACTACTATTAAACACTAGCCGGGCAACTATTTCATGCCTCGATCTAATTTGGGCTGGACACAAGACGGACCTTGCCATGAACATCATCGAGGACGCCCCGCAGCAGCCTCAATCTCGTGAACCTTCATGAAGACAACCTTGTGGCCTTGCCATCGATAAACTTGTTTGTGGAGGCATGCCACGTCATCTTCTCGCGTAAGCTTGACAAGAACATTATGCCTCACAAACGAAGGAGTAGCTTTGAACTTCTTGTGCTTCAAAGACACCTGGACAACACGCCTGACAACAGTGAGGCTGGAATACAACTCTTCATTGGTATAACCGCAAATGGCTTCCAAGATCCAACAGCCTAAGAACTCTGTTTTCCCAGTGCATATATTCAGGGCGTCCGCCTCATAGCGAGTGACATGCACAACCACACAATCCTTGTCCGCATCGTAGCTCTAATTGAAATGTAAACAAATTCTGAATTACTTTTCAAAGATAAGAAACACAAGTTATTTAAACCACTATGTATAGCATGGCATCGAAGCTAATAAAATTTTGCATTATTAATCACCACATACTTCCTTTTCTAAAAAAACACCACATACTTAGATGAAAAACCACAATCGAGATCGGCAAAGAAGGAAATCACCTTGGGCAGCTCAGTGGGGGGGACACATCCTCGAAGGGGGAAAACTGCTCCTGCAGTGCCACGGGGTCAGAACCTCAAACGGGCGTTGACCATCTCAAGAGTGGCCGTGGCGATCTGGGTCGGCTCGGTGGTTGCATCCATCTTCTTGGAGCTCTCTGTCTCGTGGGGATCAGCCTCCCGCGTCTGCTCCAATATCGGCAGATCTTTGCTTGGTTCTCCTTGGTCCATCAGAAACTGACGAATACTAGGAGACCACTGAAAGGAAAACACAATCGCAATGACAATGAAACAAAAAAGAGAGTGAGGATCTGTTACTGCTTTGCAAAAGTTCTTTTTTTTTCTTTGAACGAAAATATACCAACATCACGGATCCTCTTACCTTTCCTTCGTTGGGAGAGAAGAAACGGTGGCGGAATCGAGTGTTGCCTTTCTTGAAGACGGTGAGGGAGAAGGGATTTAGCGAAGAGTGAAATGATGGTTGCTTCGTCCGCCAAACTTAGGCTGCGGGAGGTGGGGTTTTGTGATACGACGGCTCGTTCTGCCGCCTCACGACCGGGGTGACTCTCCTTTGCATCTTGCCTTCTAATTTGGTGGATGGCATTTGGGCTCACATGTTGCATGGCCCGCATGTCGGTGAACAAAAGTATAACGGCATTCAAGAGAGGGAGACGTTTCAATGACCTAGGAGGAGCCAGAGCGGTAGAGTGTCTCCACTGTACTAGTAGTAATTGTTTCTCCGGCCCAAGACAAAACAGCCAATCCACACTAGTAAATAGTAAAATCAATTCAAAAGGCGCTACCCACACCCAAAGACACCGCCCAAAAAACACAGGTGCTCTTCTTCCTCCTCGCTCCCACCCACCTCACGTCCATTCGCTCCACTGCATCCCCAAATTCCTCACCTCACTCCTACAGAAACCCCAGCTCCCCTTCTTCCTCACTCCTATAGAAAACCCCAACTCCCCTTCTTCTTCGCTCAAGACTACAACTAGGCTCGTCATTCATTTACTCTGCTCAAATCCGTGGCCTTGACGCCTTCTCGAGGAAAATGGAGTCGGCTGACCCAAGCGCCAAGAAGATGAGGCTCCGCCAATGGGCGACGTCACAGATCCCAGACCCGGCCTGGGAGAAGCGGCGACCGCCCCCACCGGATCCCAGAACTCAGAGAATCTCGGGTGGACCGTGATCAATGATCTCCCGGACGCCATCCTTGGGGAGATCATCTCGCTTCTCCCCACCAAGGATTGTGCCGCTTTCCAAGTCCTCTCAATTCGGTGGCGCCCTCTATGGCGCCCGTGCCCCTTAATCTCGATCACATCAACTATCTCTCTTCAATGATTTTGAAATCCCAGAGCCATCATATCCTCCCACCGGGGCTCCGCTCAAAGCCTCTGCATCCCGTCATGCTAGCCGAGCAAGCATACCATGCCCCTGCACGGTGGGACGCTTTGGCTGAAATCCCCAATTCACAGTAACTACACGCTTGAGTTCTACTATTCCCCGAAATCACATACCACATACCGAACGCCATGAACTTGTGCCCTCAAAGACCGATGTCCATCTCATGGTTTCCTCCTCTCTCCATGCCGCCACCTTTGCGCTCTGCTACCTACCGCATAACTGGTACTAAACCTTCGACTCCCATTTCTCAAGAAACTTTCACTTGTGCGGGTTCAGATATCGGAGGCCTCATTGCACATCATCATCCACTCCAGTTGCCCTGCACTGGAGTGCTTGGTGCTTGTTTTCACAGTTAGAATCGTTTGTCTCCAAATAAAGTCGCTTAACCTTGTAAGAATTGGAATTTCTTTTGACAGAAGGCATCTCATCATCCAAGATGCCCCTTCACTTCAAAGGTTGATCCTTGATTCTAGTTATTCACCGTTGCAAATAACCATCCTCTCTGCGCCTCAACTGGAGACCTTGGGTGTAATACATGATCTCTGTGCTCATTTCAATATGGTGTTTGGCTCCACAGTTCTTCAGGTACTTTATATTATCATCTACACTTGAAACCATAAGCTGAATTTTAAATTTCTGCACATAATTTATATATCATCTTGGAGTACACATTTTGTACTAATATTATGTTCTATGCTCAATGAAGAGTTTCTCCATGGATGGCCTATCAATGGTGCTGGATTCTGTCAAGATCTTATATATCCAAATGAATAGTTTTGATCTGAACAAGATTATTGGCTTGTCGCAATGCTTTCCATGTCCGGAGAAGTTGTATATAAAGGTGATAATTTCATGCACATTGGAAGCCCGCATATAGTGTACTAGAATTAACCGTTCAATTGTTGCTCTTTCGACACTCTTCTTTTAGACCTTAACTGTTTTCAATCTTCATGTCTATTTAAGCAACAGGACGGGGTAAGAAAGTTATAACCAATCGGTGGATTCGTAAGCATCGGGATCTTCTCACTTCTCATGAGATTCGATTGAAGACAATAACGCTAGAAAGATATGTAGCCAACCGTGCAAACACAAGATTTGTCACATTATTCCTGCTGAATGCGAGGTTACTATTGTCCATCAAGCTTAAGTTTATCAGCAGCATGGTTTTGACGGATGGGTATGTCGAAGAGCAAAAAAAAGGAGTTTCAGGTGGGCAAAAGAGCTTGTGAACGTGTCGGGCTTCTATTTACAACATATTGTGGTCATAATCCTGTAAATTTTACGACCCAAGATGTTCATTCTATGGACCTGACTGATCCATTTGATCGTGTATTTGCCGAAAAGCAGTCTTTGGAGTTAGATGTTGTTGCCCTTTTCAATCTGGGTTTTTTTGTAAACCCGATGAACAATCAACCCACGTGCTTTTGTATAGTTTGTAAGTCGGAGTTAGATGTTCGTGCCCTTTTCAACTCGGCCGTGGATCGTCATATTTTCTTTGAAACAAGGCAAATGGCTTGCCATTCATTTAATTTAGAGTGAAATATTGTAACAAATCACAACCAAGGGAAATAACATCACTCACGCCCATTTGCTTGAGCTCACTGTGCATTACGTAAGCCAAGTGATTAGCCCCACCAAAGACCCACAAACTTATTTCGAACTAGCACATCAAATGGGCTGTAAAATTTTCATAGGAAAGGCTGCATGACCGTGACAGATTTGGATTCGACATTTGGGACCCAGCGAGGAAATAGCCTATCCAAGGTGGTGTCGACTTACTAGCCACCAACAAACGATTACGCCTACCAACCGTTGGATTGACATCCAACATCCGTCATGTATCTTCTATCTCTTGTCTTCTTCTTCCTCCACTACCAAACCAAACCAATTCGGCTTGGCCTCCGTCCGCCTCCGCCGCCCCTACCGTGACGTACCCTCCAACGTTGGCGATCCCTCCTCTATTCCCCACACGCCCCGTTATTCTCCATGACGTCACCAACACGCACTTCGTGCCCGAACCGGATCAACCTCGTACTCCCCTCTCCGCTGCGGACCGACCGCCCGCATCTTCAACGGCTCTGTTTGTTCCGTCGAGGCCTCGCCGTCGCCCTCCGCCTTTGCGGCCTTGGTTCGCTTGCCGTGCTGCGGCGCCGCCCTCTTATGCGTTGTCAACGCGTCGTCAACAACCGAGAGGAACAAGGAGATGATCAGACGTGGAGAGGATGACAGAAGGACCCACCAGCGTCATGGCAAGACGCAAGCAAGTGCCTCTATAGTACAAGCCCAAAAATATGGTTCCTCCTAATGGTTGGACATCCGGGCTCACGCCATTGTCAACGTAGTCAATAAATGAGAGAATTACACTACGAGCGGCCGACACCGGGGACCCAAAGAAGTCGTGCAGTTTTTTGAGGAACAAGCGGTTGTTATTTATACTAGTTTTAGCGACGGATCGTGGTAACAACGGGCTGTAAGGGGCTATGGCCCGTCTAGCGAGGGTTTTATTTATGTTTACCACATCATGAGCCCAGTTGTGTTTTTTTCTTGCTGAAAATGGCTAGCCCAGTTCTATTTTTTAAAAGAAATACCCAAACAAGGCCTACTTGCTTTATCGGCCCTACTGGGCTGCAAATCTTTCAAGACGAGGAGAGTTTCATTCGGTTTGCCCAGAAATGAGCTGTACATTTTAAAACACATCAAACCGGAATTAGTTTCAATTTTTTTCATTACAAGATCTTAAATTCCATTGATTTTTATGCGTGGACAATTATTTGGATTTTATATTTATATAAATTATTTTTCAAAATAGTTTGAATGTGAATCGATATTTCTGGATTAAAAACAGTTGACCACACCGAAATATGCAACATTTCGTATACTTTTTAACTGTGGCCACAATATGGGGTGTAATGCTAACAAAAAGAAGATGGGCTCCAAAAAAAACCTTAAGAATTAGCAAATGGGTTGTACATTATTAGAAATAATGGCAGATGGGCTGTATGCTGTTTTCCACAGATTTGAGGCTGACTTGTGCGCCTACTACAGGTTGACGCGTATGCTTTCATAAAAAGGTTGGCCTTTGCATAGCATACTGTCAACTTAGTCAACACACGAGAGCGATGGATCGTTGGATGTCCATCCAACGGCTGTCGTGCTTCTTCAATCTCTGCTCTTCATGCTCGAGCCGCTCAAACAAGCGCCAGCGGGACTGCCTGCTCCCTCCTCCTCCCGCTGCCGGGCTATCTTGCCGCAGAGCCTCACGGCCCCACCGTACTCCCATCGCTGGCCTAGCCATCCCTCTACTCACCCACACATGTTGTTATTCTCCGTGACGGCAGACGAACCAAGAAACCCTCGTACTCCTCGCGTGGAAACAATCGCCGAGCATTCCACAGCTTCGTGTCGTTCCTTCCTAGGCCTCGCCGTCGTCCACCGCCTGGTGCTCTCGGCGCCCTGGTCAATATGGTCAATGAACGACATCCATCGGAAGTGGACTATACGTGGAGAGGTGACAATTTGGGTCCATGGCCTCGCGCAAGGAAATGCCTCCTTATTACGCCAAGAAATAATGATTCCTCCACCGACTAGGACCCACAGGAAGGGCCTCACATTTCGTGAAAAAACATTCCCCCGGCGTGTCGGACCCACCAGCTATATCTTCGCACGCAAGGAAGTGCCTCCTTATTACGCCCAAAAAGAAACCCCCCGCTAGCTGGGACCCACCATATTGTTGGGCTGACTTATGGGCCTACTAAGTTGGCGGGAACGGAGGGCTTTGTCAACTTAGTCAATACTCCGATGATCAGATGATGTCCATCCAACGGCCGTAGTGCTTCTTCAACCTCTGGTCTTCTTGCTCCAGTACCAAAGCGGCCCGGTCGCGTGCCGCCCTGCCTCCCTGCGTGGCCAGTGCTACCGCCGCTCCTCGCCTCCCGTGGCCGGCTCGCGTCGTACCCTTCATAGTCCTTGCCGTCGTCCTCCGCAGTGGTGCTATCGGTTCGGTGTGGTCAATGTGGTCAACGACCGACTTCCATCGAAGAGTACTGTACGTGGAGAGGCGGCAATTTGGGTCCACGGCAGCGCAAGGAAGTGCCTCCTTATTATGCGGAAAATAATTATTCCTCCACGGCAATGAGGACCCACCGGACGGGCCAACAGTATTTTGTGAAAAAATCGTTTCCCAGCCTTGGGCCCACCGGACGAACCACGGTATTTCACAAAAAATGTTCCCCATTGTCATTTCGCACTCCACCGAAGTGCCTCCTTATTACGCTTAAAAAATGAATACTCCCCGGCTAGCCGGGACCCACCTTGGTGGGAGGCTGTCTTAATGGGCCTACTAAGTTGACAGGACGAAGGGCTTTCTCAACTTAGTCAATATGAACGATTCTAGCTCCAAAGTGACCGTCGATGTCCATCCAACGGCCGTAGTGCTTCTTCAACCTCTGGTCTTCTTGCTCCGGCCGCCCAAAGCAGCGCGGTCGTGCCGCATGCTCCTGCCTCCCGTGGCCGATTGTCTTTGCCATGGAGGCCTCACCGCCCCCTACTATTCCCACCGCTGGCCAGGCCCTGCGGCGATGGCAGCCTCACACCGCAGCCGAACCAGTGAACCCTCGTACTCCTCTCCGCGTCGTCCCCTTCCTAGGCCTCGTCGTCGTCCACCGCCGTGGTGCTCTTGGCGCGGCCTGGTCAACGTTGTCAAGGAACGACTTCCATCGGAAGAAATCAGACGTGGAGAGGTCGACAATGGGTCCACGGCCACAGCCCAGTTTTTTGTGATTTGCCAAGTAAGTCGCTTTGTCGTGCCTGTTGGGCTGCAAATCTTTCAAGACGAGGAGAGCTTTCATTAAATTTGGTGAGAAAATGGCCCATCGAGAATGAGAAATGGGTTGTACATTTTAAAACACATCAAACCGCAATTAGTTTCAAATATATTTTTTCATTTCAAGATTTTAAATTACATTAATTTTTATGCGTGGAGAATTTGTTGGATTTTATATTGATATACATTTATTTTTAAAATCAGTTTGAATGTGAGTCGAATTTTTGGGATTAAAAACAGTTCGGACCGCACCGAAATATGCAAAATTTCGTATAATTTTTTAACCGTGGCCACAATATGGGCTGTAATGCTAATAAAAAGAATATGGGCTCCAAAAAAACCTTAAAAAACAGCAAATGGGCTGGAAATTATTAGAAATAATGGCAGATGGGATGTATGCTATTTTCCACAGATTTGTGGCTTTCCTAAAAAAAAGGTTGATGCACAAGCAGTGACGGTTGATGTACATCCAACGGCCGTCGTGCTTCTTCAATCTCTGCTCTTCCTGCTCCAGCCGCTCAAACAAGCGCCGGCGGGACTGCCTGCTCCCTCCTCCCCACGGCCAAGTGTCTTGCCAGAGGCCTCACCGCCCACCGTACTCCCATCGCTGGCCTAGCCATCCCTCTACTCACCCACACTGCTTTGTTATTCTCCGTGACGGCACACGAACCAAGAAACCTCGTGCAACAGATTACTCCCCTCCAGCGTGGGAAACAAGCTGCCGAAGTCTTCCCGCCTCCGTGTCGTCCCCTTCCTAGGCCTCGCCGTAAATCCCACCGTCGTGGTGCTCTCGGCCTTGGCGTGGTCAATGCGGTCAACGACCGACTTCCATCGGAAGAAATCAGTCGTGGAGAGGCTGGCGAGATGGGTCCACGGCCGCGACAAGGAAGTGTCTCCTTATTACGCGCCAAAATAATTATTCCTCCACCGACAGCGGGGACCCATCGGACGGGCCACCGCATTTAAGTGAAAAAACGTTTCCCCCACATTGCTGGGACCCACCGGCTACACCTTCGCACGCAAGGAAGTGCGTCCGACAAAAAACGACGGTTCTCGATTGCTGGGACCCACCAGCTACATCTTCGCACGCAAGGAAGTGCGTCCGGCAAAAAATGATTCGCCCCGATCGCTGGGACCCACCAGCTACATCTTCATAAGGCAAGGAAGTGCACGACGGTCGGGACCCACACGGTGAAGCGTCGTGGCGTTGTCATTCGGTCGCGAACGTGTATGTACATATATCTTGGTGAATGTAGAGGCGCTGCGTGTCGTAGTAGAGGCGCCGCACGTAGCATGTACACGCACGCATTACAACGCCGTGGTGCAAGAAAGAAAATACGGCCACATATGTGTACATACGGGCGGGGTCTCGAACGCCTACTCGCGCATACGTACGGCAAGGGCTCGTGTACATGGCTGGGTCGGAATGGAGAAACAGCGTCGTCGTCGTGTTCATGGGGAGGCAACAGAATGCGTCATGTTCATGGGGAGGCAACGGAATGCGTCGTGTTCATCGGGAGGCAACAAAGCGGCGTGAGCCAACCGGCTGGGTCGGAACGGAATGCGTGGTCGTGTTCATCGGGAGGCTTGGGCGGAACAAGCGATGGAAGCGAGGCATGGCGTATCGCAGAAACAGAGAAGCGGACCTCCTACATTCGGGCAGGGTCCTTTTGATCGGGAGGGTGTGGCATACCGCCAAAGCGGAGGAAATGCACCTCCCTACGGTCGAAACGGGGTCCTGTTGATCGGGAGGGGTGTGGCGTGCCCGCCATGGAGGAAGCGGACCTCCTACGGTCGAAGCAGGGGTCCTGTTGATCGGGAGGTGTGGCGTACCGCAAAAGCAGATTTAAACGGACCTCCTACGGTCGAAATGGGGGTTACATTCATCGGGAGGGTGTGGCGTACCACAAAGCAGGACTCCACGGATACTGTTCATCTCCACCGCCGACCTCCTCCGGCCTCCACGGGCTACCGTCGACCTCCTCCAGCCTCCACGGGCTCCTGTTCATCCAGCCTCCACCGCACGCTTACTCCACCGCTCTTTGTTCAACCACCCCTCCACAGGCACCCCTCCACCGTCTCATCGCTCATCCAGCCCTCCACACCACGGGTTTACTGCTCAACCACCCCTCCACGGCCATCCCTCCACCGCTCATCGCTCATCCAGCCCTCCACACCACGGGTCGTGTTCATCCGGAGGCAACGCCACCACTCACCGCTCATCCAACCCCCCATAGCGCTCCTTTGTTCATCCAATCGATCGGCTTGATTAGCGGCGATAGCGCGAGAATCGCTCCATCGGGTTCGATTAACGACCATCGATCGATCGTTCGGGTTCGATAGCGTAACTGCAGATGTAATCGCCGGGTTCGATTAGAGCCCAATGCCTCGTGCAGTGTATGAGAGAAAGCGTGCATCGCTCAAATTTCCCGACCTCCCAATGTAACCGCAACTCCCCAAAATTTTCCTCCCCTCGCTTCTACCACGGTTTTTCCGTCATGGACGGCCCAAAGAATGTCATGCGATTCGTCTCCGGCCCGCCTGTGACAAAAAGCCCATTTTCTCATCATGATTTTTGTCATAGAAGTAGGAGCCCACCACATCTATGATGATACCGGGTTTTGTCACAATTATCGTCATAGAAGTGTCATATGTATGACAGAAAAAAAATTCGTTCGGCCCAAAATGTCACGGATGTGTCTTTTTTTGTAGCGTCCTCATGAACCTCAACATTATCTTTTTCATTATCAGTAGTTGAGTGTTCATTATCAGACTGAGTTTCAGCATCAGAGATAGAAGTTCCATTATCATTATCAGGAGGTTCTTTTTATTTCAGGGTCACTAGAAGTATGCAAAGTCCTATCATTTTTCTTCTTCCTTTTCTTTTTAAAAGGAGTAGGTGCACTAGTGTGAGTCTTGTTCAATTCTTTTTGGGTGTCCCTCAGGATAAAGTGGTTCCTGAGTCATTTTACCTCCTCTAGTTGCAACTCTAACAGCAAAGTCATGCAGATTGTTCATCAAGTACTTCTCTTTGAGTTTTAGCAACTTGTTCTAATTGAGTTTGAACCATAGAAGCATGTTTTCCAACACCTCTAACAGCATTTGAAATTCTAAACAACAAGTCACTCAAGCGAGCAATCATATCAGAATTATATTTCAATTGTTTCATAACATTTGCATTGAAGTGATCTTGTTTTCTAATGTAGTTTTCAAACTCATAAAGGCATTGACTAGGATGCATATCATGAGGATTGTCATTATCATTAAACTTCATAAGAGAATTTATCCCTACCACCTTAGGCAGTGGTGGTGTATTAAGCCCATGTATTTCTTCAATAGGAGATAAATTTTTTACATCCTTAGTTTTAATACCTTTTTCCTTCATAGATTTCTTTGCCTCTTGCATATCTTCAGGACTGGGATATAATATACCCCTCTTCTTCGGAGTGGGTTTAGACGGTGGTTCAGGAATAGTCCAACCATCATAATTTTTCAATATATTATTCAATAATTCTTTAGCCCGTCCAACAGTTCGTTCCCTGAAAACACAACCAGCACAACTAACTAGGAAGTCCCTAGAAGCATCGGTTAGTCCATTATAGAAGATATAGAGTATTTCATTTTTCTTAAGAGGATGATCAGGCAAAGCATTAAATCGGGCAAAGCCTCCCCAAGCTTGTGGGAGACTCTCTTCTTTAGTTTGAACAAAGTTAAATATTTCAGCAGCAGCTTATTTCTTATGAGCAGGGAAATATTTTCAGAGAAGTAATAAATCATATCCTGGGGACTACGCACACAACTAGGAGCAAGAGTATTGTACCAAGCTTCAGCATCACCCTTTAATGAGAAAGGAAATAATTTGAGAATAAAATAGTAGCGAGTTTTCTCATCATGAGTAAAAAGGGTGGCTATGTCATTCAACTTAGTAAGATGTGCCACAACAGTTTCAGTTTCATAACCATGGAAAGGATCAGATTCAACCAAAGTAATTAACTCTGGGTCGACAGAGAATTCATAATCCTTATCATCAATAAAAATAGGTGAAGTAGCAAACTTAGGATCACATTTCATTCTAGCATTATGAGATTTTTCTTTATACTTGTGTAGTAATTTCTCTAGATCATCTCTATCACTACAAGCAAGAATATCTCTAGTTGTTTCTTCACTCATAACATAACCTTCCGGTACCTTAGGCAATTCATATCTAGGAGGGATAGTTCTAGCAGGTATTTCAGCAGTTTTAGTTTCAATCTCATCATCATATTCAACAACATCATGTTGTATTACTCTAGCAATTTGTTCATCAAGAAATTCACTAAGTGGCACATCATCATTATCAAGCAAGGTACTAGCATCATCATAAGCATTATCCATAGCAGAAGTAGCATCATCAATAACTTGCGACATATCAAAATTGATAGCATGTGGTGGTGTTGCAAGTTTACTCATAATAGAAGGTCAATCTAAAGCAGAACTGGACGACAGTTTCTTACCTCCCCTCGTACTTGAGGGAAATATCTTAGTCTTAGGATCCTTCAGATTCTTCATAGTGATAAATTGATAATAATCCCAAGTGACTCAACAAATATAACTATGCTCCCCGGCAATGGCGCCAAAAAAAGGTCTTGATAACCCACAAGTATAGGGGATCGCAACAGTTTTCTAGGGTAGAGTATTCAACCCAAATTTATAGATTCGACACAAGGGGAACCAAAGAATATTTGAAGGTATTAGCAGCTGATTTGTCAATTCAACCACATCTAGAGATAAATTATCTACAGCAAAGTGATCGGTAGCAAAGTAGTTTGATAGTAGTGACAACAACAACAGTAAGAGTAACAATGATAGAAGTAATTTTGTAGCAAGTGTAACAGTGATGATAGTAGTAGTAACTTAGCAGAAACAATATGGAAAAATTCGTAGGCATTGGATCAGTGACTTGTCGGATGATATTCATCATGTGACAGTTATAACCTAGGGCAATTCGGCACTAGCTCCAGTTCACCGATATAATGTAGGCATGTATTCCGTAAATAGTCATACGTGCTTTATTAAAATAACTTGCATGACATCTTTTGTCCTACCCTCCTGTGGCAGCGGGGTTCATATTGGAAATCAAGGGATATTAAGGCCTCCTTTTAATAGAGAACCGGAACAAAGCATTAACACATAGTGAATACATGAACTCCTCAAACTACGTCATCATTGGGAGTGGGCTCGGTTGTTGTCGCTCCGAGGTTGCCGGATCATAACACGTAGTAGGTGACTATAACTTGCAAGATCGGATCTAAAACATGGATATAATGATGATAACATAAACATTTCAGATCTGAGTTCATGGCACCCGGGCCCAAAGTGACAAGCATTAAGCATAGCAAAGTCATAGCAACATCAATCTAGTGGATACTAGGGATCAAGCCCTAACAAAACTAACTCGATTACATGATGAATCTCATCCAACTCCTGACCGACTAGCGAGCCTACGAAGGAATTACTCACTCTCGGTGGGAAGCACCATGGAATTGGCAATGGAGAAGGGTTGGTGATGACGAAGAATGAATATCACCCTCTCCGGAGCCCCAAACAGGCTCTAGATCTTCCCTCTCAAGGAAGAACATGGCTTGGCGGCGGCTCTGTCTCGTGGATCGCGATAATTCTTTCTCCCTGATTTTTCTCTCTGAAATAGGATTTTATAGCGTTGGCTTTAGGGTCTGTGGGGACACCAGGTGGGGACAACCCACCTGAGAGCGCCGGGAGAGGTGGCGCGCCCTGGTGGGTTGTGCCCACCCAGGTGCCCCTCTCTGGCAGGTCTTGGCTCCAGAAATTCTCTTTTATTGTATAAAAATTCCTCGCAAAGTTTTGTTCCATTCCGAGAACTTCTATTTCTGCACAAAAACAACACCATGCAAACTAGTTTGCGTCAGTCCGGGGTTAGTTTCATTCAAATCATGCAAATTAGAGTCCAAAACAAGAGGAAAAGCGTTAGGAAAAGTAGATACATTGGAGACGTATCAATGAAGATAATCAAGTCTTTTGTGACGAAGATTCGAGCCCCGCTCTTGTTGTCTCTAAGGTCTTGACACTTCAACATCAACAAGACGAAGACCAAAGATGCCATATCTTCCACACCAAGGCGGACATCAATGGAAGGTCCGTGAAGGTCATCATCGATGGAGGGAGTTGCCATAACTTAGCAAGTGAAGAACTATGCTCCAAGCTCCAATTGGTCAAGATTAAGCACCCACATCCCTACAAGGTTCAATGGCTAAGCGACTCCGACACTATCCAAGTCGAGCATATGGTACAAGTTTCCTTCAAGATCGGAGCTTACGAAGGCACTTTGGAGTGTGATGTCGTTCCGATGTCCGTTTGCCACCTCCTTCTTGGACGGCCATGGCAATTTGACCGAGGTGTCATCCACAATGGGTGAACGAATCACTATAGCTTCAAGATGAATGGGAAGGAGTACATCCTATGCCCTATGTCTCCTAGTCAAGTGATCGCCGACAAGCAAGCCACCCATCATGGAGAGAATAGTGAGAGAGCGAACCACACAAAAGAGAGTGAGCGCCACAAGCCCAAATTGAGTGCCTCCACGATGAGCAACAAGAACTTAGTCCTATTTGCCACCAAAAGTGAGATAAGAAAAGTGTGTGAGAACCCATCAAGTGTCATGCACTATGTCCTTTTGTGCAAGGACGAGGCAACAAAAGCTAACACCTCTCACAATCTACCTTTAGTGTTATCTTCTCTATTGCAGGAATTCCAAGATGTATTCCCCGACGAGCTACATCCGGGTCTACCTCCACTACGAGGCATCGAACACCGAATCGACCTCATCCCCGGAGCACCCCTTCCCAACAAGGCTCCATACCGCATCAACCCCGAGGAAACTAGGGAGATCCAATGGCAAGTACAACAACTCATCGACAATGGCCATGTACGAGAAAGCTTGAGCCCTTGTGCCGTCCCGGTAATCCTTGTTCCCAAGAAAGATGGTACATTTCGCAGCTGTTCCGATTGTCTTCCTATCAATGCTATTACCATACGTTATCTTTACCCTATTCCACACCTAGATGATATGCTAGATGAGCTTAGCGAAGCCACCATTTTCTCTAAGATTGATCTTAAGAGTGGCTACTATCAAATACGCATCCAAGAAGGTGATGAATGGAAAACCGCATTTAAGACCAAATTTGGCTTATATGAATGGCTTGTTATGCCAATGGGTTTACCCAAAGCACCCGGTACTTTCATGAGAGTCATGCATTTTGTTCTTCGTCCATACATTGGCGTATTTGTTGTGGTCTACTTTGACGATATTCTTGTGTTTAGCAAATCTCTCGAAGATCATGTCACCCATCTTAGAACCATGTTGCAAACCCTTAGGAAAGAGCGCCTTTATGCTAATATGGACAAATGCCTTTTTGGTGTTGATAAGCTTGTTTTCTTGGGTTTCATTGTATTTTCTAAGGGTGTTCACGTTGATGAATCTAAGATCAATGCTATTAAAACTTGGCCCCAACCAACCAACTTGCAACAAGTGCATAGATTTCTTGGTTTAGCCAATTTCTATCGTAGATTCGTAAAGGATTTTAGCACCATTGCTTCACCTTTGGATGCTTTGAGTAAGAAAAATGCGCCATTTGTTTGGGGACCATCCCAAGATACCACATTTAATGAGCTTAAGAATTTGCTTACACATGCTCCCGTGCTTGCTTTGCCCAATTTTGCCAAAACTTTTGAAGTTCATTGTGATGCTAGTGGTAATGGCATAGGAGGTGTGTTAATGCAAGAGAAGAGCCCTATTGCTTACTTTAGTGAGAAACTTTCCGGAGCGCAACTCAATTACCCCATCTATGACAAAGGGCTATATGCTTTAGTGCGAGTTTTATGTGAGTGGGAACATTATCTTGTTCCTCATGAATTATTCATCCACACCGATCATGAAACACTTAAGTATCTTAAAGGTAAAACTAAGTTGAACAAGCATCATGCTAAGTGGAGTTAATTCATTGAGTCATTTCCTTCATCAAGTATATCAAAGGCAAGGAAAATCTTGTGGCGGATGCGCTTTCCCGCATATGCATGCTTGTTACTAAACTTGAATTGAATGTCATTGGCTTCGAGCACATAAAAGACTTGTATGTGCATGATCCTACTTTTGCGATTACTTATGCCAAATGTTTGACGCATACATCTTGGGAACGATATTACATCAAAGATGATTATCTTATGACAGCTAATAAACTTTGCATCCCCGAGTCTTCCCTTCGTTTGTTACTTTTGCAAGAATCTCATGGAGGAGGATGTCAGTGTACAAAAGTAGGGGCCTTTCTGTACCCCTTTACTTGTGCATGGGAAGTCGTAGCCACACCTACGGCCATGCTTGGCGGGGAAGAGGAAGGAAAGGTACGAGACTGCCAAGACAGCACTCAAGCCAGAGGCATGTAGAGCAAAGGAGCAAGATGGACTTCCCCCGGCAACATACTTGCCGGGGCGGCTTACGTACCCCCGGCAAGAGCCTTGCCGGGGCGACTTGCCCAACACCAGCGAGGCCGCCACCCTTGAGCCTGAGAGTTCTGACAACATCGACAACGTCGAAACCAAGACTCAGGGGCGCCTGCGTGGTGGCATGCAGATCTTTGTGAAGACCAAAGGCCTGCGAGTCTACATAAGAACCAGAAGACGAAGACCCCCGGCAAGGTCCTTGCCGGGGAGGGCTGCGAGACCCCGGCAAGACCCTTGCCGGGGGCATCTGCGGGGCCGCGACATGGCCCGCACCTGCCAAAGTTCCGCTGCCCCGCGACCGTTCCGACGCGGCAACCGGCCCGCCAACTAGGCAAGCGCCTGCGTGGCAGCTTGCAACTTCTGGACCAACTAGTCAAGCACCTACGTGGTGGCATGCAGATCTTGGCGAAGGCCCTGTCACCGCACCAGCACGGCGACCAGCCAGCCAGCATGGCGATGCATGCCTCGTCAGCTTGGACGCGCGTCGAAGCAAGGCGAGGCGGCGACGGACGAGACGAGCTCTGTTGCCGTCCCTGATAAAGAAAGAGGGCACGTAGGCAGTGCATTAAATGTGTTTGTCCTACGATGTAAGCCGATAAACTTGTACACTATAGATACTTTCCACCTCTTGTGTGCCACTGTGGCGACCCCTTTGACATATAAAAGGATGCCTGAGGCGTACTGTGGAAGGATTCGAACTTTTTGGACTGGGCACGCATAGTAGCTAGTCCAAGAACTGAAGAACACAAGATAAACACAAATAAGCAGGACTAGGGTTTTACGCATCATTTGCGGCACGAACCTGGGTAAAACTCCCCTCGCGCAATCGCCAGACCTGCTCTTTGCGCAGCTCTTCACCCCCGCCAACCGTAGTAGGGGTCCTCGGGATCCCATAGGTGTCCTTTTCCCCGACATGTGCCAGGTAGGGGGCACGCCCCGTGGACGGAACCATTCCTAGCCTACCTAACTAGGAGGAACTCCCCGAAGACCTAAATGAGGCTCGCTGCATAGTACGGCGATCTAAAGCCTATAAAGTCCATGAGGGAGAGCTTTATAAGAAAAGCACTACCGGAGTCCTTCAAAGGTGTATCTCCGAAGAGGAAGGGCGAAACCTCCTGGCTGAAATTCATGCCGGACTGGGTGGGCACCACGCCGCAGCCCGGGCCCTTGTTGGCAAGGCCTTCCGTCTGAGGATTTTATTGGCCGACGGCCGGGCAGATCTGCGAGGACTTAGTCCAACGATGCGTCGGTTGCCGCTTTTTGCTAACCAAAGCCACATGCCACCCACCGCCCTTAAAACTATACCCATCACCGGTCGTTCATGATGCAGGGCTTGACATGGTTGGACCCCTTAAGGGAGGAACCCACAAGCAAAAATACCTATTGGTCATGGTGGATAAATTCACCAAATGGATAGAGGCCAAGCACATTAAAGCGGCGAATCCGGACCGTGATAGACTTCATATCGTGGGTAGTGCACCGTTACGGTGTCCCCACAAGTATCATCACCGATAACGGCACCAACTTCACGGCCGATGAGGTCAAATTATGGTGCAAAACATGGGCATCAAGCTCGATTACGCCTCGATCTATCACCCTCAAACCAACGACCTAGTCGAACGAAAGCAAATGGTCTAATCATGAGCGGCATTAAACCCGCATTAGTGCGGTCCCTCAAGGAATCTAACACGCGACTTTGGGTTGAGGAGCTCGACCAGACTGGGGCTGCGGACCACACCGAATCGTACTACGGATTCACACCATTCTTTATGGTGTACGGTGTGCAGAGGCGATCTTGCCTGCGACATAATACATGACTCACCTCGCGTGCGCATGTATGAAGAAAGAGAAGCCGAGCTCGATCGGCAGGACAGTTGGGACGCATTGGAGGAGGAGCGCGACGTGGCAAAAGCTCGCTCCGCATTCTATCAACAAAGGCTCAAGATATCAAAGCAGGGAAGTACGGGCCAAAGCTTATAACGTTGGTGAACTAGTTCTACGCTGCGGACAAGAAAAGGACAAACTCAAGCCCAAATGGGAAGGTCCCTTCATCATCGACTGTGTCCCCGACCGGCGCATACCGTCTGCGAAACGCATCGGATAACCGACTCGAGCCAAACCCATGAAACGCAGCCCGTCTACGAAGATTCTATGCCTAACCGCGGGACTCCAAGTTCGTCTCCTTCCTCCGTCCACATTTTCTATTTTTGCTGTCTTTTATTTCTCTCCTTCCTCCTCCTTCTTCTTGAAGCCTCTAGAGGCTCGTTTGCGCCTTTTTCGCACATACTTGACGTGCTGTCCGCGCTCATTATACCTGGGGGCTTCTTTAATAGAAGCTTATTTATACGGGCTTCATGCCCAACACATGCGTTAAACTTCCGCATGTACCTTTTATTCACCATTATATGCATCGATATGACTTCGATTTGGCCAAGCTGGGTTGCAGCTCACTCGTGGCTTACCCCTCGTTCCCGATTGTTCGGCTAGGTGGTAAAGGGAGCACCTCTGCGATTGTTATCGCCGGTCACCGGATGTGTACCTCGACTGGGTGAAGCCGAAAGCTAGCGTTCTTAAGGGAATATTCGGTCGGTGAACTGAAAGATGATTTTTAATTATTTACCCATCTGCTCCCAGATGATTTTCTGCGTTCATAGTAGCTTTGACATGCACTTTAGGGCATGCATCCCAAATAAAGGACCCCTTAACGGAACTATTCTCCTGGAAGATGTTTCTTACTACCCATGTAATATAACATAACTAGTTGGGCACTTGTCTGACATAAAGAACAATGACCCCTACGCCTTGTCTCCATGCATACCCCGGTTCTTATATAACCACGAAGGTATTCGGACACACTCCGGACTATTGGGTCCTGAGGTCGAAGCGAAAAGGTCCGCTATGACAAACGATCTACAATCCGGCTAGAAGACATTTTTTTCATGTCATATCTTTACATAGTCAACTCGACTCATTGTATTCCTCCTCAATGCCATCTAATAGGCTATCCAATTTACAATCTTGTTGGGAATACTTGGCGGCCAATTCTACTTGGTCAGACACTAAGCTTTCTGAGGATCTCCATCCCATCGCCCCAAAGGTCCGACCTCGGCCATGTGGTTTGGGTCAGCCTTCGTGTACCACGTCTTTACCATGGCCCAGGCCTCCCTGGCGCCTTGACGGCAGCCGATATCTTCCATAGTCGGAAGCGCCGCCGTGCTCCTTGAAGCCGCTCTGCCAGCTCCCCAATGCCTTGAGGCGGGGAGATAGATGGCCACAAGGCTGGCCGACGCCTTTCATCACCTGCCGGACTCGTTCGCGGTGACGTAATTCGGGAAGAAGATCACCCGAAGAACTGGGCATCTCCTCCTCGGGGCGACCTATGAGCAAACCTACATACATGTTTATGTTAGTCGCCCTCCTCATTGAACTCTTTCAAAGTTCGCTCAAGCACTTATCGAAAATGCCGCGACGAAGCCGCCGATTCTCCTTACTGAGTCGGACAACCGGGCACGAACATCCTTTAGTTCCTCACCCAGCTTGGTGTTGGCATCTTGGAGGTTATTTTTCTCCTGCCACACCCTCGTAAGCACGCTCTCGCCGCCTTTAGTCGGGCGCAAGAGCTGCTGCTTGTCCGGATCTAGTCCAGCGCCATCTGCAATGTTTTTGTCAGATTTACACACCCGCCGCACTTCATAAACTATTTATCTTTTGAAGTGTATATTACCAGAGGGGGTCTCTGTGGCTCCCCCTGTAGCGGCTAGTGCGGCCTCAAGTTGGGCCTTGCACTCTTCAAGCTCTGAGACGATCGGGTACTCTTTTTGTAAGATCATGCATAACAAATGATCCTTAAATCAGTTATTCTAACTATTTTAAGTCTCGGGGCTACTTGGCATATATAATCACAAATTTCCTTACCCGTATGTCCTTTACATACCGCTCCGTGGCTGGCTAGACCATCTTGAGCGGAATGGAGGTGCGCATCTCTGAATTGAAGGCATTCAAGGCCTCTTGGGAGAAACATGTCATGAAGAACTGTCGTGGCGCCTGTGATTCAAGGCGCTCTCCACCTCAGAGTTGGTGGCGGACAATCTGTCGGCATCCTCTGTCGGAGGAGCATCCGACGTACGCCTCGTGTTCGCCTCCGCTTCTGGACCCGGCTTTGGAGCCTGACCGGCGGAGGTTCGATTGGCAACCTCTCCGGACTCAGTCCGGCGAGCGCTCTTTTTCCTGAAAAGAGCGTCAGCGTTAGTACGCCTTCCAGGAATTAGTCCTAGGAACATGGTGACACGCCATACCGCTGCGGCGGAGTTTCGATCCGGACCGCACTCCTTTTTAGCCTGCGGGGCCGTACTGCCCCTTGTTGGCTAGCCGCCGCGGGCTCGGCTTCGCCTCGAAGGTACCCCGTGAAACACCATTGGTATCTGGTGATCAAGAAATAAGCACGGATGGGTCATTATCGTAATATTGGGACCTCGGTCTCGGTTTCGTGAGGTGGAAGTATTTCGGGGTAATCGGCCGTGATGGCAACCAAAGCATTGTCGATGCTAAGTTGGTGGAACACCCGTCGATCAACTCCACCTTTATATCCGGATCCTCTTGAGGTCGGATCGAGGACCGTTCGGATCCTCGGGTTGTGGGGCGGCTGTGTATCTTCTCCACGATCCGGCAGTTCTGCTTGAGAAACCATGAAATGAGATATTTAACCACGGGAACATGGATCGGACAGGCCACAAAGATGTTTGCTTACCCGGCTTCGAGGATTATTTGAAGAAAACTCCTTCAAGGATTGACACGGAGGAAATCCTCCTCCTCCCCTTTATACATGGCGCATAAGATCTTCACCAGTTTGGTGACCGATCCCGGCCCTTTGCGGCCATGGCGGGTGGCATCGTCCTCCCCGTTGAAGTCCCACATGGGGTGGCCCCTATATTGGAGTGGCTGCACTCCCCTCATAATGCAGATTGCCATGACTCCAATCATGGTCAATCCGGCATGAGCCAGTAACCTTATTCGGCTCATCAAATAGAGGACATCCCGGTCATTTTCCCTCCGAGGGCGCCAGCTTAGGCGCTTCTTCAGAGGAGCATTCTTGAACTCCTAAGGCCGATCCGAACAGGATCCGCAGCGGACGCCCTCCATGTAAAACCATTCAAGGCGGTCTTGACGCCTTCTTCGGGTTCCGGATAGGTATCTCGGTCCGGCGATGCGCCATAGCTCGGCTCCGCCCACTTGATATATTGACCCCTCATGAGAACGGGGTACTAGGCGTAATAATCTCTTCCACAGCCCGAAATGAGCCTCGACGCCCAAGAACAGTTCGCAAAGGGCCACGAAGCCCGCTGATGTGCAAGATGGAGGCGGGAGTAAGGTGGTGCAACTGGAGGCCGTAGAACTCCAAGAGCCCCGAGAAACGGATGGATTGGAAATCCGAGTCCTCTTACTAGATAAGAGATGAAGCATAACCGCTCTCCTTTAGAGGGATCGGGGACACTCTCTTCTTGCTTTCCGCCCTTGTAGGTGGCAAGTCCGGCTCGAACCGGAACCATGAAGGCCGGGGGAAGAAATCCCTTGGTTTGGAGTATAACTAGCTCGCTATGCGGGACCGAGCATCTCTCCCAATTTCAGTGCCGAGGGCCGAGCGCGAGAGGAGGAGCCGCGTCGTATCCATGATGGAATGGGCTGTGGTCGAGACGCCCGATGAAAGCTCGTGAAGGGGTTGGTGTGACTCAGATCTAGATCCTCGCCCCTTTTATAGGCAGCTCATTTTGGCGCAGCTAGGGGGTAAGTGTAAAAATACCACAGCTTTTCGCATTCATTCAAACACGTGGAAGATGGCCATTATTGGGCGTAGAAGCCAAGGAGCGCAGCATTTATCGGCCGGGACACTATTCGACAAGTATATGGAATTTGGAGAAGAACCCGCCTCGCAATGCCGAAGACAATCAACGCCACGGACTCATCGTCATTGAAGCCTGGTTCGGGGCTACCGAGGGAGTCCCGGATTAGGGGTGTCCGGATAGCGAACTATCACCGTTAGTAGGACTCTGGACCATGAAGATACAAGATTGAAGACTTCGTCCCGTGTCCGGATGGGACTTTCCTTGGCACGGAAGGCAAGCTTGGCGATCTGGATATGTAGATCTCCTACCATTGTAATCGACTCTGTGTAACCCTAACCTATCCGGTGTCTATAAAACCGGAGGGTTTTAGTCCAGAGGACTAACAACAATCATACCATAGGCTAGCTTCTAGGGTTTAGCCTCCTTGATCTCGTGGTAGATCTACTCTTGTACTACCCATATCATCAATATTAATCAAGCGGGGAGTAGGGTATTACCTCCATCGAGAGGGCCTGAACCTGGGTAAAAACATCGTGTCCCTTGTCTCCTGTTACCATCCGCCTAGACGCACAGTTCGGGACCCCCTACCCGAGATCCGCCGGTTTTGACACCGACAAACCCCCTTTTGTACTAGCCTTGCCTGCAAGGCATGTAACCCTATGTACAAAGCCAGGCACAGACCCTGTGCGCAGTCAAAAAACCCTTTAGTATGTACAATTTCCCGTTGACTTCCATGTTTATGTGTATACATATATACATGCTTGTCCAGGATATTGTACTGCTTTTTGTTTCCAACAAATGTTAATGGACCGCCAAGGTTCCATGCTCTGCCCTCTCTTCTTTCCACCATGCAAGGACGCCGATTCCGCCAAGGACCCGGCTCCGGCAAGAAGTTGGGAAGACTGCCCGGCACGGTGATCCCCGGCAAATCAAACAGATAAAGTTCACCTCTTGCCCATTCATGTTTGCAACATGTGACTTGTGCATTAGAAAACCTCGCCACTCTCTTTTAAACTCAGGTGCTCCCATCCCTGGCCCGAACGTTCCTTCGGTCAGAATGGTCACAGTAGCCTTTACTAAAAGGAGATTGACGAGGAGCTGGACCCTTTGTCTTTAACCCGGCTGATGTGATTCTCCGACAGGCACAGAGGGCACCGGCAGGATAGCTTGCCGGGAGAACTCGTTTATTTGCATTAAAGAGGCATTTCTCCTCTGCATGGACGTGTACATGCACGGATTACCGGCAAGGCTAGTCTTTTTCATTGACATGCTAATACGAGTACGAATGTTACAGGACATAGGCATGGGCTCGAGAGATTACATTATTTAGAAATTAAGATTTGGCGGGTGCCTTACAAGCTGAAAGAAAGATAAGTGCCCCGTAATCTCCGTTCTTGCCTCTTTCCTCCTAGGTGCTGCAGGTGAAGGCAAAGAAGAGGCGACAGGGAACGCGCTGATGGAGAGCATGGTGGGGATGGCCCTCGGCAAGGCGTGTGGCCGAGGGAGGAGGGTGATGCAGATGATGGTGCTGCCATCGATGGTCAGCCGGAGTCAGAATCAACGTCCTCCCGCCCGCTACCATCGTCGTCGCTGTCGATGTCCTCCCCGTCACTGTGGCTCGAGGAGGAGGTTTCGTTGTCGGTGGAGCTCTCTGCGCAGCACCCTAAGCGGGTTCCCGAGCGCCCGAAGACCTTGACGGAGAGCAGGCCGTTCTCCATTAATTTGAACTGGAGAACGTGCCCTCCGACAGGCTATGGGCACGGGCAAAGGTCTTCCACCCACGACGGAGGTACATGATGTGAGGGGCGGGGAAGTCGACGTCGACCCGCATGCCGCCATTCCTGCAGCCCCTCATATGCAGCCTCAAGGCCCGTGGCGGGTCAAGCTCCATTACCTGAGCAAACGGGGTGGGAAAGTGGAGGTGACCGCACACTGGCTTGTACAACCTGATGAAGAACTCAGGGGCTGGCCTCCGATATGTCCCTCCATTGGGGGGAGAGGCGCTGGCGGAAGCGCGGCCGGTGCACCGCCCCGTCCTCCTCTCCCCCGAGCGCCACGACAGCCTCGGCCTCGCCCCCTCCCTCTTCCTCTCACAGCGGGCTCCGCCGCCATGAGCTCCGGAGGAGGGGGGACACGCTGTCGAGCAGAAGCCCTCGTTGCCGCCATTGGAGCGTCGGCGCGCCCTCTCACCATGGCGAGTGGAAGAAAGGGACCAAGCAGGAAGGAGATGAATGCAGAAGGACGTTGTCCCTCTCCCTTTTTTATAGAGGGGAAGGGTCGGGGCTCGGCCCCCCAACCTAAGGGCGGCCGCCCCACTCGACCAATCTGGTCGCCGGAGGTGCAGAGAATCAGGACCGACCCGCTGTCCAATCAGCAACGCCCGGCTTCCCGCCTCGACATTAAGGCACGTGCCCTCCGTATCCGCCACCTACCCTCCCCGAGGCATGGGGGACACGTGGCGGGCGAGCCAGAATTAAGAAGACAAGTGGGACGACCGTTTCCCACCCCGTGATCATGGGGCGCGGGTGCCATGAAGGCCATGACCCGAGTCCACTTTGTAAATGAGCAGCACCTCTGCGGCTTCCTCTTTTTATGGGGAAGACGCGGGCCGCCTCTTTACTATTCACCGTGAGGTGACGCAAGCGTGCTGTGACCGTTCCACACACGACCCCCACATCACGCACTCAATGCGGATCGTGAGGAAGCGCAACTGGCGAAGAAATTATCGCGGTTAAAACTCTGCCACGCATGCCCGCACATCGTTTTGGGCTTGTCCCAACAACACTTCGCGCTTATGTGTGGCCCAGGCCCGGGGGCTCCTGTCGGTGTACAAAAGTAGGGGCCTTTCTGTACCCCTTTACTTGTGCACGGGCAGTCATAGCCACACCTGTGGCCATGCTTGGCGGGGCAGAGGAAGGAAAGGTATGAGACTGCCAAGACAGCACTCAAGCAATAGGCATGAAGAGCAAAGGTGCAAGATGGACTTCCCCCGGCAACATCCTTGCTGGGGCGGCCTACGTACCCCCGGCAAGAGCCTTGCCGGGGCGACTTGCCCAACACCAGCGAGGTCGCCACCCTTGAGCCTGAGAGTTCTGACACCATCGACAACGTCGAAACCAAGACTCAGGGGCGCCCGTGTGGTGGCATGCACATCTTTGTGAAGACCAAAGGCCTGCGAGTCTACATAAGAACCAGAAGAAGAAGACCCCTGGCAAGATCCTTGTCGGGGACGGCCATGAGACCCCGGCAAGACCCTTGCCGGGGGCATCTGCAGGGCCGCGGCCAGGCCCGCACCTGCCAAAGTTTCGCTGTCCCACGACCGTTCCGACGCGGCAACCGGCCCGCCAACTAGGCAATCGCCTGCGTGGCAGCCTGCAGCTTCTCGGCCAACTAGTCAAGCACCTGTGTGGTGGCATGAAGATCTTCGCGAAGGCCCTGTCACCGCACCAGCACAACGACCAGCCAGCCAGCATGGTGCTGCATGCCTCGTCAGCTTGGACGCACGTCGAAGCAAGGCAAGATGGCGACAGACGGGACAAGCTCTGTTGCCATCCCCGATAAAGCAAGAGGGCACGTAGGCGGCGCATTAAATGCGTTTGTCCTACAATGTCAAACGACAAACTTGTACACTGTAGATACTTTCCACCTCCTGTGTGCAACTGTGGCGACCCCTTTGACATATAAAAGGAGGCCCGAGGTGTACTGTGGAAGGATTCAAACTTTTTGGAATGGGCCCGCATAGTAGCTAGTCCAAGAACTGAAGAACACAAGATAAACACAGACAAGCAGGACTAGGGTTTTACGCATCATTTGCGGCCCGAACTTGGGTAAAAATCCCCTCGCGCTGATCGCTAGACCTGCTCTTTGCGCATCTCTTCACCCCCGCCAACCGTAGTAGGGGTCCTCGGGATCCCATAGGTGTCGTTTTCCCCGACAGAGGACTAATGGGACATTTTGGACGCGACAAGGCATGTGCTACGCTCTCTAAGAACTATTTTTGGCCCAAGATGTTCCGCACGTCTCACGCTTCACCAACCGATGTTCGACATGTCGCAAAGCTAAGTCCAAAGCTCAATCTCATGGTCTTTATACACCCCTTCCAATTCCATATCACCCATGGGAAGATATTAGCATGGATTATGTGCTTGGTTTGCCTAGGACTAGAAATAGAAATGATTCCGTGTTTGTTGTTGTGGACCAATTCTCTAAAATGGCTCATTTCATTCCTTGCAACAAGATAGACGATGCTTCACATGTTGCAAATCTTTTTTGTAGAGAAATATTGCGCCTACATGGAGTGCCAAAGATGATTGTCTCGGACCGTGACATCAAGTTCTTGAGTTACTTTTGGAAGACCTTGTGCGCCAAGCTCGGAATGAAGCTACTATTCTCCACGACATACCATCCACAAACCAACGGACAAAACGAAGTCACCAACCGGACTCTCTCCACCCTACTTTGTGTGTTGATCAAGAAGAACCTCAAGGAATGAGAAGAGCGCTTACCCATCGCCGAGTACGCCTACAACCGAGCAAGACAGTCCACTACCGGCAAGTCCCCCTTCGAGGTCGTCTACGGTTTCAACCCGTTGTCCCCATTGGACATTCTTCCTCTACCAGTACAAGAGCGCAGCAACATGGACGCGAGTGCACGAGCGAGTTATCTCAAGAAGGTGCATGAAGATACAAGGCACACCATCGAGCGCCAAGTACAATGACTCACAACCAAGCTCAATGTCAACAAGCAACCCATGATATTCAACATTGGAGATCTTGTGTGGCTACACCTTCGCAAGGAACGCCTTCCCCAATGAACGGAAGTCCAAGCTGCTACCTAGAGCCGATGGAACCTTCAAGGTGTTGGAACGCTACAACAACAACGCCTGCAAGATCAACATCCCACGCGACAAGTACTCCGTGAGCGACACATTCAACGTCAAGGATCTCTCGCCCTACCATGGTGATGAAGATTTTGATCCGAGGTCGGATCTTTCCCAAGGGGGGGGAGGGAGATGATGCGGAGCATCCCAAGGCCATCCCCATGGACCTACCTACGTCTCCCACGACGCCACTTGGACCAATGACAAGAGCCCGAACAAAGGCTATCAAAGATAAGGTGAACTCGCTCCTCTCCGAACTACCACTTTCCACACTTGAGACATGGCTACCTCAAACGGAGATGCTTTGTGTGCTTAGGTACCAAGGAACCAACCAAGGAGAAGTTATGGTGCAAGATGGACATCAAGAGCATGAAGAGGATCTGCCCAGTCCGGAATGAGCGGTACTACTGCCCACACCAAGCGGTACTACCGCTAAAGGCCCACAAGCTGTACTACCGGCCAACATCCACCCTACTACCGCAATATCCGTGCGAGCTCCTGTGATCGAGCGGTCCAAGTCCGGTACTACCGCCCAGCCCAAGAGGTACTACCGCTAAAGCTCCACAAGCGGTACTACCGCCCGAGGGGCCAGTACTACCGTCCTGAGCCGGGCCTTTGGCCTTGTATCCCTCTCCCACTCACCCCTTCGTGACTTAGACTATAAATAGACCACCTCCATCTCCTTTCTAGGATTAGCAAATGATTAGCTCAATTTTGTGTGAGAGCTTTGCTCATCCACTTGGTTACCTTCTCCATGGAGTTCACGGCCTCTTCGGAGAAGACCCCCCAAGTGGATTCAAGACCCCTGTCGGTGTCAAAACCGGCGGATCTCAGGTAGGGGGTCCCGAACTGTGCGTCTAAGGCGGATGGTAACAGGAGGCAGGGGACGCGATGTTTACCCAGGTTCGGGCCCTCTCGATGGAGGTAATACCCTACTTCACCTTGATTGATCTTGATGATATGAGTAGTACAAGAGTTGATCTACCACGAGATCGTAGAGGCTAAACCCTAGAAGCTAGCCATGGTATGATTGTTGTATACCTGATCTATCGACTAGCCTGGCCCTAGTTTATATAATGCACCAGAGGCCTAGGATAACAAGAGTCCTAGCCGAATACGCCGGTTGGGGAGGAGTCCTTGTCTTGATCACCAAGTCTTGTGGAATCTTCCTTGTATGTGGCAGCTGTCCGGACTGGCCCATGAGTATATGGCCATTGGGGTCCTCGGCCCAATCTAACAGATTGGGAGATGGCATGGTGAGTACCCCCTAGTCCAGACACCGTCAAGAGCCCCTGAACCGGTCTTCAAGTTAGGAGCAGCTCCTCGATTCTTCCGAACTGTTCTTCATCTTGATTAAATCGGTCTTGAAAACTGGTTCAACAAATCTTCTCAACTTCGATCTTGAGGATCGCCGAAGCGCATCCGAAGAGTTTACACGTCGGGCATCCGAGGAGCCCCTCTAAGTTTCCGGCCTTTATCAATGCCTTGTTATTTTTATGCCACACCTCGGGTTTGAAGTTGTTCCCGGGAGGCAGTGTCCTCTTGCGTCTGAGCTCTAACGCCGGACTGTGTCCAAGCTCCAACGCCGAAATGTATCCGAGATCCAACGCCGGACTGTGTCCAAGCTCCAACGCCGGACTATATCCAAGAAGTCATAGATCATCTTGGTCCAAAAAAGTTGAAGGAGTTTAGCCAAGCTTAATGCTGGAAATGCCCTCTATGGAGCTAGCCGCTAGCGCCCGAGCTTTATGCTTGGATCGCTTCCAAGGTGGTGCACCACCCCCATGACGGACTGATTTTTTGTGAATATTTTTAACTGGTGCAGTTTATTCTCTGCTGAGGTATATAGCCAGTATATGTATATCCAGTAGCCCTCAAGGTGTGTATCAGCCTAAAACCCGAGATGCACCTGAAGGCAAGCATAAAACTGTTGTTCCCAGTAGCCCCTCAGACTCAGGTCGATGCGCGAAATCGGCCTAAGGATCAACTCCTAGCTCAGGAGCATACATTTAAAACAAAACAGAAGCTAGCCAACTCGCTCCCATAATACTCCCTCGATCAGTTCCTTCGCTGGTGGTTCGATGGTGGTTGACAAGTCTTTTTTTCGCTGCTGTCCGTTGGATCCTCGTTGAGAATTCACCTGTCTCGTTTTAACCGCGTGGTGAAACCTGGACGGGTATGACGTGTGGGCTCGGGCTGGATCGAATTGGCTGGGTGCCAGTTTCTTGGGTGCGCGCGGGGCAGCCTCTCCTGCCGCGCCGGGTGCGAGCGCACGCGTCATGGGCGCAGCGGGCACAACCACAAACCCTACCCCCAATCCACAGCCGCCACTCCCTCCCTCCTCCTCCTCCCTCCCTCGTCTGCCGCCGCCACTCCCTCCCTCCTCGTCGCCCCTGCCTCCGCCCTAGGAGCTTCGCCGCCTCCCGCGCGCTCGTCCTCTCATCTCCCATGGAGGGGAGGGGTGGGGATGTAGGGGAAGGAGGAAGCCGGCGAGGAAGGCAAGCAAAAGCGGGGAAGGAGCTGGGTGAGCGATCCTAGCGGGTGGGAAGGGGCAGGGTGATGCCTCACACACATGCCGGCGGCCGGCAGGTCAAATTGTCGTGCCACCGCGTCGTCGCCTCCTCTACGCCATGAGGCGCCACCTCTGCCTCCACCCTCCACCGGGGCAAGGAGCTCGAGGTGAACAGGCGGTGGGAAGGTGAGAGGAAGCAGGAGCTCATCTCTCCTTCAATGGCTGCCTCGTGCATCTGGAGTATAAGGAGGACAACACGTGCCTGTTGGAGGCGACTCGAGCAACGCAGGCCAGCGGCGAACTAGGTGCTCCACTCTTTCTCCCTCACTTCCTTCCTCACTCATATCTTACTTTGCTAATATTTGGATTTTTGAACTTGACGTGTGCAGATCTGACATAGAAGACCACGTTCGTCAGATTCGAAAGTGATCTTCTTCCAATGGCTTTAATGGTAATTAATAACCTCCTTTTGTGCTTCACCTAATTCTTATATATGATGTACAGAGAATGCAGTTGTGTCAAGTTTGCTGACATCCTCGTGCTGCAACTGGTTTGGTATATTTGGTTAATCGTAACCAGCAAAGAGAAGTCGTCACATACGTGCCTTCTATTATTTATGTGGTTGTATGAAGTGTTCCTTCAACTAATCGAGCAACCTGACATTAGTACTTTGTTTAATTAATATCACTCTCATCTGAGAGTATGATATCATTTAGCTAGCCTCTTTCCTTTGCGGGATAGTGTAAAGGTGGAAGGTAACTCGAATCTGACGAGCATGGGAGTAGTGGCCACAGCTGGGCACCATGGGTTGGCCGAGGTGCTTCATGGTGAGGAACAGGCACGCCATCTTCCAATTCGTCCTCCCCAGCCCGATGCCAACCATGAATTCCAGCACAGTTTGAAGCAGCCAAGGGAGGGAGGACCAAGAAAACATAGGTACTCGTCTATCTCTTTGTACGTCTTGTCTGATGCATGTTTGTGTGAGAGGGAGGGAGGGAGGGAAACTTTTATTCCAACTTTGATTTTTACTAGGCAGCCTGATTCTTATTTTGTTCTTGCTTCATGGTGAGGAACAGGCGCGCCATCTTCCAATTCGTCCTCCCTAGCCCGATGCCTACCATGAATTCCAGCACAGTTTGAAGCAGCCAAGGGAGGGAGGACCAAGAAAACATAGGTACTCTTCTATCTCTTTGTACGTCTTGTCTGATGCATGTTTGTGTGAGAGGGAGGGAGGGAGGGAGGGAGGGAGAACTTTTATTCCAACTTTGATTTTTACTAGGCATCCTGATTCTTATTTTGTTCTTCTATATCGTTATTTTTTTGCACAGGAATTACTAATCTTTTGTGAGTTTTGGAATCTATTGCAGTTATTTGGAACTTTGTATTATTCACTTCTTGATTAAGGGAGAAGCATGGAATCAACATGAATATCAAGTCAGATCTTATTCATGTTGATTAATGTAGTTAGATGGGTTGTTATATATGCATGAAGTTCATGTTGGAATCGATACTGACATCGATTTTCTCACTGTAATTTCATGTTCTAGATTAGTCTAGGAAAAGGGTATATTACACAAAGTTATTTAGGAAATGGTGCATACATTCTTTGACCTTACGCACCTCCCATTTACTGTTCCAGTATTTGTAGTACGATTTTTTAACCAGAAAATCCAGCCCCACTTCCAATTTTAATAGCCTTATTTTGTGATAAAAAGAGAATTTAGGGCAATGGTAATACTGTACAGATTGGTGATGTAATTATGTCATGCTCTACTGCTCTCTAATTATTTTATATTCTGTTTTCCTTCGTTGCAGTAAGCCAAGGTGGAGGTTGGGAAACAAAGAACTTGCCCAACTGTGGAAATGGGCAGAACTAAACATGTATGTTTTAGCTAGAACTTCCCGCTATTATCCTATTTGAAGGAGCAACAATGCATTAAGCGCAAACAATACGTCAGTTAGGCCTTTTTTTTGTCTTACTGTCCAATTTTACTTCTATATACAAATGTTAAAAGAGTCTGAGTGGGGACACTATTCGGAAAGGGATTTTGTACAATTTTTCTGCAAGTTACTACCTCATTAGTGGACTGACCTACATAGTATTCATAAAAATTAATCATCCAATTCCCTGTATGTGTCCTTAGTCACATTTTTTGTCTGTTCAATTTTTGGAAACCCACATCTTATTTGAATTGAAACTGCTGGCTGCTTTGACTGATCCTGACCGAGTCCACACACCATCACTTACAGAATACTGGAAGCCACTTGCAGAAGATGTAAACTCTTTACCTTTTCTTTCATAGTTACTCCCTCCATCCCAAAATAAGTGACTCAACTTTGTAAGTTAATATTCTTCTTAATATTTTTGCTGATATTGGTCTGCATTACTAAATGTTCTAGGGTTGGAGAGAGCCTAGGTGAGTGCTCAAGTTCTATGTGGATAACAATAACAAAAAAAATAGAAATCCAAATCTCTAAAAAACTGACGGAATCATGTATATATATATCTTCTAGAATGTACTCTTTCTGATTCCTATTGTGAGATGTTCGTTTGTATGCTATTTTCTTCCTTTTGTAATTAGTTTTCTTTCTTTGGTGCTGCTTGAAGTGATATTTTGATATTCATTTTTTTTCTGAAATTACAAGTCAGTCGCTTTTATTTTTTAGTATACATATTAACTGATGCACAACTGAATGCCATTTTATCCTGTGTGGCATAATGATGGTAGTGATTTGAAGCCAACCCAGAACTATTAGTGATTCTGACAAGTGGTGCTCTAATATTCAGTTGTTTTCTGAAATTAAATTTAGTTAGTTTTGTGTTTGAATACAAAAATAGTACAAAAAAGTGGTGTTCTAATATATTTTTGTGTTAGGAAATTAGAAGTTATTTCTTTTTAGTTGAAGCCCATCCAAGTAGCATTTTATTGTTTCTGTAGGTCTACCCAGTAATGTGAGTCAGTGTATCGATTTGCCAATTCTTGATCAGTATATAAAAATTCTTGAGCTGACGCGATGCCTGCGATGCTTTTTTTGTCTCTGCTATTTTCTTCCTTTAGTGTACAAACTATTTTTATTCCCAGTTTCTGGTTTCTGTGTGCATAGTAGGTTCAGAATCAATTTCTAAAAACACAAACTTTGCCATGTTTTCTCGCCATCATCCACCTCATGGTCCTTGTTTGTAACCCCTCTCTGCCAATTTGAGAGACTGTTCTGTACTTCCAGAGAAATGCAACTTATTTATTAGGTTTCTCAGTTTCTCGAATATGCAGTATAGCTGCTAATGCTTCTTCGTTTTGTTGTATCATTTCTGCATATGTAATTTTAATTGGCAGAGAGGGGGGAGAGGAGAAACGGTTGCACCGGACGGTGCTCGTCATGATGTGCCTGTGAGTACCCTACCCCTACCTTAGTTGTTGTTCTCCTTGTTTACCCCATAACAGCTGCTTCGCGCGGATCTGCGCCTCCATCCATCGCAGGGAGAGGAGGGCTAGAGCAGTCACCGTACAACAGGGATGCGGCTGGAGTTGTCTGTTATTGAGGAAAGAATGGCAGCTCGGGGAGACATGAGGCAGCGGTGGCGGGGAATGTGTGTGTGTTCAGAACAGATGTCTTTTCAGAACTTATTACTTTTGATACACTGCCCCTTTATGTTGAGCGGACACGGATCATATTTAGGGAGATTAAGATGCTCAAGACCAAGGTTCGCTCCACATGAAATTTTATTTCTCTAATGAGATTTCTTGAACTTACTTGTAGAAAGATGAGCACAACAATTCCCTTCACCAGTGTCTTTTTGTGCCAATGTTTTGCAGGAATGCAGACTGAAGGCTGCCAATGATAGATACCCTTCAAGAAAGGGTACTATACTCTAACCCAGATTCATTTTAAAGAAACAACACTATTTGAGATGTTACCTTTTTGATTTTAGGATAGCAGAACAGTTTAAGCATTTAGACTTGACCAAAGCATGGTAGAAAGGGAATCATCCATAGGAGTGGTAGACAATCTTATTGCCAGTCTTTTATATTTTATAGCCATGGACGTGCCAGCAAAAGGTAGTTTTGCATATGATTCAGGGATGCAAGTGGGTCAGGGCCATCTACCCACCATAGCAACATTTTTAAAGTAGGCCAACATTATTCTTAATGTCTAAACATGTTTCCAAACATTCTATATACTCCCTCCGTCCGGTAATACTTGTCAGAGAAATGGATAAAAATGGGTGTATCTAGAACTAAAATACGTCTAGGTACACTCATTTCTCCGGCAAGTATTTTTGGACGGAGGGAGTATTATTTGAAGGTATGCCCATGATGAGGTTTCTTCATTCTATCTTCTGTAGCAATAGTTTCCCTCTTTTGTTCTTCCAAAAACAAGCAACTGTGTTTGGGCATAATCTGTATACAGTCAAATCACACCTTAATTTTGTGTGTCTCAGATTTGAGTCTAACCTGCAACATATCAAGTGAGTCTAATTGTATTGTTTTTTCTAATTTCATCTGTTGACTACTTTGATGCTTCGGAGTTTATCCCATGAGTACATCTGTAACAATTTGGTATCTGATTTTTATTTCATTTCCTTACAATTCACAGTAAGCCTTCTTGAATAAATCACGATGTGACCTAATATTGTGGTTGCTGGTCAATTATAGCGGCACAATTCAAGGATGAGACGCGAACTTGGTTTCAAGCTTGTGATGCTCATGCATAGCAGATGTTCGTATTGTAATCAAGTTATGCTATGCGTCCAGTCGGTATCCACTCCTAAATTATCAAATTATGCTAGTTGTTTACAATTGTTGATTATTACAGTCTTTAGTTGTCACTTACTGAACTTGGAGTCTTTCTGAAATTTGCTTATAGCTGCGGCTATTAGATTTTAATGCAATCTTATAATGTTACATACTCTTAATTTTCCAGAATGCTTTTAAAGATGTGAGAGTGCAACTTAATATAATTTGAAGTAAACTGTACATGACTATTTTTTTGTAGCCCTAACAGATAAATGGGAGCATCTATTGGGTGGTACTCTCACTACTTAGCAAAGAGAATGAAGGGTCAGCATTTACGGTCATGCTGCCCATGCTTCGGAAAAAAAGACAAAAATGTTTTACGGCTCAAGCATGGGAAGTATAGACCAAAGAATGTGGTTTACAGTTTACCTATTTTGTTGGATCAACTAATGTGTTGCTTTGTTGCTTCATGTGAGTGATGTATGTAATGAAGAACCAGGAAAGCATACCAGTATATTGCAATTCCAAAACTTAGAAAAATGCCCAAACCTACATATTTGTAATTAACATTTAGCACTACATGTTGCCACTGGGTCATTCTGTCATGTGATGTTCTTATACAAATATGTTGTTTTCGCAATATCAGATCTCTCAGCGTAATAACCATATTTTCAACTAAAAATGCTTTCTTAACTGGTCTATACATGTTATACAAATATGTTTTTTTTCAAGCTCAAATTTCTCAGCATGATAAACATATTTTCAATATAGCATGTTTTGATACTTGGGCTTACTACAATATGTCCTTGCAAAATGAAACTATTTTCAACGACAACATGTCTTTAGGGGGTCTCTGCACCATTTGGCGCAACGGGTCAACTAGTAGGAATAAAAACGCAGTGTAATATATTAGAGATAATAGTGATCAGCGAACGGGCCCCTGAGAGAGGGTCGTGAGAAGTCGCCGTGATATATTAGCTTGATGCCAGATAGGTCTAGATGGTACTTATTGTTGTTCGAAGACGCGCTTTTCCATAGTTCGATCAAGCCGAACATTGAGCCCTTTGAATTTTCTGCATTGAATAGGCAGTGCAGTAGCCCCCGAGACACTGGTCGGGTGGCAACACCAGATCAGGGGATCGATGTGCCCCTTTAATATTTGTAAATAATGAGCACAAAGCCCAGTAGCCCCCGAGCCTTAATGTGGGCACGGGTGGCCGAATTAAGTATCGATATCCAGAGTAAAATCATAGATTATGTGTAATGATTCTATGTATCCAAGTACTTTACATCATTATTTGACTCCGTTGTGACCGCTTATCGCTTGAAAGTGGCCCATCGTCGGCTTCTACCCTTGGTAGATACTACGTAGGGTGTTTCCGCAATAACAAAGCAACCCTTAGCCGACGTCTCGGTGCCCGAAGGCGGTTGTGCTAGCGGAAACGAGGCAATCAGATATGTGGGCTTTAAAACTTTCGCTTAGTCATAGGAGCTTTATACTGGGGAAGCTAGCTATGAGCCCCCGGTTAGTGTTCGGCGACAGCCGAGGTCAAGCCGTAAACACTTCGGCCAATGTTATGAACGACCCGTCATTTAACATAGTCATCGGATCGCTGACCAGTTTACGCCTATTGTGACAGCCGGTTTCGGCTTTCTCCATTGAGGTGCTTGACCATGCGAAATGGAAGCACAATCGCGATGGTTCTCCCTTTGCACACCTAGCCGAACAAAGCGGAACGCAGGAGGTAAGCACAGAGCCGCAACCCAACTATTGATCAAGACACAATTCAAACCGATGCATATAAAGCAATATCCGAGAATGTTTTTGTCGAACCCCTAAAGGTGTCCGCTTTGCACTACGAGACTAATGCCGAAACGCACAAATAGTTTAAAAGTGCCATAGGCTCGAAAAGCCAAAAACTTATTCAAAAGTTTAATGTCCGAACTAGATCAAGTGTTCGTGCCAATCCAAAATTGGACTTTAAAAAGTGCTTCGCCATTGCTTTAACATGACACATCCTATCTCAAGACTTCAAGCGGGTCAGCCTACGGCTTCAACCTCCTATCCCGAAGGCGGAGTACTTCTCATTAGGCCAGTTTAGCAAACTGAACTCTAGCGGTTTTGAGAGAGAAATTAGGCTCCCAGGCTAGTGACCACACACTTGTGTCGAAAAAAGGAGTGATAAATAGTAATAATAAGAATAATAATAATAATAACTTTTCAACGACTAAGAAGAAAAAAACTTATTATAAAACGGCTCAAATAAACTTAAGAGCCCCCAAGTGACTTGGGTAAAAGAATGATTGTATGTACCGAAGTACTTATATCATATCTATGTTCACCCGAACTTTAAACGCGTCTTAACCGACCGTCGGCTTCTCCCTCTTCGGTCAAGGACCGAAAAGTGTTATGTACTCCACCTGTCGAGAATATCGACGGTGTTTCCAATAACCAAGCAATCATGCCATAAGGCTGTAATAGACAAAGCGCGCTCAGGGAACTTATGCTATATTACTGACGAAGTGTAAGAAGCATCTTCGAAGAAAATAGTACCCCCACCGATACCTTTCTTCGGTGCTATGTAACTAAGAGACTTGTGCAATAGATTTTTTGTACTCATGAGTTCCGTTGTGTGCCGACCATGATTGAAAACAATAAGAGCGCTAGCTTTCGGCTTCACCCAGTCTGAGGTTAGAGCTCGGATGACCCGGTCGTGACAATCGCAGTTGTGCTCCCTTTACTCCCTAGCCGAACAATCAGGAACGTAGGGGTAAGCACAGGAGCTAGGCAACCCAGCTTGCAAATCGGTTAAGTCAATATGGTGCATATTGTGGCGTAATACACGAACAAGGAACGAAGTCGTACAAGTATAATCATATGCAAGAGGAAAGGCTTCATGAAGGAAGCCCCCAAGTGAACTGGGTATTTGAATTTGTCCGTCACAAACAAAGTTTGGACAAGGAAATTTTTTACAAGTAACTTTTTTTTCCAAAAAAATATAATGCTTGGTCGAACCGAACACAAGTTAAAAATTTGAAACTTTGAGCATGAAGGAAACTTAGCTGGTTAATTCGTTCGGTATTGATGACGCGGTCCGAGCTTGATGCGGGACAAGGTTCCATCCCCCAAGCCGGTACCGAGGTGGCGGAGCAAAGAGCTCGGCACTCCGAAGTGGTGACATAGCACGGTCAATGCAGGCCGGCAGAGTGATGCCGAAGTCCCCGGCATGGGGTAATGAAGTGTTGACGAAGCCCCCCGTCCAGCCAAGGTGACGTGATATGTCAGTACGCCGAGTTGATGATACTGCCCAACCCGGATCATTTTCCTATGCACAAAAAATAGTGCAAACCGGAGATAATAGTAATGATAATAAAAAATCGTTGCATAATTAATAATTTATGCAAAGTGAGTAATAAAATAAATATGGCCTGGCGCCGAAGTCAATGTCGGCGCAGGCGTCGGCGTGATGCGGTAAAGGCGTGGCAAAGCCTGAATTCACGTGTCGGTCCGAAGTTCGGATGCGGCGTCACGGACTATGTACGGAGACTGACCGAACCACCATGCGACCGTCGTTAATGCGGCCACTATTTGATAGACCTGTGTACATATGATGGACAAACCAGAGTAATAATTCCTTGGGAAAAAATGAACCCAAACAAGCAAAAAATACTAGGATTAATAGCACCTGGTTTATTTGTTGTAGCAATCCGAAGGAAGGTGATTCCCAAAATTGGGACTTGATCCGCACACCCATTGCCTGATGGGCGATAAAACGACGGCATGGCAATGCTGGCAAAAGTTGGCTTGCCGAGGCAAAGCCCTCGGTGCAACTAATCGTGACGAAGCTGATCGGCTGGTGACGCTAAAGTCACCGGAGTAGGTTGATGAAGAGATGATGAAGCCCCCGGTCCAGCCGAGATGTCGAAGCCTCGATGTCAGCCGATGAGTCAAAGTAGGCCGGCGTGATGGACACCGGCTTGAAGGAGCAACAGTGCGGCTCTGCCGATGCAGGTCGTGACGTGGTCAATGCCGGCTTGATGAAGTGACCGTGCGGTGATGCCGGTGTGCCCGCTCCGTGTAATCCGTGGGGCGACGATGTTGGTGATGATTTATCCTTTGCGATGCCGAACTCTTGTTCGGCTTGCCGAGATGATGATCCGAAGAAGTTGAGCTCGGCTCAACAAAGTGACGACGTGTCTAGCGCAGGTCGGCAGCCATGGAGCAATATTGCCGGACTGGTTTGACACCAGCATGATATTGAAGATCATGTTCAAAAGATTTTAAAGTTAGTGGGATGTGTTCGGGAACAAAACATAATACTCCATACAAAAGTTCCTTCAAAAAGGATGTCCGAAATCCCGTTCATAAAAAAGACGAACTCGGGTCGGATTCGTTTTCACGCAGAAAACAGATCCGAAAAGTGATGCACTAATCGGAAGGTTCCCGGAGTTTGAACGGTCGGATCGAGCTGATATTCTGAGGGGTGGTAGATATAGGAATTCCGCAGCCGATCAACGGTTGGATCTTCCAAAGGACGTCCGAGCTAGAAGCTGGACACCACGCCCTAAACTCATCCAGATTCTCGTCCAGATTTGACAGGGCTCCGGTATGTCGTGGATTGCCAGAGATTCCTCCATCAGAACTCGACGAAATCTTTCAGGGTTGTTGTAGACTCAATTCCGCACAATTCCACCGAAGCAATCGTTAAAACGACACTTGAGGAGGCGGTGGCGGCGGACACAAGTTCGCTGTCTAGAAAAACTGCACGGTCGCCCGAGGGCAATGTTGACGTTGAGCCCCCGGGCGCCCTGGATGATTCCTCCATGATCTTGATAGAGATCGGAGTTGATGTTGATGAAGGCCCTCATCCGAACATGACGATCGGAGGTAGGGCGCAGTTCTTGGTCGAACCAAGGTGACCCGGTCGGTAGTGACGAAGATGCCAAGTCACGCTTGATCTGCGGCGAGCCATCGACCTTTTGTCGAACACACAACGGAACTCTCAATAAAAGCACCAATGTCGGTGTCAAACCGCGGATCTCGGTAGGGGTCCCGAATCGCGTCTAAGGCGGATGGTAACAGGAGGCAGGGGACACGATGTTTACCTGTGTTCGGGCCCTCTCGATGGAGGTAATACCCTACTTCCTGCTTGATTGATCTTGATGATATGAGTAGTACAAAAGTTGATCTACCACGAGATCGTAGAGGCTAAACCCTAGAAGCTAGCCTATGGTATGATTGTTTTATATCTGATCTATCGACTAGCCTGACCCTAGTTTATATAATGCACCAGAGGCCTAGGATAACAAGAGTCCTAGCCGAATACGCCGGTGGGGAAGGAGTCCTTGTCTTGATCACCAAGTCTTGTGGAATCTTCCTTGTATGCGGCAGCTGTCCGGACTGTCCCATGAGTATACGGCCATGGGGGTCCTCGGCCCAATCTAACAGATTGGGAGATGGCGTGGTGAGTACCCCCTAGTCCAGGACACTGTCAACCCCTTTACGGGAAGAACCCCCTCAAGACCTCCTCACGGAGAAGAACTCTACCTTGTATCATCCTTTGTTGATCGTGGATCGTGGATCTCTCTTTGTGTTATGAGGATCTAGCATATGTGTGACCTAATCTTGTTGGTTGAGTGATTTCTCTCGCATTTTCCCTCGTGTTTCCCCTCGTGTTCTTCGTGTTCTTCGTGGGATCCCCTCCATTTCGTGAAAGATCGGCCACCTAGGGTTCTACCCTACATCATTAACTATGTCTAACTTCAGAAGGAGTGCCGAGGTTTTCTTTTGTAGTTTTGCACATATATAAAACTATCTTGGATGCATTAGGATTTTAGGAAAGCCGATTGAGCTGGGTAGATGATCTGGTTTGTGGCAGAGGAAAATCGTATCGATAGCACCTTAGTGATCAATTTGGCTAGAGAGTGCACCAGGACGATGGGGCGAAAGTCAGCCATGGATGCTGCTCCGTCCTTCTTTGGCAGCAGAGCAACGAGTGCCTTGTTTAGAGGTTCAAAATCTCCACCAGCAAACTGATGAAATTGACCGAAAACAGGCAGGATATCATGCTTTATCAGTGGCCAACATACTCTAAAGAAAATGCCAATGAAACCATTGGTCCGGGTGCCTTTTTAGTGGGTGACATCTTGGTTGCTTCCCAAAATTTCTTCTTCAATGAAGGGGTTGTCCATACCCGCTCCATGCACTGAAGGAAGCTGAAGTTCTTGCTAGTTTAACATATGCGTGCGATGAATCTTTGATCCTAGTAGTTTGTCAAAATGCCTATGGATGCAGGTTTCTTTCTCAGCGTGTGAACTGGCCACTCCATCCTCTATTGTAAGCATCGCGATGAAATTCTTTCTCCGTCACGGAAACAAGTGCATCCAGCTACAAAAGCGTGGGCTCCGCCTTGGTTTTGGGTGGGCCTGGGGCGTCGGAATCCTACGTGACTGGTGTCCGTACTCCCGCAAGCCCCTGGTTTGCTTCATTTGCGGGAAAACGGTGATCCGGACTTCTCCGCGGAACAACGGGGGACGACGTTGGATGTCTTGCGGGGTCCGGACAGCTGCGTCCGGATGTATACGGTCGGTTTGGGGGTCGGTGTTGGAGATGCCCTAAACCGACGATTCAATGAAAGCAATCTCCCTATTCAAAAAATGAGCAACTTTTCAATGATGAACATAGACGCATTACATCAGTTTTGTATTCTCTTGTCATGCTAGAGCATGGCTATATAATATATAGTTCACTGGATGGAATTCCAGATTCAACAAAAAAGAAGCAGCTTTGACCTGATGATTGTATAATAAATTAATAATTCACAGAGTTATTTATTTCCCTCTGGTTGATATTGTTACAGTATATGTGGATTGCACTAGCCATTTCCATCAGTTCGGACTTTTGGTTGCGTTGGCTAGAGCATGAGACATGGTATCAGAGCTAAGGTCTTGAGTTCAATTGTTGTTGCCCCCTTTTATGTCCACGTATAGGCCTCTTGAGTCATACGTGAGTTTCGCGCGCCGTAGCTCTCTTCCGGTTGCACGTGTTGACTTGTCTTCCCTGTCACACGTGAAAGAGAGCGTTACAGTATATGTGGATTGCACTAGCCCTTTCTATCAGTTCAGACTTTTGATTGCGTTGGCTAGTGCATGAAGCTTAACAGATATCACTGTGTGCTCATATCCTTAGTAAGCACAAATATGTTGTTCTATTTTGCAGTTGATGTCCATGTCAAGTGCCTTGATTGCGTTGTTATATGCTCTGTTGCTGATGGTTAGCTTCTTTGCGATACACGAAGCCTATTACTCCCTCTCTAAACGAACATAAGAGTGCTAGATCACTAAAGTAGTAATCTAAACGCTCTTATATTAGTTTACGGGGGGAGTACAATTTAGAGGTTACAACTTGAAATTTTGATAGACGCGCTGATGGTTCAGGTTTGCAAATAGGTTAAGAGTGGCCGAATGCTGATCTTGGACAGACAGGTAGGTTGGTGGGGAGAGGAAACAAGGAAATGGTGAAACAAGATAATAGTGATTATTAGTTCATTTATTATGCGTTTATGGACATGAAATTCTGAATTTTGAAGTTTCTGGACCTGAAAGCTTGGACCAGGTTAAGGTAATGTGTCATGCGGATAACTGCAAAGTCCTGTAACCATGAACCTAATCTGCTATCCGTAGCGCGTTGGTTTTGTAGCCTACGGGTAGCCCGATCTGCAGTCTGAATCTATTTCTGAACTGGTTCGCCGTCGGCTCCAAGTTCAGCCATGTTAGCACAGTAAGCACTGCTTTGAGGTTGTACTTGTTGAACCCCTGATGTTGTTGACACAGGAGAAGCTATCTCTGTGTGGATCATGAGGAAGTGTCGACTATGCATCCAGGCAGGAGATGCCCAAGCCCCAAGGTTTATGATCCCTGCTCAAAGTTCCATGGCATGGACGAGTGGTGTCTGTATAGTAGAGCGTGTCTGCTGGAAAAAGAAGGAATATACGGTGGTGGTTATTTGTCAGTGGATGATGTTCTATACGAACGTGCTTTTTTGATGAAATTCATGTGAAATAAATCTGAAAATTTATGCTACTGGGCATGCCTTGAATCAAAAGTTCAAAACTAGTATAAATCTTGTCTTCTCTTCTGTTGACAGTTTGAGGCTCTGCAGCCAACACAAATCATTTTTCGAGTTTCGGTTTCTAGAACCAGGATCCAAAGGAGGCTTGCCTATATTCCAGCCGATCAAGCGTAGGAATAGGCCCTGCACTCCAGGGCCAAGTCCGGCCTCCACCACTGGTGGATCCCGTGCGCCGACTTGAAGTCCGGCGACGGGCCGCGGTTCACCGTCAGGACGGCCGAAGGGAACAGGTGCAGCGGCTCGCAGCCGCCCGGCTTGCCGATGCCCAGCAGCAGGTCCTTGACCGAGTGCCTCGTCGCCAGCCTCCCGACGGCGCCCGCGCCGATGTCCTCCATCTTCTTGCGGTGGTCGAAGTACCCCACGTACTCTGCGCTGATGGGGTCCGCCGGGTTCACTAGCACGTTCGGCACCCACCGCGCCAGCGCCGCGAAGGCTTCGTCGCCGCCGCCGCCCTTGTGCAGGACGGTGGCCACCCCGGCCGTGACGAAGCTCTTGGCGATGCGGATGCCCTGCTTCACCTTCTTGTGCGGGATCCTCTCCACTGGCGCTGACAGGAACGGCGCGTTGAAGAGGAATGTGGTGAGGACGACGCCCGCCCGGGCCATGGTCTTTCCAGCGAGGGTTGAGATGGCGGACCCCAGCGAGTGGCCGGTCAGCCAGACGCGGCCGTGCCCCGCCCCGGCGGCAACCACGACGTCGTGGATGGTCTGCATCGCGATGCGGAAGCGGGAGGTGTGCTCGATGCCGCTCCGGACGAGCAGGAGGTCGAGCTCGAGGTCCCTGGACGCCGAGGCCTTCTTGGTGACGGTCCCTCGGAAGGCGACGACGTAGTGCGGCGCGCTGGCGGCCGCCGCGGGGTCGATGAGGTGGTACGGCGGCTGGAACGCGTACACCGCGCCGAAGATGGAGGAGTCGGCGGCGTCCACGAGCACCTGCCGCAGCTCGAAGTGGAAGAACTTCCACCACGCCGGCGCGCGGGCGTCGGGGCCCTGGCGGTTCCACTGCCGGTCGCGCTCCAGGACGTACACGCCTTGCACGAGGCTAGCCATGGCCGATCGCTGGTGGTGCGGGCAGTTCCTGACCGGAGCAAGTCATCAAATGGCAAAGGTGATCAGCGGCATTAACTTGCCAATGCAGGCTCCTGTTTTCTTGTGTTCCCGGAATTTTTTGCTCATAAACCGTAGCAAAATCATGATGCCGTTATTATTCCTAGTTGATTTCAACGATGAAAATTGTCAACAACTTACCAATTCACGTATGTCAAATAGGTAGGTCCTGAAACCTCAAAGAGGTCCTTCTGTGACGGCACTTTGCCCATCCTTGCCCCAATGTATCAGATTGGCCAGAAGGTTGCTCTGTACACGAGAATGAAATATGCATACTAAACGTGAGACAGCATCAATCTTACAAAGATATAACTGTCAAAGACTATTCAGGTTTCCAACCATGATACTCTTGGAATATAGGCAGTGGACAAGTTCAGACGAAAATATAAGCAAAGCATCCCAAGGTACATTTTCAGATTTATTCAGAACACAAAATGAAGTCACTCGATTCCATAAACCCACACTCCACAGGAACTCATGATCAACACTGCACCCGTGATATGAGAGTGAATCATGAATCCAGAAAAGGGAGGCAGAAGATTACCAGAGAAATTTCTTCTTCAATATCATATCATGCACAGCGCAGCGGCATCCTCTCCCTCGTTGCTCTCTCTGGACTCTGAATGGGATTCGTACTCTTGTTTGGGCAACAAACCAGAGCATCTAACTGATTGGCAAAAAAATTATTCGGGCTGACCAAGGTCTGGAGAAGTTAAGAAATGGTGCTTGAAGAGGCAAAAGAGAAGACTTTTGAGGTTAGGAGCACGAAGTCTTCCATCTTGTACAGCTGGGCGCACCACAAGTGGCTTAAATAACAGGACGCACTTCCCGGATGCAGATTTGCGCAATATTACTTGATATGCATCTTCTTTCCATGATACACCGACCGGGTAATGCTTGGATGCCAATTTTGGGGTGCCTCTTTAAATGTAGATTTGCACATCTTCTTTCCCTGCGTACTACAACTAATGATTGGATGCAAGTTTGGATTGCTTCTTTAAATGCTTATTTAATACTCCCTCCGTCTCATAATGTAAGACGCCTTTTGACTCTAGTGTGGTGTCAAAAAACGTCTTACATTATGGGACGGAGGGAGTAGTAATAAAATAGGAAGATATGGTGCTGAAAAAAGCCAATAATTGCTGACTTGGAAAAGAGACAAATCAGAAAAAGGGTATGCGTGAACCAACCTGTGGTTAGATGGTTAGAGGGATTGTGGTATCCCCAGCCCACCAGGGTTCAAATCCTGATGCTCGCATTTATTTCTGGATTTATTTCAGGATTTCCGGTGATGCGTATCCAGTGAAAGTTAATCAGATTCATTATGTATTGAACTCAACGGCTTAGATCTATTACATACTCTTATCTCTCATGTGAAAAGAGGGGGTAAGAGGGAGCAAGTTAAAATTTGCCATGCATTATCTTAACTAAGAGAAGAGATGATCTCTTAACGCTTAAGAAACGATGCTCTACATTGTACCCGATGATGTCTATTACTCGAGTTATATGTTTGTAAGGGCGACTCTGCTAGAGTTGCCATATTTACAACCTACATAACGTATGTGAAGCGCGGTTCATAATGTTTTAGAGGTTGTGTGCAAACACAGAGTCGCCATAATGTGGTCTTCATATTTTTCCTACAAGCACGACCCACCTATCACTAGATCCTATGTTCTTTCTAGTCTATTTACAATAATTTAGATCAAATAATGAACATTATTCAAGGAATATCATTACGAACCATTAATTTGGATACAACAAGTAATCCAAATGCAACAAATAATTGGATCAAATATATTGTTTAAGTAAAAATAAATGAATTCCAAAGCAATTTAAACACACTCTCTCCCACAACTACCAATGATGCCCAATGAGGCTGGCGATGGGAGGCTCGATCTTCAATCTTCCAGTACACCTCAAAAAATGCTTGACTCCGGTTAGTGTGCATGTGAGGCTTGGCGATTGTGTTAATATCTTCATAGTCAATGGTGTTTCGCATATCCCTTGCATCATCTATGATCATGTTATGTAGGATCACACAAGATATCATAACATTTGTCAAGACATCCTTGTTCTAGAAACGAGCAGCCCCTGGACAATTGAAAACATTGATTGAGCACTCCAGATGCCCTCTCAATTGTCTTCACAAATGTCAACCATGGCGCGTTGCAAATAGATGTGACATCTGCAAGACATTGATGTCAATATGAGATCCAGGAAACCCAATGTATAACAATGCCAGATCCCTTGATCTTCGGAGGCGAAAACTTCCAAAATTATGGTTGGACCCTTGCAATGCCTGGTGAATTGGTCGTGCCAAAATTCTTCCACTTCCAATGCATGCAGTCCACACCCCCTAGCATCACATGCTAGCTTTTGCTCCATGAATCGCTAGAAGCCTGGTCGTGACTTCGGCATTGGAGCTCGAAGGTGTTGCGGTCCATAAACATGCACCACAATTTCAGCAAACACTTTTGTGCACTTGATGATTTTATTTCGAATTCGAAGAGTGACATCACATGAATTTGCAGGAGAGCCATATGCAAACATCGGAAGTGCCACAGTCACTTTGTGAAAAGGGGAAAACCTAGGAGACAGATAACCTTTCTCCGTTGTTGGAAGAAAGCTTCGCTAGTGTGCATGTCGTTGACAATTCGACAGAACAACCATTCGGTCATGCGAAGCGTCGCCAGAACACGTGCAGCAGGAAGGTACAACCTGGCGCTGGTGAATCTGTTCGAGCGAAATACCACACGACCAACCTGTGATCCTGGATGCTTCCTCTTGTTCCGGTTAATGCTATTCATTCGGCAGCCAACATATCACCTCTTCTTCTTTAGCGTTCATGATTTCACTCTCTGACTCATAGCTCGAATTTAATAATGAATCACCAAAAACATTAGTTCCAAAATTGGATCCATCTACACATAATGCGAATACTATGTCATCTGCATGAATCTATGAGCCGCTAAACTAAATCTACGAGAGAAGGTTGGGAAATTTACCTCTGGGCAAGTCGTCGAGCACTTGAGGCCACATGGCGGAAGGGGTGGCGTGGCCGGACTGCGGGATGAAGGCGTGAGGTTGCGGCAAAAAGTGGGATGTCTGAGAAAGGCTCAACGGAGGCGGCATAGGAAAAATCGTGGCAGTCCAGGTTTTGGAGGTGGAACGAAACAAAGGTGACATGGGGATGTGGCTTGTAGCGCATATCCTAAAATTTTCGCGGCGCCAATATTTGGTTGGATGGAGGACGTGTTGTATTGACTCACCCGACCTCCAAATACGAAGGCTCGCGAGATGAATTTGAAGTGCCCGCCAAAAATTATGACAATCAAGAGTTGGTCAGATGGCGACTCTACTAGAGTGGTCTTTTCAGTCAAAATCACCACAAGGACTATTATTATGCCGATCAGGCTGATACGATGACTTTGCTAGATTTTCTCTTACTAGATTTTAATCTTTAGAATTGTTTATATGTATACACTATAACTGAAAGCATCTCCCAAACTATAGATGCCTGCATCGCTCAGGTGGCTCGGGTGAAATGCTAGCCACGCCCTCCCCACATCTCTCCCCGATGCCATCGGGCGAGGCTAACGGACAAAGCCTGTCCAACAAGCAACGTTGGCGGGCTCGTGTCCTCACTCGAAGGGAGGTGTCCCTGGCCAACATACCATGCCGGCTTCAGACAGCAAATGCGTATGGCGGGGCTCGGACTCCTTGGTGGTGGCTGACGCGGAATATTGCATGGAAAACAAAAAAATTATATGCACACGCAAGATCTATCCATGGAGATGCATAGCAACGAGAGGGGAGAGTGTGTCTACGTACCCTCGTAGACCGTAAGCGGAAGCGTTTAGTAACGCGGTTGATGTAGTCGAACTTCTTCGCGCTTCAACCCATCAAGTACCGAACGTACGGCACCTCCGCGTTCAGCACACGTTCAACTCGGTGACGTCCTCCGCCTTCTTGATCCAGCAAGACGGCGATGTAATGGATGAGTTCCTGCAGCACGACGGCATGGTGACAGTGATGGTGAAGCTATATCCGCAGGGCTTCGCCTAAGCACTACGAAAATATGACCAAGGGTGTAAATGGTGGGGGGGGGGGGGCACCGCACACGGCTAAGCAATTGTTGTGTTTGTGCCAGGCGGACCCTCCCACATATATTGAAGGAAATATGCCTTAGAGGCAATAATAAATTGTTATTTATATTTCCTTGTATCATGATAAATGTTTATTATTCATGCTAGAATTGTATTAACCGGAAACTTAGTACAAGTATGAATACATAGACAAACAGAGTGTCCCTAGTATGCCTCTACTTGACTAGCTCGTTAATCAAAGATTGTTAAGTTTCCTAACCATAGACATGTGTTGTCATTTGATGAACGGGATCACATCATTAGAGAATGATGTGATGGACAAGACCCATCTGTTAGCTTAGCACTATGATCGTTTAGTTTATTGCTATTGCTTTCTTCATGACTTATACATGTCCTCTGACTATGAGATTATGCAACTCCCGAATACCGAAGGAACACTTAGTGTGCTATCAAACATCACAACGTAACTGGGTGATTATAAAGATACTCTACAGGTGTCTTCGATGGTGTTTGTTGAGTTGGCATAGATCGAGATTAGGATTTGTCACTTCGTGTATCGGAGAGGTATCTCTGGGCCCTCTCGGTAATGCACATCACTATAAGCCTTGCAAGCAATGTGACTAAAGAGTTAGTTGTGGGATGATGCATTACAGAAGAGTAAAGAGACTTGCCGGTAACGAGATTGAACTAGGTATGATGATACCGATGATCGAATCTCGGGCAAGTAACATACCGATGACAAAGGGAACAACGTATGTGGTTATGCGGTTTGACCGATAAAGACCTTCGTATAATATGTAGGAGCCAATATGGGCATCCAGGTTCCACTATTGGTTATTGACCGGAGATATGTCTCGGTCATGTCTACATAGTTCTTCAACCCGTAGGGTCTGACGATGACATGTACCTAGGGTAGCGCAATAGACCTGATCTAAGCACCCTTCCCAAGGACACTGCCTTACAGTCAAGGACATTCAAAGGATAGCAAATTCTACCGACTGAAATCATCGTAGGATGCAACCCACTCGACTGTGAGTTCCACTCGGATAACCCAATTCCATTCGACCAGGGTATACTCACTCGACCATATCAGAAACCACTCGGAGCATAGAAGATCTAAGGTCACTCTAATGACAACGGTCAGGCGTTCACTCCGTAGTCTTAATGATCATTTATATGACTTTAATGCTGACGTTGCCAGTAATGTCACCTCTTTATGTACATTGAACCTTATGTAACGGGGGATGGCTGGGGTCCTGGCGCACTCTATATAAGCCACCCCCTCCTCTGAGACAAGGGTCCGCACCCCCCTGTAACTTCACGCATAATCCAATCAACTGGCCTAGGGCACCGAGACGTAGGGTTGTTACTTCTTCTGAGAAGGGCCTGGACTTGTAAATCTTGCGTGCACAACTTCACCGTAAGCTAGGATCTTGCCTCCTCATACCTACCCCCCATTCTACTGTCAGACTTAGAACCACGACAAATGGCGCCCACCTTGGGGCGGGTGTCTTAGCAACTTTCCGATGAGGTTGCAGTTTTTTCCGATTCCCATCATCATGGTTTCCGGCGGTGGATTGGCTGAGGGCCGCGAGATCCATCTGGGCGCGCTCGTCTTCATCGCTGACGACTCCGCCTGGCTTCAGGAGGCTCCTCTCGACGTCGAGACACTCCCCGTCCGCGGGGCGACGCACTTTTGTGCGTGCGTACGCGACGTCCTTATGCGGCAGCCATCGACCAGTATCGGTCGGCTCCCGCGGTATCTTTGATCCCCGCTGTTCGCCGTCGCAAGCGATCCGGTCGGTCACGGCTTCAGCGGTGGGTGAAGCACGCGGTGGCACGCCAGTCGGCCACCCCCGAAGTCGCGGTAATCAAGCCCGACGAATCTCTCTATGGCTTGTTCGATCTGTCCACTGGCTCCGTCGAGACCCTGTCCGAGTGTGACAGCATTGACCCTGTGGTAGAGGTCCTGATGGTCGCCCTGCGGCAGAGGTCCTGATGGTCGACTCACCACGCAGTCCCCCTGGCATGCGTCGCAATGGTGGCGGCGATGGCGGCGGCGATCCATCGCGCGTGCACGAAGAGTACCACCCAGAAACCCTTTCTTCGCAGCGGAGGGAGGAACTTCACCGCCGCAACATGGAGGCGCTCCACACGCCTATCGTTGGAGAGATTTCTGAGGCTCGAGCCTTGGAGGAGGCGCGCCTGGACAATTTGGCCGAGTGCACCCGACTGGAGAACCTTCAGCATGCACTCGATGAGCATGCTCAGCACCGGATCCCTGAGTCCAGTCGACGGCAGCGACAACTGTTCCCGCCTCAACCTCAGGTATACTGCATTACGATTCAGAATCTTACAGCTGCAGCCCGTATAGCAGAGTCTATTCAGTCGTCCCAGTTGGAGGATAGAAGAGGTTTGATGCAGATCCGGGCTCTGCTCCGGGCGGCAGGGGAGCAGAACGCGGCAGTGTCTTAGTCGCGGAACAGAATCCATAGCAGGTCTGTGGTGGCTGATACAGTCCAGTCGGCTCACAACCCAAGATCGCCTCTGAGGTATGAGGGACGTGGGCATCGCCAAGAGCAGTACTTGGGTCAGAACCATGAGCGGTATGATCATCGACTCGGCCGTGATGACCGCCGTCGAGTGCCTACGACCCCTCCGAGGGGTGGATCATATGTGCCCCGGCATTATGATGACAGGCGCCCGTACAGTGATGAGAGGAGGTTGCCAGTCGACCCAAGAGAGCCAGGGTTTGATGCGAGGTCAATTTTGGTGCAAGGTCTGGTCGGCAGGAACCAAGCACACAGAGAAGGACAGGACAGAGATCGCCCGAGTGGAAGCAGAGTACATGTTTCAGGTCCCGAGTGTTTTAGCAGAGCCATCAGAGCTGCTGAGATCCCTCCCAACTTCAGGTTGGCGACTGGGGTTAGTAAGTTTACCGGTGAGTCCAAGCCTGACACTTGGCTGGAGGACTACCGAGTGGCTGTATAGATCGGTGGTGGAAATGATGAGGTAGCTATGAAGCATCTTCCTCTGATGTTAGAAGGTTCGGCTAGAGCTTGGCTGAATCAGGTGGCCCCAGGCAGTATATTCAGCTGGGAAGAGCTATCCCGAGTGTTTGTCAGAACTTTTGAGGGTACTTGCAAACGGCCAGCAGGGTTGGCAGAATTGCAACATTGTGTACAAAAGCCGAATGAGACTTTGAGAGATTACATTCAGAGATGGACCACTTTGCATCACACAGTGGAAAATGTATCTCAACATCAAGCAGTTTGCGCCTTCAAGGAGGGCGTCCGATATCGAGAGCTTAACCTGAAATTCGGTCGGACGGGAGACATGACTCTGACCCGAATGATGGAAATAGCCACTCGGTACACCAATGGAGAAGAAGAGGATTGACTCCGCAGTGGAAAGGGCAAACCAGTCACCCAAGACACCGGAGGAGGTCAGAAGCAGAAACACAAAGGCGAGCCAGCAGGTCCTGGTGAAGCATTGGTCGTGGGTCAAGGAAAATTCAAGGGGAAGCCCAAAGGGCCCTGAATCCCCAAGAAGGTAAAAGATCAAGCAGGAAATGATGTGTTGAATTTGCCATGTCACGTTCATACCAAGAAGGACGAAGAGGGTAATCTGATCTACCCCAAACATACCACTCGGCAATGTCGACTCCTAATCCAGCAGTTCCGAGAGAAACAACCCAGTGAGAAGGAGAAGGAATCTGATAAGGACGAGGACAAGGAAGAAGATGATGATGGTTTCCCCAACGTCAATTCCACTTTGGTGATTTTTGCTGACATTGAAAGCAAAAGTCGACTGAAGGTCATCAACAGGGAAGTAAACATGGTTGCTTCGGCAACACCGACATATTTGAAGTGGTCCAAGACTCCCATCACGTTCGACCAGTCCGACCACCCCCCGCGTGTTGCCACTCCCGGGAGGCAAGCGTTGGTGGTTGACCCGGTCGTTGGGGGCACCCGACTGACCAAGGTCTTGATGGATGGAGGCAGCGGCATGAACATTCTGTATGCTGAGACTCTCCGAGGGATGGGCATTCGAATGTCCAAGGTCAGCGAAAGCAACATGCGATTCCACGGAGTCATCCCTGGGAAGAAAGCTGATTCACTCGGCCAGATCACTCTTGACGTGGTTTTCGGTGATTCGAACAATTACCGTAAGGAAAAGTTGACATTTGAAGTTGTGTATTTTCATAGTGCCTATCATGCTATCCTGGGAAGGACTGCATATGCTCGTTTCATGGATCGACCATGTTATGCGTACGTCAAGCTGAAGATGCCTGGCCCTAAGGGCGTGCTCACAGTCACTGGTAATCCGCAGCAAGCAGAAGAGTGCCTCCAGAAGGGCTCAAAGATTGCCGATGAACAAATGGCAGCAGTTGAAATGGAAGAATACAAGAAGACTGCAGATCCGAGTGATTTGCTGAGAGCTAAGAAGCCTGCTTCAGATTCTCATTTAAGTCGGCTGGTGAAACAAAAGCAGTTCATATTCACCTGACTGATCCTAATGTTGCTCTGACTCATATCTCAACAACACTCGGCAGCAAATAGGAAGAAGCGCTCATCCAGTTCCTACGTGAGAACTGGGACATCTTTGCATGGAAACCTTCTGACATGCCTGGTGTACCCAGGGCACTGGCTGAGCACCGTTTACGAGTTGACCCGAAGGTAAAACCAGTCAAAGAGCATCTCTGACGGTCCGCCGTGGAGAAGAGAAAGGCAATTGGCGAGGAAGTGGCTCGGCTTCTGGCAGATGAGTTCATCCGAGAGATTTACCACTCCGAGTGGCTCGCCAACGTCATCATGGTTCCCAAGAAAGATGATTCACTCCGTATGTGTATCGACTTCAGGCATATCAATCGGGCCTGCCCGAAAGTTCACTTCCATCTTCCTCGCATCGATCAAATAGTCGACTCGACTGCGGGATGTGAGTGATTGTCCTTCCTGGATGCATATTACGGGTACCATCAGATCCGACTGTATGGACCCGATGAAATAAAAACAGCTTTTATCACCCCATTCGGGTGCTTTTGCTATGTCACCATGCCTTTTGGTCTCAAGAATGATGGGGCCACATTCATGCGCATGATACAGAAGTGCCTTCTCACTCAAGTCAGTTGGAATGTGGAGGCATACATGGATGACATCGTAATTAAGTCGCGTAAAGGTTCCGACCTGCTGACTGACCTCGCTGAAACCTTTGACAATCTGAGGAGATCTAATATCAAGCTTAATCCGTCAAAGTGTACGTTTGGAGTTCCAGGTGGCATGTTACTCGATTTCCTTGTTCCGAACGTGGGATCGATGCAAACCCAGAGAAAGTTGGCGCAATCCTCCGAATGAAACGCCCTGTGCGTGTACACGACGTTCAGAAGCTTACTAGTTGTTTGGCCGCTTTGAGTCGATTCATCTCTTGTCTCGGTGAAAAGGCATTGCTTCTTTACCGACTGATGAAGAAGTCTGACAAGTTCGAGTGGACTCCTGGAGCTGACGCAGCGTTTGCGGAGCTCAAAACCCTGCTTTCCACCTAGACGGTGCTTGCTGCTCCAATCAGCAAAGAGCCTTTACTGCTTTATATTGCAGCCACTGGACAAGTTGTCATTACAGTACTCACGGTCGAGCGGGAAGAAGAAGGCAAAGCCTACAAGGTTCAACGCCCAGTGTACTATATTTCTGAAATCTTAACCCCATCCAAGCAGAGATATCCACATTATCAGAAGCTTGTCTATGGGATTTACTTGACCACAAAGAAGGTTGCGCATTACTTCTCAGATCATTCAATTACAGTTGTCAGCGACGCCCCATTGTCAGAAATTTTGAAAAACAGAGATGCAACTGGTCGAGTGGCTAAATGGGCGATTGAACTCCTTCCGCTAGATATCAAGTTCGAGGCAAAGAAAGCAATCAAATCCCAAGAAATAGCAGATTTTCTCGTCGAGTGGATTGAACAGCAGCTACCGACTCAAATTCAGTCAGAACATTGGACTATGTTCTTTGACGGGTCCAAGATGTTGAATGGTTCAGGTGCTGGGGTAGTCCTGGTATCTCCACGAGGCGACACGCTCAGTTATGTTCTCCAGATTCACTTTGACTCCTCCAACAATGAAGTTGAATATGAGGCACTTCTGTACGGGTTGCGTATGGCCATTTCACTCGGCGTCCGGCGCCTAATGGTCTACGGCGACTCAGATTTGGTGGTCAATCAAGTGATGAAGGAATGGGACATTAGGAGTCTAGCTATGACTGGTTGTTGCAATGTAGTGAGAAAATTGGAAAAGAAGTTTGAGGGGTTAAAGCTTCACCATATACCCCGACTGAAGAACCAAGCAGCTGATGACCTGGCAAAGATAGGTTCCAAGAGGGAGCCCATTCCCAGCAATGTGTTTTTGGAGCATATTCACACACCATCAGTTCAAGAGGATCCCTTCACAGAAGAGCCCCCACAACCTAAGAGTTTCACTGATCCGACTGAAGTTGAGATCCCAACTGTGGTCGACTTGATCATGGAAGTTTTGGCCTTCATTCCTGATTGGACAGTGCCGTATATTGCATATATTCTCAGGAAGGAACTCCCATAGGATGAAGAAGAGGCTCGTCAGATCGTCCGTCGATCCAAAGCCTTTACTGTGATGGGTGGACAACTTTACAGGGAGAGTGTTACTGGAGTCGCTCAGAGATGCATCACATCAGAAGAAGGTCGAATGATCCTCAATGATATCCACTCGGGGACCTGTGGTCACCATGCGTCCTCTCGGACCATCGTGGCCAAAGCATACCGAGCAGGGTTTTACTGGCCACGTGCTAATGAGATGGCAAAAGAAATAATCGACAAGTGTGAGGGCTGTCAGTTCTACTCCAACATGTCCCACAAGCCTGCATCAGCCTTGAAGACCATTCCACTCGTCTGGCCATTTGTTGCTTTGGGATTGGATATGGTTGGACCCTTGAGGACCAGCAGGAGTGGCTTCACCCATCTGCTCATAGCGGTTGACAAGTTCACCAAATGGATTGAAGCTAAACCTATCAAAAACCTCGAATCAAGTACTGTTGTCAGCTTCATCAGAGAGTTAACGTTCAGATATGGAGTTCCACACAGCATCACCAAAGATAATGGGTCAAACTTTGATTCAGATGAGTTCAGAGCTTTCTGCGCTTCCCAAGGCACTCGGGTCGATTATGCTTCAGTCGCCCACTGCTACATCTCGAGCTTGCGTTGGTTTTCCCCGAAGAGGAGAGGATGATGCAACACAGTAGCGTAAGTATTTCCCTCAGTTGTTGAGAACCAAGGTATCAATCCAGTAGGAGGCCACGCGCAAGTCCCTCGTACCTGCACAAAACGATAGCTACTGGCAACCAACGTGATTAGGGGTTGTTAATCCCTTCACAGTCACTTACGAGAGTGAGATCTGATAGAGATAATATTTTTGGTATTTTTGGTATAAAAATGCAAAGTGAAAAGTAAAATCAAAGTAAAAACAAAGCAAGTAAATAAAGTGATGGAGATTGATATGATGAGAATAGACCCGGGGGCCATAGGTTTCACTAGTGGCTTCTCTCAAGAGCATAGATATTCTACGGTGGGTGAACAAATTACTGTTGAGCAATTGGATGTAATTGAGCATAGTTATGAGGTTATCTAGGTATGATCATGTATATAGGCATCACGTCCGAGACAAGTAGATCGAAACGATTCTGCATCTACTACTATTACTCCACTCATCGACCGCTATCCAAAGCATGCATCTAGAGTATTAAGTTAAAAACAGAGTAACGCCTTAAGCAAGATGACATGATGTAGAGGAATAAATTCATGCAATATGATAAATACCCCATCTTGTTATCCTCGATGGCAACAATACAATACGTGCCTTGCAACCCTTTACATCACTGGTAAGGACACCGCAAGATTGAACCCAAAGCTAAGCACTTCTCCCATTGCAAGACCTACCAATCTGGTTGGCAAAACCAAACGGATAATTCGAAGAGACTTGCAAAGGTAACTCAATCATACATAAAAGAATTCAGAGAAGATTCAAATATTATTCATAGATAAGCTGGATCATAAACCCACAATTCATCGGTCTCAACAAACACACCGCAAAAAGAAAATTACATCGAATAGATCTCCACGAGAGAGGGGGAGAACATTGTATTGAGATCCAAAAAGAGAGAAGAAGCCATCTAGCTACTAGCTATGGACCCAAGCTCAAGTAAACTACTCACACTTCATCGGAGGGGCTATGGTGTTGATGTAGAAGCCCTCCATGGGGATGCCCCTCCCGTGAGCTCCTAACAGGCCCCAAGATGGGATCTCGTGGATACAGGAAGGTACGGCGGTGGAATTAGGTTTTTGGCTCCTGTTCTGATCATTTGGGGATACGTAGGTATATATAGGAGGAAGGAGTACGTCGGTGGAGCGTCAGGGGGCCCACGAGGTAGGGGGGCGCGCCCTCCACCCTCGTGACCGCCTCTGGCACTTCTTGGAGTAGGGTCCAAGTCTCCTGGATCACGTTCGGTGAGAAGATCACGTTCCCGAAGGTTTCATTCCGTTTGGACTCCGTTTGATATTCCGCTTCTTGAAACACCAAATAGGAAAAAAACAGCAATTTCGGCTGGGCCTCCGGTTAATAAGTTAGTCCCAAAAGTAATATAAAAGTGGAAAATAAAGCCCAATATAGTCCAAAACAGTAGATAAAGTAGCATGGAGCAATCAAAAATTATAGATACGTTGGAGACGTTTCAGGCATCCCCAAGCTTAATTCCTGCTCGTCCTCGAGTAGGTAAATGATAAAAATGCGGAGTGATACTTTGGCATAATTTCAATATAAATCTTCTTACTCGTGATATGAATATTCAGATCTGAAAGATTTAAGACAAAAGTTCATATTGACATAAAAATAATAATACTTCAAGCATACTAATCAAAGCAATCATGTCTTCTCAAAATAACATGGCAAAAGAAAGTTCATCCCTAAAAAATCATATAGTTAGGCTATGCTTCATTTTCGTCACACAAAGATGTTCCCAACTCCTATACCCCCGATGAAAAGCCAAGCAATTGTTTCATACTCAAATAATCTCAAACTCTTTCAACCTTTACGCAATACATGAGCGCGAGCCATGGGTATAGCACTATGGGTGGAATAGAATATGATGATGGGATTGTGTGGAGAAGACAAAAAGGAGAAAGTCTCATATCGACGAGGATAATCAACGGGCTATGGAGATGCCCATCAATTGATGTCAACATGAGGAGTAGGGATTGCCATGCAACGGATGCACTAGAGCTATAAGTATATGAAAGCTCTTCAAAAGAAACTAAGTGGGTGTGCATCCAACTTGCTTGCTCACGAAGACCTAGGGCACTTTGAGGAAGCCCATCATTGGAATATACAAGCCAAGTTCTATAATGAAAAATTCCCACTAGTATATGAAAGTGACAAAATGAGAGACTCTCTATCATGAAGATCTTAGTGCTACTTTGAAGCACAATATATGAGACTCACTACATGAAGAACAAGGTGCTACTTTGAAGCACAAGTGTGGTAAAAGGATAGTAGCATTGTCCCTTCTCTCTTTTTCTCTCATTTTTTTATTTGGGTCTTTTCTCTTTTTTTGGCATCTTCGTCTTTTTTTTCGTCCGGAGTCTCATCCCGACTTATGGGGGAATCATAGTCTCCATCATCCTTTCCTCACTTGGGACAATGCTCTAATAATGATGATCATCACACTTTTATTTCTATTACAACTCAACAGTTACAACTCGAAACTTAGAACAAAATATGACTCTATATGAATGCCTTTGGCGATGTACCGGGATGGTGCAATGAATCAAGAGTGACATGTATGGAAAATAATGCATGGTCGCTTTGCCACAAATACGATGTCAACTACATGATCATGCAATGGCAATATGACAAAAGTAATGTATGTCATAATAATGATTATGGAAGTTGCATGGCAATATATCTCGGAATGGCTATGGAAATGCCATGATAGGTAGGTATGATGGCTGTTTTGAGGAAGATATAAGGAGGTTTATGTGTGAAAGAGCGTATCATATCACGGGGTTGAAGGAAATATGCCCTAGAGGCAATAATAAAGTTATTATTTATTTCCTTATTTCATGATAAATGTTTATTATTCATGCTAGAATTGTATTAACCGGAAACATAATACATGTGTGAATACATAGACAAACATAGTGTCACTAGTATGCCTCTACTTGACTAGCTCGTTGAATCAAAGATGGTTAAGTTTCCTAGCCAAAGACATGAGTTGTCATTTGATTAACGGGATCACATCATTAGGAGAATGATGTGATTGACATGACCCATTCCGTTAGCCTAGCACTTGATCGCTTAGTATGTTGCTATTGCTTTCTTCATGACTTATACATGTTCCTGTAACTATGAGATTATGCAACTCCCGTTTACCAGAGGAACACTTTGGGTGCTACCAAACGTCACAAGTAACTGGGTGATTATAAAGGAGTACTACAGGTGTCTCCAAAGGTACATGTTGGGTTGGCGTATTTCGAGATAAGGTTTTGTCACTCCGATTGTCGGAGAGGTATCTCTGGGCCCTCTCGGTAATGCACATCACTATAAGCCTTGCAAGCAATGTAGCTAATGAGTTAGTTACGGAATGATGCATTACGTAACGAGTAAAGAGACTTGCCGTTAACGAGATTGAACTAGGTATTGGATACCGACGATCGAATCTCGGGCAAGTAACATACCGATGACAAAGGGAACAACGTATGTTGTTATGCGGTTTGACCGATAAAGATCTTCGTAGAATATGTAGGAGCCAATATGGGCATCCAGGTCCCGCTATTGGTTATTGACCGAGAATAGTTCTAGGTCATGTCTACATAGTTCTCGAACCCGTAGGGTCCGCACGCTTAAGGTTTCGATGACAGTTATATTATGAGTTTATGAGTTTTGATGTACCGAAGGAGTTCGGAGTCTCAGATGAGATCGGGGACATGACGAGGAGTCTCGAAATGGTCGAGACGTAAAGATCGATATATTGGACGACTATATTCGGAGTTCGGAAAGGTTCCGAGTCATTCGGGTATTTTTCGGAGTATCGGAGAGTTACGGGAATTCGCCGGGGAGTATATGGGCCTTATTGGGCCATACGGGAATAGAGAAGAGAGGCCAAAGGAAAGAGGCCTGCGCCCCCTTCTGGTCCGAATTGGACAAGGGAGCAGCCCCTTTCCTTCTCCCTCTCCTCCTCTTTCCTTCTCTCCTACTCCAACAAGGAAAGGAGGAGTCCTACTCCCGGGAGTAGGACTCCCCTTGCGCGCCTCCTCCTAAGCCGCCACCCCTCCCTTGCTCCTTTATATACGGGCAGGGGCACCCCATGACACACAAGTTGATCTACGGATCGTTCCTTAGCCGTGTGCGGTGCCCCCTCCACCATATTCCACTTCGTCATATCGTCATGAGCTTAGGCGAAGCCTCGCACCGGAGAAGTCATATCGTCATGAGCTTAGGCGAAGCCCCGCCGGTGGAACATCATCATCGCCACCACGCCGTCAGGCCGACGGAACTCATCCCCGACGCTTTGCTGGATCGGAGCCCGGGATCGCCATCGAGCTGAACGTGTGCGTAACTCGGAGGTGCCGACGCTCGGTGCTTGGATCGGTTGGATCGTGAAGACGCACGACTACATCAACCGCGTTGTTATAATGCTTTCGCTTTCGGTCTCACGAGGGTACGTGGACGTACACTCTCCTCTCGTTGTTATGCCATCACCATGGTCCCGTGTGTACGTAGGGAAATTTTTGAAATTACTACGCTCCCCAACAAAGGGCATCCGAGCCTGGTTTTATGCGTTGATGTCATATGCACGAGTAGAACACAAGTGAGTTGTGGGCGATATAAGTCATACCGCTTACCAGCATGTCATACTTTGGTTCAGCGGTATTGTGAGATGAAGCGCCCGGACCGACATTATGCGTGACGCTTACGCGAGACTGGTTTCACCGCCCGAGCACTCGTTGCTTAAAGGTGACCGCGGGTGTCTGTCTCTCACTTTAGTTGAACCGAAAGTGCATACGCCCGTCCTTGCGAAGGTTAAAACAGCACCAACTTGACAAACTATCGCTGTGGTTTTGATGCGTAGGTAAGAACGGTTCTTGCTCAGCCCGTAGCAGCCACGTAAAACTTGCAACAACAAAGTAGAGGACGTCTAACTTGTTTTTGCAGGGCATGTTGTGATGTGATGTGGTCAAGACGTGATGCTATATTTTATTGTATGAGATGATCAGGTTGTGTAACCGAAGTTATCGGCAATCGGCGAAGCCATATGGTTGTCGCTTATTGTATGAAATGCAACGCCATGTAATTGCTTTACTTTATCACTAAGCGGTAGCGATAGTCGTAGAAGCAATAGTTGGCGAAACGACAACGATGCTACGATGGAGATCAAGGTGTCGCGCCGGTGCCGATGGTGATCATGACGGTGCTTCGGAGATGGAGATCACAAGCACAAGATGATGATGACCATATCATATCACTTATATTGATTGCATGTGATGTTTATCCTTTATGCATCTTATCTTGCTTTGATTGACGGTAGCATTATAAGATGATCTCTCACTAAAATTATCAAGAAGTGTTCTCCCGAGTATGCACCGCTGCGAAAGTTCTTCGTGCCGAGACACCACGTGATGATCGGGTGTGATAGGCTCTACGTTCAAATACAACGGGTGCAAAACAGTTGCACACGCGAATACTCGGGTTAAACTTGACGAGCCTAGCATATAACAGATATGGCCTCGGAACACGGAGACCGAAGGTCGAACGTGAATCATATAGTAGATATGATCAACATAGTGATGTTCACCATTGAAACTACTCCATCTCACGTGATGATCGGACATGGTTTAGTTGATTTGGATCACGTAATCACTTAGATGACTAGAGAGATGTCTGTTTAAGTGGGAGTTTTTAATATGATTAATTAAACTTAAATTTATCATGAACTTAGTCCTGGTAGTATTTTGCAAATTATGTTGTAGATCAATAGCTCGCGTTGTTGCTTCCCTATGTTTTTATATGTGTTCCTAGAGAAAATTGTATTGAAAAATGTTAGTAGCAATGATGCGGATTGGATCCGTGATATGAGGTTTATCCTCATTGTTGCACAGAAGAATTATGTCATTAATGCACCGCTAGGTGACAGACCTATTGCAGGAGCAAATGCAGAAGTTATGAACGTTTGGCTAGCTCAATATGATGACTACTTGATAGTTTAGTGCACCATACTTAACGGCTTAGAATCGGGACTTCAAAGACGTTTTGAACGTCATGGACCATATGAGATGTTCCAGAGTTGAAGTTAATATTTCAAGCAAATACCCGAGTTGAGAGATATGAAGTCTCCAACAAGTTCTATAGCTAAAAGATGGAGGAGAATCGCTCAACTAGTGAGCATGTGCTCAGATTGTCTGGGTACTTCAATCGCTTGAATCAAGTGGGAGTTAATCTTACAGATAAGATAGTGATTGACAGAATTCTCTAGTCACCATCACTAAGTTACTAGAACTTCGTGATGAACTATAGTATGCAGGGGATGACGAAAACGATTCCCGAGCTCTTCGTGATGTAGAAATCGACGAAGGTAGAAATCAAGAAAGAGCATCAAGTGTTGATGATTGACAAGACCACTAGTTTCAAGAAAAGGGCAAAGGGAAGAAGGGGAACTTCAAGAAGAACGGCAAGCAAGTTGCTGTTCAAGTGAAGAAACCCAAGTCTGGACCTAAGCCTGAGACTAAGTGCTTTTGCTGCAATGGAACTGGTCACTGGAAGCGGAACTACCCCAAGTATTTGGTGGATAAGAAGGATGGCAAAGTGAACAAGGGTATATTTGATATACAGGTTATTGATGTGTGCATTATTAGTGTTTATAGTAGCCCCTGAGTATTTGATACTTGTTCGGTTGCTAAGATTAGTAACTAGAAACAAGAGTTACAGAATAAACAGAGACTAGTTGAAGGGAAGTGACGATGAGTGTTGGAAGTAGTTCCAAGATTGATATGATCATCATCGCACACTCCCTATACTTTCGGGATTAGTGTGGAACCTAAATAAGTGTTATTTGGTGTTGAGCATAAATATGATTTGATCATGTTTATTGCAATACGGTTATTCATTTAAGTAAGAGAATAAATTGTTGTTCGTTACATGAATAAAACCTTATATGGTTACACACCCAATGAAAATGGTTCATTGGATCTCGATCATAGTGATACACATATTCATAATATTGAAACCAAAAGATGCAAAGTTAATAATGATAGTGCAACTTATTTGTGGCACTCGCCGCTTAGGTCATATTGGTGTAAAGCGCATGAAGAAAAATCCATGCCGATGGACTTTTGGAATCACTTGATTATGAATCATTTGATGCTTGCGAACCGTGCCTTTTGGGCAAGATGACTAAAACTCCGTTCTCCGGAACAATGGAACAAGCTACTGACTTATTGGAAATAATACATACCGATGTATGCGATTCAATGAGTGTTGATGCTCGTGGCAAGTATCATTATTTTCTAACCTTCACAAGATGATTTGAGAAGATATGGGTATATCTACTTGATGAAACATAAGTCTGAAATAATTGAAAGGTTCAAAGAATTTCAGAGTGAAGTGGAAAAATCATCGTAACATGAAAATAAAGTTTCTGCGATCTGATCACGGAGACGAATATTTGAGTTACGAGTTTGGCCTTCATATAAAACAATGTGGAATAGTTTCACAGCTCACGCCACATGGAACACCATAACGTAATGGTGTGTCCGAACGTCATAACCGCACTTTATTTGATATGGTGCGATCTATGATGTCTCTTATCGGTTTACCGCTATCGTTTTGGGGTTATCCATTAGAGACAAATGCATTCACGCTTAATAGGGCACCATCTAAATCCGTTGAGACGACACCGTATGAACTATGGTTTAACAAGAAACCTAAGCTGTCATTTCTTAAAGTTTGGAATTGTGATGCTTATGTGAAAAAGTTTTCACCGATAAGCTCGAACCCAAATCGGAGAAGTGCGTCTTCATATTATACCCAAAGGTAACTATTGGGTACACCTTCTATCACAGATCCAAGGCAAGTTATTCGTTGTTAAGATGGATCCTTTCTAGAGAAGAAGTTTCTCTCGAAAGAAGTGAGTGGAAGGAAAGTAGAACTTGATGAGGTAATTGTACCTTCTCCCTTATTGGAAAGTAGTTCATCACGTAAATCAGTTCCAGTGATTCCTACACCAATTAGTGAGGAAGTTAATGATGATGATCATGAAACTTCGCATCAAGTTGCTACCAAACCTCGTAGGTCTTCCAGAGCAAAATCCGCACTGCAGTGGTATGGTAATCGTGTTCGGAAGTCATGTTACTAGACCATGATGAACCTACGGACTATGAGGAAGCGATGATGAGCCCAGATTCGCGAATTGGCTTGAGGCCATGAAATCTGAGATAGGATCCATGTATGAGAACAAAGTATGGACTTTGATTGACTTGCTCGATGATCAGCAAGCCATGTTAAATAAATGGATCTTCAAGAGGAAGACGGACATTGATAGTAGTGTTACTATCTACAAAGCTCGACTTGTCACAAAAGGTTTTCGACAAGTTCAAGGTGTTGACTACAATGAGATTTTCTCAAACTGTAGCGATTCTTAAGTCTGTCCGAATCATGTTAGCAATTGCCACATTTTATGAAATCGGCAAATGGATGTCAAAACTACATTCTTTAATGGATTTATTAAAGAAGAGTTGTATATGATGCAACCGTAAGGTTTTGTCAATCCTAAAGGAGCTAACAAAATGTGCAAGCTCCAATGATCCATCTATGGACTGGTGCAAGCATCTCGGAGTTGGAATAAACGCTTTGATAGTGTGATCAAAGCATATGGTTTTATACATGAGACTTTTGGAGAAGCCTGTATTTACAAGAAAGTGCGTGGGAGCACTACAAGATTTCTGATAAGTATATGTGAATGACATATTGTTGATCGGAAATAATGTAGAATTATTCTGCAAAGCATAAAGGAGTATTTGAAAGGAGTTTTCAAAGAAGGACCTCGGTGAAGCTGCTTACATATTGAGCATCAAGATCTATAGAGATAGATCAAGACGCTTGATAAGTTTTTCAATAAGTACATACCTTGTCAAGATTTTGAAGTAGTTCAAAATGGAACAGTCAAAGAAAAGTTCTTGCCTCGTGTTGCAAAACGTATGAAATTGAGTAAGACCCAAATCCCGACCACGGCAGAAAATAGAAAAGAGAATGAAAGTCATTCCCTATGCCTCACCATAGGTTCTATAAAGTATGCTATGCTATGTACTGCACCTATTGTATACCTTGCTCCGAATTTGGCAAGGAGTACAATAGTGATCTAGGAGTAGATCACCGACATTGGTCAAGAACATCCTTAGTGAGGACTAAGGAAATATTTCTCGATTATGGAGGTGATAAAAGAGCCCGTCAGAAGAGTTACATCGATGCAAGCTTTTTACACTGATCCAGATGACTCTAAGTCTCAATCTGGATACATATTGTAAGTGGGAGCAATTAGCTAGAGTAGCCCTGTGCAGAGCATTGTAGACATAGAATATTTGCAAAATACATACGGCTCTGAATGTGACAGACCCGTTGACTAAGCTTCTCTCACAAGCAAAACATGATCATACCTTAGTACTCTTTGGGTGTTAATCACATAGCGATGTGAACTAGATTATTGACTCTAGTAAACCATTTGGGTGTTGGTCACATGACGATGTGAACTATGGGTGTTAATCACATACAGATGTGAATATTAGTGTTGAATCACATGATGATGTGAACTAGATTATTGACTCTAGTGCAAGTGGGAGACTGAAGGAAATATGCCCTAGAGGCAATAATAAAGTTATTATTTATTTCCTTATTTCATGATAAATGTTTATTATTCATGCTAGAATTGTATTAACCGGAAACATAATACATGTGTGAATACATAGACAAACATAGTGTCACTAGTATGCCTCTACTTGACTAGCTCGTTGAATCAAAGATGGTTAAGTTTCCTAGCCAAAGACATGAGTTGTCATTTGATTAACGGGATCACATCATTAGGAGAATGATGTGATTGACATGACCCATTCCGTTAGCCTAGCACTTGATCGTTTAGTATGTTGCTATTGCTTTCTTCATGACTTATACATGTTCCTGTAACTATGAGATTATGCAACTCCCGTTTACCGGAGGAACACTTTGGGTGCGACCAAACGTCACAACGTAACTGGGTGATTATAAAGGAGTACTACAGGTGTCTCCAAAGGTACATGTTGGGTTGGCGTATTTCGAGATTAGGTTTTGTCACTCCGATTGTCGGAGAGGTATCTCTGGGCCCTCTCGGTAATGCACATCACTATAAGCCTTGCAAGCAATGTAGCTAATGAGTTAGTTACGGAATGATGCATTACGTAACGAGTAAAGAGACTTGCCGGTAACGAGATTGAACTAGGTATTGGATACCGACGATCGAATCTCGGGCAAGTAACATACCGATGACAAAGGGAACAACGTATGTTGTTATGCGGTTTGACCGATAAAGATCTTCGTAGAATATGTAGGAGCCAATATGGGTATCCAGGTCCCGCTATTGGTTATTGACCGAGAATAGTTCTAGGTCATGTCTACATAGTTCTCGAACCCGTAGGGTCCGCACGCTTAAGGTTTCGATGACAATTATATTATGAGTTTATGAGTTTTGATGTACCGAAGGAGTTCGGAGTCCCAGATGGGATCGGGGACATGACGAGGAGTCTCGAAATGGTCGAGACGTAAAGATCGATATATTGGACGACTATATTCGGAGTTCGGAAAGGTTCCGAGTCATTCGGGTATTTTTCGGAGTACCGGAGAGTTACGGGAATTCGCCGGGGAGTATATGAGCCTTATTGGGCCATACGGGAATAGAGAAGAGAGGCCAAAAGGAAAGAGGCCTGCGCCCTTCTGGTCCGAATTGGACAAGGGAGCAGCCCCTTTCCTTCTCCCTCTCCTCCTCTTTCCTTCTCTCCTACTCCAACAAGGAAAGGAGGAGTCCTACTCCGGTGGGAGTAGGACTCCCCCCTGGTGCGCCTCCTCCTAAGCCGCCACCCCTCCCTTGCTCCTTTATATACGGGGCAGGGGGCATCCCATGACACACAAGTTGATCTACGGATCGTTCCTTAGCCGTGCGGTGCCCCTCCACCATATTCCACTTTGGTCATATCGTCATGAGCTTAGGCGAAGCCCCTGCACCGGAGAAGTCATATCGTCATGAGCTTAGGCGAAGCCCCGCGTCGGTGGAACATCATCATCGCCACCACGCCGTCAGGTCGACGGAACTCATCCCCGACGCTTTGCTGGATCGGAGCCCGGGATCGCCATCGAGCTGAACGTGCAGAACTCGGAGGTGCCGTCGTTCGGTGCTTGGATCGGTTGGATCGTGAAGACGTACGACTACATCAACCGCGTTGTTATAACGCTTCCGCTTTCGGTCTACGAGGGTACGTGGACAGACACTCTCCCCTCTCGTTGCTATGCCATCACCATGGTCCTGTGTGTACGTAGGAAATTTTTTGAAATTACTACGTTCCCCAACAGGGGTTTGGATGCACCGGCCAAGTTTGCACCAACTCTCAAGGTGAGAAAGGGCAATGCACGGTACCGAAGAGGCTAGCAAATGCGGAAAGGTAAAAGTGTGTATAATCCATGGACTCAACATTAGTCAAAAGAACTCATATACTTATTGCAAAAATTTAGAAGCCATCAAAAATCAAGTACTACGCGCAATGCTCCTAGGGGGATAGATTAGTAGGAAAAGACCATCGCTCGTCCCCGACCGCCACTCATAAGGATGCACAAGCCAGGTACACTTCATGTTTCAAATTTGTTACACAACTTTACCCATACGTGCATGCTACGGGACTTGCAAACTTCAACACAAGTATTTCTCAAATTCACAATTATCAACTAGCACGACTTTGATATTATTACCTCCATATCTCAAAACAATTATCAAGCATCAAACTTATCTTAGTATTTAATTCACTCAAAAAGAAAGTTTCACATATCTTGAACACTAAGTATATTAACATTAAGAAAAATACCATGCTATTAACAACTCTCAAAATAATATAAGTGAAGCATGAGAGATCAAGTTTTCTTTAAAACAAATCCACCACCGTGCTCTAAAAGATCTAAGTGAAGCACTAGAGCAAAAATATCAAGCTCAAAAGATATAAGTGAAACACATAGAGTATTCTAACAAATTCCAAATCATGTATGGCTCTCTCAAAAGGTGTGTATAGAAAGGATGATTGTGGTAAACTAACAAGCAAAGACTCAAATAATACAAGACGCTCCAAGCAAAACACATATCATGTTGGTGAATAAAAATATAGCTCCAAGTAAATTACCGATGGAAGTGGATTTAAAGAGGGGATGCCTTCCGGAGCATCCCCAAGCTTTGATTTTTTGGTGTCCTTGGATTATCTTGGGGGTGCCATGGGCATCCCCAAGCTTAGGCTCTTGCCACTCCTTGTTCCATAATCCATCAAAACAATCCACTCAAAACTTGAAAACTTCACAACACAAAACTCAATAGAAATCTCGTGAGCTCCGTTAGAGAAAGAAAACAAAAGACTACTTTAAGGTACTGTAATGAACTCATTATTTATTTATATTGGTGTTAAACCTACTGTATTCCAACTTCTCTATGGATTATAAACTATTTTACTAGCCATAGATTCATCAAAATAAGCAAACAACACACGCAAAACAGAATCTGTCAAAAACAGAACAGTCTGTAGTAATCTGTAACTAACGCAAACTTCTGGAACCCAAAAAATTCTACCAAAACTAGAAGACCTGGACAATTTGTTTATTGATCATCAGCAATTGGAATCGCTATTTTATCACGTTCTGGTGATTTTTAACAATTCGGGCACTGAGCGCAAAGATTCTGGAAATTACAGCAAGATCAAATAACTATCTCCCAAGAAGATCTAATAGGTTTAACTTGGCACAAACACTAATTAAAAGATAAAACCACATATAGACAGAGGCTAGATGGATTATTTATTCCTAAACAGAAGCAAAAACTAAAAACTAAAAATAAAATTGGGTTGCCTCCCAACAAGCGCTATCGTTTAACGCCCCTAGCTAGGCATAAAAGCAAGGATAGATCTAGGTATTGCCATCTTTGGTAGGCAATCCATAAGTGGCTCTCATGATAGATTAATATGGTAATTTTATTTTCTTTCTAGGAAAGTGTTCCATGCCCTTCTTTAAGGGAAATTGGAATCTAATATTTCCTTCTTTCATATCAATAATTGCACCAATCGTTCTAAGGAAAGGTCTACCAAGAATAATAGGACATGAAGGATTGCAATCTATACCAAGAACGATAAAATCTACGGGTACATAATTCCTATTTGCCACAATAAGCATATCATTAATTCTTCCCATAGGCTTTTTAATAGTGGAATCCGCAAGATGCAAGTTTAGAGAGCAATCATCAAAATCACGGAAATCTAGCAAATCACACAAAGTTTTGGGAATAGTAGAGACACTAGCACCAAAATCACACAAAGCATGAAACTCATACTTTTTAATTTTAATTTTGATAGTAGGTTCCCACTCATCATGGAGTTTCCTAGGGATAGAAACTTTCAACTCAAGCTTTTCTTCATAAGATTGCATCAAGGCATCAACAATGTGTTCGGTAAAAGCCTTATTTTGACTATAAGCATGAGGAGAATTTAGCACGGATTGCAACAAGGAAATACAATCAATTAAAGAGCAATTTTCATATTTAAATTCCTTGAGATCCAAAATAGTGGGTTTAGCAATATCTCGATTTTTATTTCTTTCAATCCCACTTTTATCAATTTCATCATCAAGATCTAAAAACTCAGAATTCTTAGAACGCCTTCTAGGTAAAGGAAGATCATATTCAGTTTCATCAAGATTCATATGGCAAAACAAAGACTTAATAGGGGACACATCTATAACTTTCGGATCTTCTTCTTGATTTTCATATGAATTAGAAGAACACGCTTTAATAAAGGCATCTTTGGAAGCACGCATCCTAGCGGTTCTTTCTTTGCACTCGTCAATGGAGATTCTCATAGCTTTGAGAGACTCATTGATATCATGCTTAGGAGTAATAGATCTAAGCTTTAAAGAATCAATCTCGAGAGAAATTCTATCAACGTTCCTAGCCAAATCATCAACTTTAAGCAATTTCTCTTCAAGCAAAGCATTAAAATTCTTTTGTGAATTCATAAACTCTTTAACAATACTCTCAAATTCAGAGGGCATCTTATTAAAATTTCCATAAGAGTTGTTGTAGGAATTTCCATAATTATTAGAAGGATTACTAGGATAAGGCCTAGGATTAAAATTCCCTCTATACGCGTTGTTACCAAAATTATTCCTACCAACAAAATTCACATCCATAGATTCATTATTATTCTCAATCAAGGTAGACAAAGGCATATCATTAGGATCATAAGAAACACTCTTAGTAAATAACTTCATAAGTTCATCCATCTTTCCACTCAAAACATTGATTTCTTCTATAGCATGCACCTTTTTATTAGTAGATCTTTCAGTATGCCATTGAGAATAATTAACCATAATATTATCTAGGAGTTTAGTAGCATCTCCTAAAGTGATTTCCATAAAAGTGCCTCCCACGGCCGAATCTAAAAGATTTCTAGAAGCAAAATTCAATCCAGCATAAATTTTTGTATAATCATCCACAAGTTCAAACCATGAGTAGGACAATTACGTATCATTAATTTCATTCTCTCCCAAGCTTGTGCAACATGTTCATGATCAAGTTGCTTAAAATTCATAATATCGTTCCTAAGAGAGATAATCTTAGCGGGAGCAAAATACTTAGAGATAAAAGCATCTTTGCACTTGTTCCAAGAATCAATACTATTTTTAGGCAAAGATGAAAACCACGCATTAGCATGATTTCTAAGCGAAAAAGGAAATAGCTTCAATTTAACGACATCATTATCGACATCTTTTTTCTTTTGCATATCACATAAATCAATGAATCTATTACGATGAGTAGCGGCATCTTCACTAGGAAGGCCGTGAATTGATCTTTCAAAACAAGATTCAACAAAGCAGTAATGATTTCACAAGATACAGTATTGGCAAGAGGAGAAATCGGAGTGCTAAGGAAATCATTATTATTGGTATTGGTGAAGTCACACAATTTGGTAGCATCTTGAGCCATCGCGACGAACAAGCAAACTAACACACGAGCAAACAAACGGACGAGGAAAAAGGCAAAGGAAAAAGGAGGAGGAGATTGGGAAAGAGAGGGCAAATAAAACGGCAAGGGTGAAGTGGGGGGGGGGGGAGGAAAACGGGAGGCAAATGGCAAATAATGTAATGCGAGAGATAGGGATTGTGATGGGTACTTGGTATGTTGACTTTTGCATAGACCTCCCCGGCAACGGCGCCAGAAATCCTTCTTGCTACGTCTCGAGCTTGCGTTGGTTTTCCTCGAAGAGGAGAGGATGATGCAGCATAGTAGCATAAGTATTTCCCTCAGTTGTTGAGAACCAAGGTATCAATCCAGTAGGAGGCCACGTGCAAGTCCCTCGTACCTGCACAAAACGATAGCTACTCGCAACCAACGCGATTAGGGGTTGTCAATCCCTTCTCGGTCACTTACGAGAGTGAGATCTGATAGAGATAATATTTTTGGTATTTTTGGTATAAAGATGCAAAGTGAAAAGTAAAAGCAAAGTAAAAACAAAGCAAGTAAATAAAGTGATGGAGATTGATATGATGAGAATAGACCCGGGGGCCATAGGTTTCACTAGTGGCTTCTCTCAAGAGCATAGATATTCTACGGGGTGAACAAATTACTGTTGAGCAATTGATGAATTGAGCATAGTTATGAGGTTATCTAGGTATGATCATGTATATGGGCATCACGTCCGAGACAAGTAGATCGAAACGATTCTGCATCTACTACTATTACTCCACTCATCGACCGCTATCCAAAGCATGCATCTAGAGTATTAAGTTAAAAACAGAGTAACGCCTTAAGCAAGATGACATGATGTAGAGGAATAAATTCATGCAATATGATAAATACCCCATCTTGTTATCCTCGATGGCAACAATACAATACGTGCCTTGCAACCCTTTCTGTCACTGGGTAAGGACACCGCAAGATTGAACCCAAAGCTAAGCACTTCTCCCATTGCAAGACCTACCAATCTAGTTGGCAAAACCAAACGGATAATTCGAAGAGACTTGCAAAGGTAACTCAATCATACATAAAAGAATTCAGAGAAGATTCAAATATTATTCATAGATAAGCTGGATCATAAACCCACAATTCATCGGTCTCAACAAACACACCGCAAAAAGAAAATTACATCGAATAGATCTCCACGAGAGAGGGGGAGAACATTGTATTGAGATCCAAAAGAGAGAAGAAGCCATCTAGCTACTAGCTATGGACCAAGCTCAAGTAAACTACTCACACTTCATCGGAGGGGCTATGGTGTTGATGTAGAAGCCCTCCATGGGGATGCCCTCCCATGAGCTCCTAACAGGCCCCAAGATGGGATCTCGTGGATACTGGAAGATGCAATGCGGTGGAATTAGGTTTTTGGCTCCTATTCTGATCATTTGGGGATACGTAGGTATATATAGGAGGAAGGAGTACGTCGGTGGAGCGTCAGGGGGCCCACGAGGTAGGGGGCGCGCCCACCACCCACGTGACCGCCTCTGGCACTTCTTGGAGTAGGGTCCAAGTCTCCTGGATCACGCTACGTGAGAAGATCACGTTCTCAAGGTTTCATTCCGTTTGGACTCCATTTGATATTCCGCTTTCTTGAAACACCGAAATAGGCAAAAAACAGCAGTGCAGGCTGGGCCTCCGGTTAATAGGTTAGTCCCAAAAGTAATATAAAAGTGGAAAATAAAGCCCAATATAGTCCAAAACAGTAGATAAAGTAGCATGGAGCAATCAAAAATTATAGATACGTTGGAGACGTATCACCCACCCACAGTTGAATGGGCAAGCAGAAAGAGCAAACAGTTTGATTCTCAAAGGGCTGAAACCTCAATTGATGCGTGACCTCAAGCATGCAGCAGGCGCTTGGGTCGATGAGCTACCTTCAGTTCTTTGGGGATTGAGAACAACACCATATCGGTCGACTGCTCGAACTCCCTTCTTCTTGGTGTATGGGGCTGAAGCTGTGCTTCCGAGTGACTTGCTTCACAATGCGCCCCGAGTGGAACTTTTCTCAGAAACTGAAACAGAACAGGCTCGACAGGAAGCCGCTGATCTTCTGGAGGAAGAGAGAGAGATGGCCTTGATCTGTTCGAATATCTATCAGCAAGACCTTCATCGATTATATTCCAGAAATGTGAGAGGTCGAGCATTTCAAGAGGGGGACCTCATTCTCCGAGTGGATCAGCAACGTTCGCACAAGCTTGCTCCCACTTGGGAAGACCCCTTCATCATCACTAAGTTACTCCACAACGGAGCGTATCACCTCTACAATGTGGAGCACAATAAAGACGAGCCACGCCATTGGAATGCGGAGCTGCTCCGCCATTTTTATACTTAAGCATTCAGACTATTGAGATGTAATAAGAAGTACCTTTTAGTTTGTTTATCAAAGACACAGTTTTACAGTCTCCTAAATGATTGTTGTTACTTATATATGTGTTCAAAATCCCCTAGTGGGTGGCTTAGCCGCGAATCCGTTTCGCCTAAGTTCCAAAAACAAATCCTACCGAGTGAAGAGCAAGCCTCTCACTAGGGGGCTTAGCCGCGAATTTGTTTCGCCTAAGTTTGAAAAAATCCTACCGAGTGAAGAGCAAGCCTCTCAATCGGGGGCTTAGCCGCGAATCTGTTTCGCCTAAGTTTGAAAAAGTCCCACCGAGTGAAGAGCAACCCTCTCACTCGGGGGCTTAGCTGCAGTTCCGTACTCGCCTAAGGTTGAAAAATCCCACCGAGTGAAGAGCAACCCTCTCACTCGGGGGCTTAGCTGCAGTTTCGTACTCGCCTAAGGTTGAAAAATCCCACTGAGTGAAGAGCAACCCTCTCACTCGGGGGCTTAGCTGCATTACCGTACTCGCCTAAGGTTGAAAATCCCACCGAGTGAAGAGCAACCCTCTCACTCGGGGGCTTAGCTGCAGTTCCGTACTCGCCTAAGTTGGAAAACCAAGTGAAGAGCAACCCTCTCACTCGGGGGCTTAGCTGCAGTTCCGTACTCGCCTAAGTTTGAAAAAAAAATCCCACCGAGTGAAGAGCAACCCTTTCACTCGGGGGCTTAGCTGCAGTTCCGTACTCGCCTAAGGTTGAAAAATCCCACCGAGTGAAGAGCAACCCTCTCACTCGGGGGCTTAGCTGTAGTTCCGTACGCGCCTAAGGTTGAAACACATTCCGAGTGAAGAACGATCTTCTCACTCAGGGACTTGGCCACACACTCCATCCTAATCCGCAAGGATGACGAGGTGCAGGTCGACTGCGACCTTCTCCTCAGAGTTGCGCCACAAGTACAATGTGCGCTCCATCCCGATCCGCAAGGACGACGAGGTGCAGGTCATCTGTGACCCTTTCCTAAGATCTGCATCACAAACACAAAAGACTGTTTCGAGTGAAGAAACAAGTTCCACTCGAGGGAAAACACAAGCATATTAAAAGAAAGGCTGAGTTTAAGATAGATCCCACGAGGTTCCGGACCGCAGATTAAAGTACTCGGGCATCAGGCCCGAAGGAGCTTAACGGTTACAAAACCACTCGACATACCGAGGCAAATTTAAACGGATCATAAAGAGTTTGTTCACTCCGCAGGAGGAGGGCTGGCAGGCTCGACGAACTTGTCCAGGTCGATTCCATCAGCAATCCGAGTAGCAGCAGCAATGAAAGTCTCCATGAAGGACTGGAAGCCAAGCTTCTTGGTGTTGGCAACCTTGATCGCTGCTAGCTTCTCTTCTTTGGCTTCCTTGCAGTGGACGCGAACCAGAGACAAAGCCACGTCAGCACCACACCGGGTAGAAGACTTCTTCCATTCCTGCACTCGACCAGGGATCGCGTTAAGTCGAGTCATCAGAGACTCGAGATCATTCTGAAATGTCGCCCTTGGCCAGAGTGCCGTATCAATCCGTGACATCGCCACCTTCAGCCGTGCAAGATAGTCCATGACGCTGGCAAGGCGAGACTCCAGTCGGAGCACGTTCAGGGTAGCTTCATCCTTAACAGGGGAGAGGATGGGGTCCAAGCTCGTCTTAATCCACCCAGTCTCTTCCTCGAAGTTCTGGCAGAATTCTACACACACAATAAAACGATGAGTCAACAGCTATATAACGAGTCGACAGCAGCAAGTCCGTCGGACAAGGAAATGCACCTTCAAGCATAAGAAATAACTTCTTGGTGAGTCCTCCCAGATAATTCTCCATCTCGTCTCTCTTGCGGGCGATGTCTTCCACTTTGTCGGCCAGGGTCCTTTTGTCCTTCTTCAGTCGAGTCACCTCCCTGTTGGCTTCATCAAGGGCAGCCTTCAACTTGGTGTTCTCTTCCTCCAGTTTTCCGACTGAGGACAGCTTCTGGTCGGCGAGTGCCGCTTTCTCTTCTGTTGTTTTCTGTGCAGCTGCAAGGTCAAGATCCTTCTTCGCCAAAGCTTGGTTCATTTTTTCTGAAAGAAATGACGCTCGATTCAGAGAAAGGAAATAACACGCGGTTCAGAAAAGAGTCAGTCGACAAGTTTTTCATCCTTAGCCTTCTGCAAGTTCTCCTTGGCCAACCCCAGATCAAGATTGAGCTGGATCTGCTTCTGCTCCAAGTCAGCAAACCGAGCTCCAAGTTCACAAGATCTATGTGGTCAGAAGACAGTCAGTCGACAGATACAGAGTTTGGTTGCTTATCAGGCAATAAAGTTCAAATTTAAAAAGTTCTAAGACTACTGCCGAATCAAACATTCAACAATAGTCTCGGGGACTACACCCAGTGGGTGCACTTAGCGTGCCCCCACTTGTCCTGGTTCCACTCGACTTGGTCCGTTCAGACCGAGTGGAAAAGTTCTGTTCAAAGACCCCTGCTGAATCAAACATTCGACGACGCTCTCAGGGATTACACCCAGTGGGTGCACTCAGCGTGCCCCCACTGGTTCAAAGATTCAATCGACACAACCTAGTCGACTCAAGAGAAAAAAACTATTTAGCAGAAATTGAAACACCCAGTGGGTGTATAGATGCAAAGTGCAGACTGACAAATAGATGCACATTAAAGGTTTTCAGGTACCATATCCTAACAGAACAAGCGTCAAGTTAGAAGATCAGTCGGAAATAAGCTAACCTGGACGTTGGCCTGGAGTGCTGAGATGGCATCATAAACAGCTTGACTGGCCTCGCGAACCACTTTCATCTGCTCCATCATGATGCCTGCCTGGCGTATAGCTTCCTTGGCAGCACTCACTTGGTCCTCTGGGACGTGATGGGCAGTGAAAAGTGAAGATGGTGGATCAGCTGGAGCATGTGTAGTCGATGCTGAAGGCTGTGCACTCGACAATGGAACGGCAAAAGTAACAGAAGCCCGGTTGAGGTCTCCGGACTGCTGAATCACTGGTTCCGCCGCCGGTGTTGACTGGGGCGTCTTGTTAGTTGATGCTTTCCTGCCCGAAGTCCTGCTCCTCCTTCCCATGGGTCTTAGTGGCACATCTTCGTCGTCTTCTGGAAGTTCAATAACATTGGGCGGAGCTGCAAAGGAATCAATCGCAAGAGTTCAGTCGACCGTCAAAATGGCTGATAAAGTAAAGACAAAATGACAAGAGTTATACCCGCGTTGGAGGCGACTGCATCTTCCATCTCCTCCTCATCATCATCTTTATAAACAGAAGTCATGGAGGTAGCAGCACTGCACATTTCAAAATTCACTCAGTCAGAACAGGAAAGTGAGTCGACCAAAGATCAAGTCGTGCAAAACTAAGAGGTCGAACTCAAGGATTACCCAGAAGCGATGGGGACTACCACTTTGATCTTGGGTAAGGCCTTCCGAGGCTTTGACAACGTGACTTTGGGCTGCTTCGGAGCTTTCTCGGTCGGCACAGGAGAAGATGTTCGAGTGCACTTTGAGGTTTGACCAGTCGGAGCGGTCGCCTTGCCACAAACACTTGCTGGGTCTTGCCTCTGCTTGGAGCGTCTTTCTGAGCGAGGTGGAGACAAGACTTACCCAATCGCTTGAGTCCTCGCTCTCATCGTCGTCTCCCCCATCAGATTGCCAGTCGCCGCTCTCGCCTCCGCTCACCTCTCCCTCCTGCTCCTGCTCCTGCACCTGCTCTCCGTTGGGCATCGAGTACATCTCAGTATAAACCTGCAAGGTACGGGATTGAACAGATATCAGTCAATTTTCAAAAACAATTACATGTCAGATCAAAAAGACACTCGGAGGTAAAGAGTCGGACCTTGTCTGGTTCGTAGGTGTTGTCGAGTGGAGGGACCCTCCTAGACCCCCTGGGGTTGTCCTTGTTGCCAGTGATGCCCTGCAGCCACTGCGCCACCATCTCCTCGTCAACTTCCTTCGGGTGAATCCGAGTGGTGTCATCAATGCCCGAGCACAGCCACATCGGATGATCGTGAGCTTGAAGCGGCTGGACGTGTCGACTGAGAAAAACCTCTAGCAGATCCATGCCAGTCACGCCGTCACGGACAAGTTGGACTACTCGTTCAACCAACATTTTCACCTCCATTTTCTCTGCCGGAGTCACTTTCAAGGAAGAAGGCTTCTTGACTCTGCCCATGGAAAAGGGGGGAAGCCCAGTCGACTGACCAGGAGTCGGCTGGTCATTGCAGTAGAACCAGGTCAACTGCCACCCTCTTTCTGACTCGGGCAGAATCATAGCTGGGAAAGTGCTTTTACCCCTCATTTGGATCCCTAGACCTCCACACATCTGGATCATGTGTGTCCTCTATCACTCAGATTAGCCTTTTTTACAGACTGAGAACGACAAGTGAAAATGTGTTTGAAGAGACCCCAGTGCGGTCGACACCCTAGAAAATTCTCACACATGGACACGAATGCAGCAAGGTATGTGATGGTGTTGGGGGAAAAGTGATGAAGTTGGGCTCCAAAAAAGTTCAGAAAACCCAGGAAGAAAGGATGGGGAGGCAAAGACAAACCGCGGTCAACGTGAGTCACAAGAAGGACGCACTCACCCTCCTGCGGCCGTGGCTCGGTCTCGTCCTCCGGAAGCCGCCAAGAACCGTGGGGGATCAGTCCCCCCTTGACCAGATCCTCCAGGTCCTCCTGCTGGATCATCGACCGAATCGATCGCCACAGATCCGGTAGGCGGCGAGCCGGATCTCGACGAAGACCCTCCCCGGCTCGTCTTCTTCCCCTTCGCCTTCGTCGTCGCCTTCTTCGCACGCTCCAGACCCGCCATCTTCTCCTTCCCCATCGTGGTGGGTTGAGCTCGGGCTGGGCCACGGCGCCGAGGGTGGAGGTGGATGCAGTGGATAAGCAGGGGAGGAAGGGAGAGAATGAGACACACTGTGCAAAAAACACCAGCCTAGACGCCTTATATGGTCATATTCCCCGAGTGACTGACTCGTGGGCCCAGGCGATCCTGTCAAATCCCGCAACAGTTGCGCGCTCTATATGTGGCGAAAAAGGTGGCGTGAGAATCGAGGTGCCCTGAATAATCCGCTCCGTTTACTGCGGCCCTCTCCATCCCGCGCGCTTCCCCAAATTTTGAATCCCGTAGATCCAGGAACGACAACGCAGTCAATCGCGCCGAAGATTTTATGCCTTATCAACATTCGAAGCTTATCAGCAGAAGTTCACTCGACAACCTCTGAATGGCTCAAGGCGACTGAAAATGAGGTCGGAGTTTTTGCATGGTTCACCAATCCAAGTAAAATGCTTCCGAAGCATGAAAATTGAGTCGGAACCATCTTCAACTTCATCTCCACTCAGACCCAGAACCATTCGGGGTCTAATGACGATGACATGTACCTAGGGTAGGGCAATAGACCTGATCTAAGCACCCTTCCCAAGGACACTGCCTTACAGTCAAGGACATTCAAAGGATAGCAAATTCTACCGACTGAAATCATCGTAGGATGCAACCCACTCATTTGTGAGTTCCACTCGGATAACCCAATTCCATTCGACCAGGGTATACTCACTCGACCATATCAGAAACCACTCGGAGCATAGAAGATCTAAGGTCACTCTGAATGACAACGGTCAGGCGTTCACTCCATAGTCTTAATGGTCTTTTATATGACTTTAATGCTGACATTGCCAGTAACGTCCCCTCTTTATGTACATTGAACCTTATGTAACGGGGGATGGCTGGGGTCCTGGCGCACTCTATATAAGCCACCCCCCTCCTCTGAGACAAGGGTTCGCACCCCCTGTAACTTCATGCATAATCCAATCGACCGGCCTCAGGGCACCGAGACGTAGGGCTATTACTTCTTCTGAGAAGGGCCTGAACTCGTAAATCTTGCATGCACAACTTCACCGTAAGCTAGGATCTTGCCTCCTCATACCTACCCCACATTCTACTGTCAGACTTAGAACCACGACAGGGTCTGCACGCTTAACGTTCGATGACGATTTGTATTATGAGTTATGTGATTTGATGTACCGAAGTTTGTTCAGAGTCCCGGATGAGATCACGGAATGACGAGGAGTCTCGAAATAGTCGAGACATAAATATTTATATATTGGAAGGTTGCATTCGGACATCGGAATGGTTCCGAGTGGTTCGGGCATTTTTCCGGAGTACCGGGAGGTTACCGGAACCCCCCGGGAGAAGTTATGGGCCTTATGGGCCATAAGAGGGAAGCACACCAGCCCACAAGGGGCTGGTGTGCCCCCACTTGGGCAGGAGGCCGATTAGGACTAGGAGAAGGGGCCCGTCCCCCCGCCCCCTTCCTTCTCCTTCTCCCTTCCCCCTTTCCTACTCCGTGTGGGAGGTGGAATCCTACTAGGACTAGGGAGTCCTAGTAGGACTCCACACCTTGGCGCGTCCCCCTAGGGCCGACTGCCTCTCCCTCTCCCTCCTTTATATACGTGGCCAAGGGGGCACCCCAATCACACACAAGTTGATCTTTTAGCTGTGTGCGGTGCCCCCCTCCACAGTTACACACCTCGGTCATATCGTCGTAGTGCTTAGGCGAAGCCCTGCGCCGGTAACTTCATCATCACCGTCACCACGCCATCGTGCTGATGGAACTCTCCCTCGGCCTCAACTGGATCAAGAGTTCGAGGGACGTCACCGAGCTGAACGTGTGCTGATCGCGGAGGTGCCGTACGTTCGGTACTTGGATCGGTTGGATCGCGAAGACGTTCGACTACATCAACCGCGTTACTAAACGCTTCCGCTTTCGGTCTACAAGGGTACGTAGACACACTCTCCCCGCTCATTGCTATGCTTCTCCTACATAGATCTTGCGTGATCGTAGGCAAAAAATTTGAAATACTACGTTCCCCAATATATATATAGCAGCCAGGAGGAGCCCCCAAGTAGGCGAAATCCTACTTGGGGTCCTTCCCAAGTGGCGCTCCCACCCCCTTCCATATTTGTCTGAGGGGGGAAGAAAAGGAAGGGGGAGGCCGACTCCCCCCCCTTTCCTTCTCTCCCCAAGGGTTGCAGCCTAGGAGGGGCGCGCCAGCCCCTTGTGGGCTGGTGTGTTCCCCCCTTTGGCCCATATGGCCCATTAACCTCACGGGGGGTCCGGAACCCCTTCCAGTGACCCAATTTCTTCCCGGTACATCCTGAAACTCTTCCAGTGTCCAAATATCATCGTCCTATATATAAATCTTTACCTCTTGACCATTTCGAGACTCCTCGTCATGTTCGTGATCTCATCCGGGACTCCGAACAATATTCGGTCACCAAATCATATAACTCATATAATACTATATCGTCATTGAACGTTAAGCGTGCGGACCCTATAGGTTCGAGAACTATGTAGACATGACCGAGACACCTCTTTGGTCAATAACCAATAGCGGAACCTGGATTCCCATATTGTCTCCTACATATTCTACGAAGATCTTTATCAGACGAACCGTAATTCCCTTTGTCCATCGGTATGTTACTTGCCCGAGATTCGATCGTCGGTATCTTCATACCTAGTTTAATCTCGTTACCGGCAAGTCTCTTTACTCGTTCTGTAATACATCATCTCGTAACTAACTCCTTAGTCATTTGCTTGCAAGCTTATGATGTGTGTTACCGAGAGGGCCCAGAGATACCTCTCCGATACTCGGAGTGACAAATCCTAATCTCGATCTATCCAACTCAACAACCTTCGGAGATACCTGTAGAGCATATTTATGATCACCCAGTTACGTTGTGATGTTTGATAGCACACAACGTATTCCTCCGGTATCCGGGAGTTGCATAATCTCATAGTCGAAGGAATATGTATTTGACATGAAGAAAGCAATAACAATAAATTGAACGATCAATATGCTAAGCTAACGGATGGGTCTTGTCCAGCACATCATTCTACTAATGATGTGATCCCGTTATCAAATGACAACACATGTCTATGGTTAGGAAACTTTAATCATCTTTGACCAATGAGCTAGTCTAGTAGAGGCTTACTAGGGACACGATATTTGTTTATGTATTCACACATGTATTTAAGTTTCCGATCAATACAATTCTAGCATGAATAGTAAACCTTTATCATGAATAAGGAAATATAAAATAACAACTTTATTATTGCCTCTAGGGCATATTTCCTTTAGTGGCTCCAAGCAGCTTGAGAGATGGACGCACCGTCATGACTGCAAGGGCAATACAGTGGCTAGTTGCGGCATATTTGAGTATCCCCGCCTTAATCTGGCTGCTCAAGGAGAATTTCCCTTGTCGGACCAACAACCCCATTGCAGATTGTAGTGGTGGGGGTGGGCGCCACCCTCCATATGGATCGATCCGACTTGGCAAGGGGCATGCGCTAGATTGTGAGCTCAACGGTTGTGTGTTGGCTATTGCGTGTCGCCTGCATAGCGCGATTCAACACATAGGTGGATGGATTGCTCAGACATGGATGATTCGAGATTTGATGCCATCAACCAGATCAGCGACACCAGTTCGGTGGCTCCTCAATGGTCATGGCAGTGATAGGCAGGAAGACGTCCCACCCATCCGCTAGCGTCACTACCAGCTCTCATTGTCACTAGTGGCGGCAGGACACTCCTCCTAGGGAGGTGGATTACTAAGTGGTTCCGCGGACATGTGCTTCTTTGGTGCATGTTTGCGAGTGTCAGCAAAAGCGTGTGGCCTCATTCGATGGACATCGCGGTGGTTCTGGGTGGAATACTGACTAGTGCAGCTTTCAAAATATCCGTCTGCGGGATGGTTTTGAAACATCGCTTTTCATGGCTGTGATGAAAACTCTTGTTCTGGTATGGACACTGCGGTGGTTCTGCGTGGAATACTGACTAGTGCAGCTTTCAAAATATCCGTCTGCAGGATGGTACTTGAAACATCGCTTTTCATGGCCGTGATGAAAACTCTTGTTCTAGTGTTCATTGGTTGGACTAAGCAGTGACGAACTTGCGTCGTCACATCATTGAAGGTGTAGTCTCCATGTTGCTCAGGGTGCAAATCCTTGATTTGTTGGTCTTGGCCTTCAGGATGTGAATCCTTTTTCTGGCTATCTTCGGCCGGACGTGACGATGCCAGCGTGTGAGAGTTATCCCTTCTTGAAGGCGTTCCTGTGAAAAAGGTCGACTTATACGTAGGTGTTTTCTTCATATTTTATAGTGATTTTTTTCGTAGTTGTCTATGTCTTGCACTCTACTTGTTGATGACTTTGGCATTGTTGTCTTGCATCAACTATAAAATATGGATGTGTGCATGTTCCTTTTAATAAAAAATACAATGATTGCTAGAGATAACACTAAGAAGTAATTTGTTGTATAGCACTCCCTCCGTCCTAAAATAAGTGTCGCGGACTTAGGACAGAGGGGGTATGTTTTTATACTCATCTCTCAATAACACGGAGGCCCAAGAGAAGACTATCTTCTCAACAAGTATACATGCCCTTATCTAAATGTTGTGTCACCCTAAATAATCTAAATGTGGTTACTAATAACTACTCCCTTTGTAAAGAAATATAAGAGCGTTTAGATCACTACTTTAATGGTTTAAGCACTCTTATATCTCTTTACTAGGGGAGTACTATTGAATATGGCGGCCGGTCAAGTGAAGAAGGAACAGAAATTAAATTTGTTGTTTTCAACTGGGGTTGTTTTTTAAGAAGAAACTAGATTGATGTAAGAAATTCATCCGCAACTCTTTCGGCCGTCTCTTGCACGTCGTTTGGGCATTCGTGACATGTAGGCCGTGGGTGGTGAACACGTCCTCTTCCCCCCCTCTCATCCTTGTCAATTTGTCGTCTCTGTTTATATTACTGTTCCCCTTTCCTTTCTTCTCCTTGTTGAAACATATTCCTTACTGTAAAGTCATGAGGATTTACAACTTTGAATGCTTTAAAGCTCAGATGGTAGGTTATATGAACTATTAAGTTCATAATTCCTTCCAAGGGGTTGGCCACATAATGACATGCTAAACCCTTGTTTTCTTTGGGTAGTTCTGCACTGAAAAAGTGAGATAGGTGTTCATGTCTAAAAAATATCGCATATTCTGAATCCAACAGAAACGTACTGTCTACGAGCACTTAAGTTCACAGAAACCATGGTTTCAGATTTCAGAGCACATAAGCGATCTGTACGTAAGAAGACAAACATCTTAATTTCACATTTGAATAAGCATTGCTTTTTCTACACTGTTACAATAATCACACAAAATTCGCTGTAGGCCTAGAAACTCCTTGAGCCTATTGAATTATAAAGTTTTTTCTTTCTTTGTCCTTGATGGCTGAACATTATCTCTACTATATCACGAAGAGGCCACTGCAGCTGTTGCTGGAAGAGGAACATCCACTAACCTCTCAAGCATATCCAGTTGATCATAAGGTGCTATCTGCAAAGCATCAGACGCATATGCATTTTAGGTCTTGATGTGTTCCATTTTTTCAGAAATATGTTAGCGTCATCTAGATGTATCCCATAACTTTGCTGTATTCTTAAATTATCATAAACATTAACAGGAGATGAATCTAATTTTGTGTGTCATATACCTGACTAAATCCATCAGGCCAAGTTATAGAAACAGCATAGTTGCCCATCGGCCGTATCTCTTCAGGCTCGATGTCTTCAGGTACATCGCCATATTGTACTTTTTGCTCTCCGGTCCATTCGTCCTGCAAACAAGAACTACTTAGTATCTAAACTAATAAGCCATGAAATAGATAACTGTGGAGACAGCAGGCGCAAAGGTTCTGTGCAGACTGCCTCTGCACGCCAGTCCTCCAGATACACAATCTTGAGCGCTGTAGGGTAGTTGTACAGTTTTTTTGGTTTTTTGTTCTAAGTACTCCCTACGTAAACTAATACGTATAAGAGTGTTTAGATCACTAATATAAGAGCGTTTAGATCACTACTTTAGTGATCTAAATGCTCTTATATTAGTTTACAGAGGGAGTACTCTCTTTAGTTCTGGTTTTTTGCTGGTTTGGCTGTAAGACTTGTGCCATCCCAGTGCCCTTTTCTAATACTTCAAAATAACACACATTTAGATGTTCGAGAAAAGAAAACCATTAAATAGGTTTCTGAAATGAGAAGAGAAAAATGACGTGCATGACTTAGTTTCCCAAAAAGAGAACTGTATTAAGCTTTTGGACTCTGTGAATGATGAACTGTGAATATATATCCAACACATCATAAGGAAAGGGCATAACACACCACACTTTGAGCAGATCGGTCATTCCGTCTGACTGTTGCTGGGTGCAAGAAGAACTCCTCGTCTGAATCTGGCACTTTCACTCTGATTGCTCTAATTGATCTATCGTAGGACACTGCTGTTGAGACTGAAAATAAACAACAACAATTTTAACACAACATTAACGAGAAAGTGTTGGAGTATGTTTTATAGTGCAACACATGCAAAACAAGGTTGCACCAACACTTTTATATATTTTCTTTTTCATGTCAAGTTAGTGCACATATGTTATATTCTGTTACTTCTGATTACCTTCAATACTTTTATATTATAGTTTGGAGCTTTTAATTTACCTTGTTGTCTAATTTTAGCACATTGTTGAACAACACATACTCCAAGATTCTGAAATATCTTGGCAACGTCCCCTTGGGGATCAGACACTACTTCAGGAATGCCAGTATCTCCAGAAGACGAAAGCTGTAAAATTACCAAACTATAATTTCCTCTCTCATGTTTAGCCAAGTGCAAGCAGGATCTTTTTTCTTTTTGGACTTACAGTTGGCCGTATTGGCAAATCAAAGAGGTTAGGTATTCCAAACTGCTGCACAACCTGAAAGAGGAATTGCATTGTCGAACAAACTCAATAGCTATCCAAGAGAAATGTGCTACTAAATATTAGTTAATACGTATTTGTCTTGCCTGAGCTCCAGAACCTTTTCCAAATGGGTAATAGCGCTTTTCGTCAGCATCAAAGTAGCACATGTTCTCAACAACTGCAACACATGGAACCTTGGCGACAGAAGAGGTACAGAGACAAGTCAATGGAAGGATATTTATCAAATTAGACTATTCATGAATCATGTTGTGCAAGATTACACACCTTAAGCTTAGAGAACATCCGAACACCCTTAGCAACATCAATAAAAGCCAGCTTCTGAGGGGTAGTAACAATCACAGCTGCAGTCAACGGAGCTACCTGGTGTTTCAGGCGTGTTATACTTCGAGATGGTTTCAGTATGATCCTAATTCACTAGGGTATATAATATGCACAGCAAAGTTGCTAGAGAACCACCTGACAGAGTGTTAAGTGTATATCGCCTGTTCCGGGAGGCATATCAATGACAAGATAGTCAAGTTCGCCCCTTCATGTAATAAACAACAGTGTCAAGTTCTTTTATTCACGGGTAACTAAAAAAAACTGCATGGTATAGTACATAGTAGCTGGAAATAATGGCTATTAAATATGTCATGTGCATCTGATGGCTTTAGACAGGGATCAACTGTTGGCTTTGCATACCAGTCAGTCGTGGTCAGCAACTGATTAATGACTCCTGAAACCATTGGACCTCGCATGATCGCTCTTCCTTGTCCAGCAAAGCCAAAAGACACCAATTTGACTCCCAAGTATTCAGTCGGAAGAATAGTTTTGCTTTCTGGGTTCTAAAGGTAAGTCTGTTTACCATTATTAGTGCAAAACACTAACTTCCATGTTAACATAAAGATCCAACCATCAGGCTTACCACCACTAGCAGCCGGTTCACTGGAGAAACCATATTTGGTAAGCTTGGACCAAAGACATCGGCATCGAAAATCCCAACCCTGGCCCCCATACCAGCTAAGGTATAAGCGAGATTCACTGCGACAGTAGATTTTCCAACTCCTCCCTGGAGACGTGAAAATGGTCACAAAAAGGAATTTTTAAGGTATCGTTCGATGTGTGCAGGAGTACCAAGTCTTGCCTTGCAACTTGAGACTGCTATGATGTTTGAAATTTTCTTTAGTCCTTCTGGGAGGTCCCCTGCATAAACTGGTTGTGCAGGTTGTGCAGACATTGTAACATTGACCTTCTTGACCCATGGAAGTGCTACAACAACCTCATTTGCCTTTTCTTCAAACTGTACAACACAAATTCAGAGTGTTAAGGACAAGGAAGGGATAATACAAATGCCATGTTACGGTTCAAGTGCAGGTTCTACCGATGCATCGGATTGAAGCATAGCTGACATAAGTGTTCGTTAAGATGTTTTCAGAGGTATCCAGACATGGATTAATTCTGAAGAGAGAACTGAACACAAGAACTGCTCTCACCATGTCCTTGACTGGGCATGCAGGAGTCGTGAGCTCCACACGAAACGAGACCTGAAGACAGTCAAACTAATGGGTAAATCCCAGGCAATGCCGGTTAATCACTGTCGCATCTCATTCGATCAGGAAGTGCCCTTTTACCTCCTCTAAAGTCTCGCTGATCTCCAAATCCTTGATAAACCCACACGAGACGATGTCCGTCCCGAAATCAGGATCGATAATCTGGGAGAGCGCGATGAGCACGTCCCTCTTGGCATCTTCCACTGACGCGACCACCGCACCAGCTGGGGAAATTATACAGACACCAGAGCACACACAAGTTACACACACACATATATCTTCAATTAGCATGGCACTAAGCCCGGCAACAGGCACAGCCGCACAGGCCAGTGCATGAATTCAGAGTCGCCAGGAATTCTGCGACTGCTGCTGCTACTGCTAATACTACTACGGCTGCGATGGCGAAACAGGCAAAAGCTCGGGAGGATTTGAGGTTACCGCCGGACGACGCGGCTCTTGCGCACGGCCGGCGCCAGCCCACGCGCGGCGACAAGGAGGGGCGGGCATGCGACTGGATAGTGGCCGCCGCGGCAGGAGGAGCCTTCGCTGGCAGGGCACCTGCTGCATGTGGATGTATGCTTCATGAGAGCTGAGACATCATCCATCGATTCGTTCACGGGGGACGAGGGCGGCCTCACCTCTTGGGGTTGGAGTCGGGGAGACGAGATGAGGAGCGGGCGGCACGATGAAGGAGGCCGGCGCGGTGTGGAGGGTCCGCATTGCCGCCATCTCCGCCGGCGAGGAAGTGTCAATGGGATGGATGATGAGGGCGGAACGGGGGGAGGGAGTGGCCGTCTTTGGGCCGCTGGTTGTGTGGATTTGGTTTGCCTCGTGACTTAAAGATCAGTAGCAGCGCAAGCAAGAGCTGCCCTCGTAGTGACACGGCCACTGACGAGTGGCTCCCACATGATACTCTTCCCGTCTAGTGTTTGGGAGCACAAGATGGTATTTTACGAGTGTCGCGTGGGATAAATATTACGGAATCGCTAAAATGTGATGTCTGAGTTTAAGAGATTAAAGACAAATGACGCCCCGTCGGATTGATCTGCACGGATCGCCGCACAGGTCCACCAGCCATGTTAGATTATGGCCATGCTTGCTCTCGTATCGGACCGCGCGAATATACAGCATAACCACTCCCTTTTTTTCCACCACCGCCCTCAATCGCCATTTCATTTCACGAATCGTGCAGTCACTGTTCGTCGTTGTTCTCCTCCACGAGGAGCGAAGTTCGGCAGAGGAGAGGCAATTGCCAGAGGAGGAGGGGGAGCGACCGCCACCGGCCGCACCGTGTGCGCCGTTGTCTTCCTGCCGCCTCCACTTCCCGCTACGACTTGGCATGAGGAGAAGGGGGAGCGGCCGCCACCGGCCGCACCATGTGCGCCGTTGTCTTCCTGCTGCCTTCACTTCTTGCTACGACTTGGCATTATACCTTGAGAGAAAAGAAAAGAGATCCAAAAAACAAGATGTATCAAAAAGGCATAAAAATGAGAGAGAAGGAGCAACATCATTATTCCTTTTAGAGTACAAATGTAGTGTGTTTGAAAGTAGCACCACTTCATTGCATTTCATTGTTGAGAGTTCCCAAGTCTTATTTACATACTAGCGGGGAGTGAGGAACTTCGTATTCTAAAACTTGACTTGTATATTTCAATGATGAGCCTCCTCAAATGAGCTCTAGGTCTTCGTGAGTAAGTTGGATGCGCATCCATTAAACTATAGAAGAGCTTTCATTCATATACTAGATGACCCATTATGCCATTACCGCAATGATAAACTGTAACCAGGAAGTTAAGCAAGCTATGGGCAACATGTTCAATAAATGTTCATTTTATGAATTTATCCTCACATATGAGAACACAAAGAAGCAATAGACAGGCTAAATAGTGATAACCACCCCTGGATAATAGGAAGTGCTTGTTCATATCGGCGGCACTTAGACACGACCTCGGTGCCGAAGAGGTCAGGTGTGAACACTGGTTTTGGGTGGAGAGAAATCACACCTGTGGGGTAGTTCGTTAAGGACCACCACATGAAAGCATGGCGAGCAAGGCAACACCAAACTAAACGAACCAAGAACCATCACAGCCACCTAAAATGATCTGTTGCACCCAACAAATGTAAAAAAATCAAAGATTTTTTCTCGTTAATTGTCTGCAATTGATTATATTTGTATTGTGTTTGTTTTTGCCTTGTATTTAGTAATCACAAACAAGACGATTGTTGCTCATTTGCTTATTGGCTGGCCAGGGCAACCCAACAGTCGGGTCAATAGAAAACCCCACCCCCTCCCCCCCCCCCCCATGGCAAATGACATGCGTCGGGCACGCCAATGACTATAGTCATACTGTGTTATTTCACTCCCATCTTTTGATGAGCACATTTAGGAGACTCATACGAGTGCATGTCGTAATACCAGGCGTACGTACCCAGGAAGGTTCCACATGGTTTTGGGAACCTTCCATATGGCGTTTATGTCATTTTTTTCTTTTAGTTTTCTTTTTTCCATTATTTTTTAAACAAGTTTCCCAGTTTTCATTTCTTATTTCTATTCCTATTTCCTCCTATCTACTTTTTTCTTTTCCTTTTCATTTTTCTTTTTTGATTTGAAATTTTTTCAATTTCAAGAACATTTTTTAAATTCACAAATATAGTGGATATTTTATTTTGAATTTTCATTTTTATTTGACTTCATGAACATTATTTGAATTCATGAATATAATTTAATTTTTTTAAAAAAATTAAATTTCATGAATATTTTTGAGTCACACAAGCATTTTTTATATTCGTGAGCATATATTCATGATTTTTTTAAAGTGTGAATATTTTTCGAATTTGTAAAAAAATATTTTCTTAAACTCATGAATATTTTTGGACTTTGTGAACATTTTAAAAAACATGAACATTTTTTGGAATGCATGAATGTCTTTTCAATGCACAAACATTTTACAAATTCATGGAGAATTTTGAATTTTGTGATTTTTCTGAAAGTTGAACATTTTTCCAAATTCATGAACTTGTTTTAATTCGTGATTTTTTAAATTGCATCCATGTTTTGAATTCGTGCACCTTTTAAAATTCATGAACACTATTTAAATTTTTTGAACGTTTTTCGAATTGGCATTTTTTCAAATTCCTGATTTTCTTTTGATTTTGCTAAATTTTATAAATTCATAGTTTTTTATTAAAATAAAACCAGCTAAAAAATGAAAAGAAAACATTCGCTCACTTGTTCACTAGGAGGCTCACATGTAGCAATCAAGTTTTTCCTCATGGCGTTCGTAAGCAGATAGGCCCGTTCACTTGAAGTTCACATGGGCGAGCATGCGCCCGTCCTGTTGCAACAACGCCCGACACGTCCCCTAACGCAGACGAGGATGGGTATTGCTGTTCCAGCTTTCTGGTCTTGTTACCAACATCTCAACTTTATTCCTCGTGCGAACAAGCACCCGGCGCCACGCCTCTCTACACACAGGCCAGCGTTTGCCCAAGGATTTGCCTTGCGCGTGATGCGGCAACAAGTAGGCATTTGGTAGAGTGCATCAAGCCCAACCATGCTCTCACGAGTTAAGTCGGAGTTGTTCGGCTGCCTAGCTTGCACGAAAAAACTGGCCCGCACCAAACTTAGAGCGCCCCTATGCCAAATCCACTAGGAACACTCAGTTTAATCCTTTTTCACATGTAAAACATAATCTGTATGCCTTCAAACAGGCTATGGTGAGTCAGGCTCCCAAGAAACGCGAAAAGCATGCAGTCTACTAAACGTCTCCTAGATGTGTGTGGCCCAGCCAGTTTTGATGCAGCTTTGCATGACCTGAGGCCAAGTACCCAACCGAAGCGGGATCTTATATGCCGCAAACAGAAGTGGCTTTGCTAAAGTTGCCCGCGGGTGGGCTGGCCTAGTTAGCTGTTTTATAGTTCGCTGATGTTTCCATAGTTTTTTCCTGCGGGTTTTATTTCGTTTTTCTTCTGTGCTTTTTTTCCTTTCCGGGTTTTCACAATTTTGTTAGTTTTTAGTTCATTTTTTCCATTTTATTTTTATTTTAAGTTTTGGTTCTTTTTCCCTTTATTTTCTAATTTATGTTTTTTTTCTATTTCTGTTTTTACCTTCTCTTTTTTTCCTATTTATATAAAAGGGCACCGTTTACAACAAAAATGTTCATCTTATATTAAGAAAATGTTAACCGTATATAATGAAAAAGGTTCACCATGCATTATAAAAATGTTCATCTTGTATTACAAAATGTTCAACCCATATTATGAAATTGTTGAACCTATATTCTAAACTGTTCACTGTGTATTTCAAATTTGTTCATCGTATATTAAGAAATTGTTCAACATATACTACAAAATGTTCATTGTGTATTTGAAATCTGTTCAGCGTTTTTTTACAAAAAAATTTACTTTCTAAAAAAATTGTTCAATGTATATTACAAATGTTCAATGTGTTTTCAGAATTTGTTCAACGTATATATTAATATTTTCATAAATTACTGCAAATTAAACCGAGCAAAAAAAAATTGACGCTACGGTTAACCGGATGTACAGTATCTTTTCTTGACTAAGTGTCTCCTACATTGTGTTTTTCGTTTGTGCGAAGCCACAGCTCCTTATGCACACGGGCGTCCTGTAGGGAAATTCCTAAATGGCGCCTTAAGCGCCCCTTTTAGGTGTCTACGCAATTGGCCAACTCACCTATTTGTGCAGGATTCAAACCGGCGATCTCACTAGTACATGCGTGCTGCACTAACCACTAGGGCAACTCACCTATTCGTATTTCCTTTGAGCTTTTTTACACTTTTATTCTTTCTCCTTCCTTTTTTATTTTTTTATTTTTCTTGGAAACGGGTATGTTTATTTTTTTTCTTCTTTTCTACTAAGTGCGTGAACTCTTTTTTTCAATTTTGTGAACTTGTTTTGCAAAATTCTGAACTTTCTTTCAAATCGATGATTTTTTATTGATGATTTTTTTAAATCGATGAACTTTTTTAGAAATATTGATATTTTTTTTCAAAATCAATGTTATTTTTTTCAAAATCGATGATTTTTTGTCAAAATTTTGAACCTTTTTCCAAATCAATGAACTTTTTAAAAAAAATATTGATGAAATTATCAAGTTGATGATTTTTTTTCAAATTCAATGAACTTTTATCAAGTTTGATGAAAATTTTCCAAATTTAATGGACCTTTTTTTTAAAATGAATGATTTTTTTTCAAATTTGCGTACTTTTCTTAAAAAATGGTGAACTTATTCAACTTCATGATCTTTTTGTATTATTCAGAAAATTTAAGTGATACAATACACATGCAATAAATAGGGCGGCGGCATGCTCTTATAAGGTTGGCGCTTTTATCATTGACTCTAGTTGAGTTGGTTTAGTGGTTAGGCGCGTTTGTACAGGAAGGCAGTGGCGCGAGATCGAATACTGAGAGGCTACATTTTTTTTTGGCTGTTTTCCCGCTATAGAGCGTTCCAAGCCTTATTGGGCCAGGCCCAGGTGGGCAGCGCGTGGGCGCCAGGACGCGTCAGCGGCGCTTAAGGCACTCGCCTATAGGGGACTCTCCCAACCGAACTAGCAAGCCACTCTCTTTTTGTGTCGTGCAACGTTAAAACATCCTGCCTTGTGCCTTCCGGCATGGCTTCGCTCCAACTTTTCTCCGAGCACAGCACACGGTCCAACCTTGGGTGTGAGCCGTACTACATTTTCTTTCCCCCGGATCCACAATCCAAATCCACGGGGACATGTTACATACAAGCGTCAAGAGATACCTTCATACTTGATCAATTTATACCAACACCACCCGTACGTGAGTTATTTACCCAAAACCACCACATTATGGGCTAGAGTAACAAATCAGTACCATATTTGAGGCAGGACACAAAAAATCACCAACAATGGGGCTAATCTGTAACGCGAAGCACTGACGCTGCGTTTTAGTCCAGAAAACAGCGAATCCGACAGGTGGGTCCCGCCTGTCGGGCTGGCGTGGCAAATACCAAGCACACAAAAAAAACTTTGACTAGCTGAGGTGGCAGATGAGTTGCAGGGCCCGCCTGTCATTGACTACATGGTCATCTTCATCCCATCTCTATTTCTATGAAGCATTGTGTCGAGCAGCTTGTGCGCGGCGAGCCATCTCTGCCGATGCAAGTCGAGAGCTCCATGGGCAAGGCAAAGGGGAAGCGGCGGGGCGAGTACTACCACCTCGACAAGGAGCGGGGCTCACGAGCAGTGACCTTCAATTGCAGCAGCTCGACGCCGCTTCCGGTTCCTCCCACGGCAGGTGCTCGACCTCTGCTTGTGGCCGGATCTGATGTGGTCGCCTTGGTCGTCGGCGTCGACCTCGTGCCCATCCGCCCGTCCGCGGCCGTATGACCTCTGCCTTGGCGCCGAAATTTGGATCACAGTGGCCGTCGCCGTGCCCCGCCGGCGCCTTGGTCGTCGGCGTCGACCTCGTGCCCATCCGCCCGTCCGCGACGCTTGCCGTGCTCGACCTCTGCGCGGTGAAATTTGAATCTGATGGCCGTCGCCGTGCCCCGAGTAGCCGAACTTCGTAGCCGCCGTTCACCTCGCGATGGGCTCGGCGCCTCGTAACTCTGGACAACATCTGCACGGCGGCGATGGTCTTGCCGAAGCCGTGACCTGCCGGCGGAGCGAGCGCCGCGATGCCGTTGATGGAGCTCGCCACGCCGTTTGGCACCGTGCTGCCGATGAACTCCGCCATCGCCTGCGACCCGTTCGGCCCCGCCGCATCCAGCCCCCCGGCGCGAGAAGAGAGGAGAGAGAGAGGAGAAAGAGACTAGTCAACCTGCCCACGTGGAATTTTTTTTGCCACATCATCCCGACAAGCAGGCCCCACAGCCGGTTTATTTGTTTCGGGCTAAAGCGGCGTCGATTCTCCGCGTTCTGATTAGCCCCATTGTTGGTGATTTTTTGTGCCCTGCCTTAAATGTGGTACTGATCTGTTACCCTAGCCCATAATGTGGTGGTTTTGGATAAATAACTTCCCGTACATACGTACGTAGTGGCCCTAAACAGAACCGCTAAAGCAGGCTGCACGTATGGACGGGCTATTTTTCTTTTTTCTTTTGATTGAGTAGATAGATCAACCAATTAGACCCAACCACCCTCTTCTTCCTTGGCCTCATAGTTACAATCTTCCCATAGTTTCTTCCTTGCCATGCTTGCGTGTGCTGCTACGTACGTGTGCCTTGCGAGACAATCATGGCATATAAGTTTGATATTATGAGTGAAATGTGTCGCACCCACCCTATCAGCTTATCATCATCATCTCTATCTACTCGGAGCCGGGGACTTGGGGGCCACCAACAGCTCCGCAAACTTCATCACTTTGGAGACGCTCTGCAGCACCTCGTAGGGCGTCACGTCCCCCGTCACAACCACCTTCTTGTTCTCCAAATCCACCTCAAACGACGACACACCTGGACACACAAGCACAGAAACAAAGTGTCAGAGATGATCGCTCGTCCAGGACTGGACTCGTAAATCAACATATTTTAACTGAACTGATAATATCTATAGACGCAGATGCTCCGACAACGAGCCGTACGGCGAAGGTGGTGGGAGCTCAATTATGAGCGCAGCAGCAGCAGTAGTACCAAATCTTGGCCACCGACTGGCGGTGCCACCAGAAGTTTTTCCAGAAAAGGCAGGCAGCCCTGCACATGCGCAGAGTAGCAACATGTGCAGATGTGCCCAAGCATGCATGCCCGCAGCGCGAACCCAAGCCGATCCATGCATGCATCGGCGCGTGGTCGCCTGCCCGCGCGGCCAAAACGACACCGGAGCCAACTCAGGCGCACAGGACTGAATGGATCGACGCCCACCCGCCACCGGCTGCGGCGAGTCGGTGACCTGTGTTTTATTCCGTAACATGCCACAACAGTACTGGTGTACTGACCTAAAAAGCTTTCCGGAGCTCATGGCTGCGTTCACTGTTCGCCATTAGCCCAGCAACGCGTGTGGCAGAGCAGATCTTTGGGGTTTTGTTTCGCTGGATGTATTGAAAATTTGAAACGATTGGAGGCGCACAGAGGTCAAACTGCCGCAGGGCATTTTTCCTTCCCGCGTCTGACAGGTCGCGACTTACCCCTGCTCCAAAATGCTTCTGGACTTCTGAGACGTTGCGCTCCTATCCCCGTGACGCCCGCCCATGTGGTGGCTAGTACGCTACTCTACTTTGAAAAATTATCCGGTCTACAGATCCGCGCCACATTTCACAGTCGTTGATTACTTCGAGATCCTGGATATACTAATGCTCCGCCCCACCAATAAACAAAATATAGACTTGCGAAGTGGGATATTATCTGCAGACGTAAGGACCAAGGTGGCCTAAGAATTAAAAATCTAGAAGTCAAAAACATATGTCTTCTTAGCAAGTGGCTTTTTAAGCTATCATCTGAGACGGATGCTACTTGGGCAGATTTTGCGCAATAAGTATCTCTTTGCTAAAACCTTGGCTCAGGTGAATGTGAGGCCTTCCGACTCTCCCTTTTGGAAGGGTTTGATGAGAGTTAAACAACTCTTTTTCAATAAGACTAAATTTATTGTTGGGAATGGTACCACTACGAGGTTTTGGGAGGATACGTGGCTTGGGGAGACCCCACTAGCACTTCAATATCCTTCTTTGTATAACATTGTTCAACGTAGAGAAGCCTATGTTGCTATTGTTTTACAATCCGTTCCCCTCAATATCAGTTTTAGACGGACGTTTGTTGGAAATCGTTGGGAGGCCTGCTCCATCTTGTTCGACGTTTAATGGATGTCCGGTTGTCTCCACAGCCAGATCAGCTGCATTGGAAACTTACTAAGAACGGTGTGTTCTCGGTCAAATCAATGTATCTGGATGTCATTAACTCCACCGTCATCCCTACCTCGTTACATGTTTGGAAAGTTAAGGTACCCTTACGTATCAAAGTGTTTATGTGGTTTGTGCATAAACAAGTCATTTTGACTAAGGATAACCTTGCAAAAGCGTAATTGGGTGGGCTCGTCTAGATGTAGCTTTTGTGATCATAATGAAAACATCAAACACCTCTTTCTCGATTGTCCGTTGGCTAAGATTACGTGGCGGTCGGTTCATATTATGCGTTTAATATTAATCAGCCCACCTCTATTAGCATGTTATTTGAAACATGGCTCGATGGGGTGGATTCTGACACTGCAAGACACATTCGGGTTGGCGTTTGTGCACTTTTGTGGGCAATATGGAACTGCAGAAATGACTTAGTCTTTAACCGATCAACAACCATTCACTTTTTGCAGGTTATCTTGAGCCACGGCGTTCATCCGTATGTGGTCACTACTCACTCCGACGGAGGCCGGGAGCTGCGTTATTCTGCGTCTACCCGATGGGAGATGGTAGCTCGGGATATTTTCAACCGGTTTGGATGACGGTCATGTAATAGGATAGGCATTTAGTATCCCTATCTAGTTATAGCCAGCCGGTTGTGGCGTCGTTTTTTGGCTAGTTGATGTTTCTAGCCCTCTTTGGCTCTGTGTGAGCTTTTAGTGCTTTTTATTACTTTTGAAGACCTTTCAAACCATGTTGGCACTACTTTATTCGATTAATAAGATGGCCGTATGCATCTTTCTGATGCAGAGGCCGGGGAGCCTCCCTTTTTGAAAAAAAACCAATAAGAAATGGACACTATATTTGTTTTTAAACACTAGCAGTAAGAAACGCACACTTGGCTATGTCTGAAGTATCAACACATCGAGGTGGCGTTGAAAGGGAAGAGAAAATTAGAGTAAGACACGAGGCAGAGATCTGCTGTGTGTTGTGCAGGTTCGAAAGCAATTGCAGTGAGATAATCAAGGAAAAAACAAGCTGTCAAGTTGTCGCTCTGGCGAATAATTAGCAAAGATTACGGCCAGATCAGCTGTACAAACTTTGCTATTCCTTTTTTATTTGGAGTCAAATGATAGGAACTTTACGATAACAAGTACCCCAGCATGATTGTATGCTTTTAGCACTAGCTAGGCCCTATCAAAAGAATCTCAACACTGCCCCGAAAAAAGGATTCAAAAGGTTGAGCTCTCACTCCACCCGTACCTTCCATCTTGGAGATGTGCTTCTGAACTTTCCTGGCGCATCCGTAGCAGTGCATAGACACCCTCAGCTCCACCGTCTGCATCAGTGGGGAGGCATGTTATACTGCAGGTGAATGAACACTGGCAGTGTCCACAGCATGTTGTGCAGAGGCATCTTAGATAGAGAGGTAGAACAGGAACAGGTCTCTAATTCTTGTTTACCTTTGGCTCCAGATGGAAAGCAAGAGTCTTAGCCCCACCGCCGAAGTCCTTGAGCTTGAGCAGCTCGTCCAGCTGCGCGCTCACAAGGGCCTTCCCCTCGCTCTCCTCGTCCTCGTCCTCCACCGCGTGCACGCAGACGCAAGCGTTGGCGCACACCGAGAGCGAGAAGCAGTCCAGCACCCTGTCCAGCCCTAGCTTCCTCCCCATCCTCTCCTCTCTCTATCTCTATCTCACTCACCACGGCTTCTCTCTGCCTCTCTCTCTCTCCCTCTCTGAAGTCTCTGAGAAGTGAAGCTGTGAAGTGAAAAGCGCACTGCAAAGCGCAGAGGCCCTTTTAAGGCGACGAGGAAGAAGAGACAAGCTGGTACGCGCGCTGAGCGAGCAGACCTACCAAAGCAAAGCGCTTGGAATGAGGCACGGGATGGGAATATATATGCATATAAGGAGCAGCGCCGGGCAGTAGTATAAAAGTGGGCTATATAGCTCAAAAGTCTCAAGCAGCTCCCGATGCTGATGAATACAATTATAGCTTTTGTTTTGGTGCAAGACAGAGTCATGAGCCGGTTTGACAAGGGGGCTGGACAGACAGACAAGCTGGCAAGCCCGCCATGTGACAATGTGCTTGCTTATTGGCGCTACCACTCGTGGAATTATGCGTTTGAGAACGCACGCACATCGCGATGCCCATGCGTACATGCATACACTACAAATCGAGCTCAAAGCATAACCATAGAATATATAGAACCCAATCATCCTGCAAATGAGAGGCCAGCCTTTACATACACACAAGTAACCGAAGGCCCTCCTTTTCAAAAGGAAAAAAAAACGCAATTACAAGTAACTGAAAACAAGGAAAAGTTAGGTTAGACACGTCAAGGTTCAGAGGTTGCCGCATACGTGTCTTTCACTTGTGCACATCGGCGATCAGTGTATAGTGTATGTTTGTAGCTTTCTGTTCGGTGGGGAATATATATGCGCTGCAACGTGAGCATACGTACATGCACAAGCAAGACGGCGACGATTATTACCATATAAAACCATATCCGCCTTGCCCTTGCGCCGAAGAGACACAAGAGGACATCACATTTTTAAACAAGGGCGCTCAAGGGTATAGAATAGGCTCTGGTCACCTTCATTGACGCGTGCCACAGTGCCCTCTCTTAGTTGTAGACCACGACTTTGCAAACGACGACCTTTTAATCTTGTTGCCAATTGCCACTATATCTATGCAAATTTGACAAATTATAGGGCGATTTTGGTCAGCTCGTTTGGTAGAATGCAGACTAATTCCAAGTGACTGCATCAACGCACTCCTCTGCGTGTTCATGAGAAAACGGATGTACCAGTGCCACTCAAGCGTTCATCTTTTGGCGGCAGTACTAACTCGAGGGAGAAGAATCTCTGGGTGCCGCTACCATCTCATGTTGTATGGCGCTGTCACCTTTCTACTTGCCGAAAGCTAGCATAATGCGCTCCAAGAGATGGGATTGATTGATTAAGCCGTCATATCTGCAGATGGCTATGCGCAACATCTTAATCGCTTCCAGCTTTGATCTAGTGAGCGGAGAATCTAGTGGTGGGCCTCCGCGATTTACCTGCCTGCTCGGCGCGCGAATGTCTGTGTGTGTGTGCATCTATCTATGTGCAAGGCAAATGGCCCGAAGGACAAGCATGGCAGGTGGGCCCGACAGACCAGCACGGCATTATTGGCTCGCTGGGCTGGGGGCGCAGGTGAGGCCGTACGCTTGCCCGAGAGGGACGGGGTGTACCATTTGCCCCTTTGCCTCGTTCTGGATCCATGCCTGAATTATGATGAAGCCAACACCATCGGTGCATCTTCCGCCACTCGCCAGGTCTGCCTGGGCCACCCCAGCCAGCCAGCACTCTAGGTGCCCGGTAGTACTATCTTGTCACTGCGAAATGAAATGTAGAGACGTTTCACCAGAAATGTTTGCTTTAGTTCAACCGAAACGATGTGCGATGATGAGCCGATAGTGTGAGCGTGATGTGTGTCTCGCGGACGGCCGAGACCCATACCACGTGTGCCAAAAACTTACTAGAGGGCAGAAAAAACAGAGGAGCACCATAGTGTGTGGTTGGCTCTTTCTGTCAAGAGTGTCCATCCATCATATGCACGGGGAAAGCCATTGTTCTGTCGCTTCAGATAGTCATGCGGGCGGGCGGGCAACCAGGGATGAGCTGCGATCTAGGCTTGGTGGTGTTCCGGATTCCCTGCCGGCATGTAAATGAACACCACTCTCGGCAGAGATAGCCAGATAGACAGCTGCTTGTGACCAACTCACAAGCTCAAGTGCGCACAGCCAGGGGCCCATGTCCTAACCACGATCATGTTTTCATGTTTGGAGCCGAATGTGGAGCAGGAGATGAACTACTGAACTAGGATGAAGAGGACATGTCCTTCTGCCTTGCCCGTTTTGTGCAGAGGGAATCTATCCATGTGGACTGTGCTTGCAACCAGATGTTCACCAGACACGAATAACTGGTCCAAATCATCCAACGGACAGGAACCATATGGCTCTCTTCCTGACTACAAGACTGGGTTTAACTATGTCCTAGCAGCACATAAGAACAGAACTATAAGCAGCATACAAATAATCTACACTGAGTTTCGTCAAAAAGAGTACGAAGACATGGCTAACCACCATCTAGGAGTCAACATGCTACTACTAATAGCGAGAAGCGATATGGTTTGCAGTTGGTTAGAAGAAATATCAAACCCAGGCCATGCTGACAAAACGATCAAATCAACCGGAAATTACTACGGAAGAGAAGAGCGGAGCAGAGGCAAAGTTACTCCTCTTGACCAGGAGCAAGAGTTCACGGATCGCAACTGCCACCTTGGGATCATCATGGTGAGAGATCTGCCAAGGTCATAAGCAATCAATAGTGGCATGTCCATGAGGAAAAATGACAAACAAGAAAAAACATACTGGCATGTACTCCCTCCGTTCCTAAATATTTGTCTTTCTAGAGATTTCAACAAGTGACTACATACGGAGCAAAATGAGTGAATCTACACTCTAAAATATGTCCAGATACATCCGTATGTGGTAGTTCATTTGAAATGTCTAGAAAGACACATATTTAGGAACGGAGGGAGTAGTTAGAATGGAATACCAGACCCAGCAGAAGGAGCAGGCCAGTGCACAGGATACAGGACTATAGCAAAAGGACTTGCTTACTTAAACAGTCCAACCTGCCAAGATTACATCGAGCAGCAACATTACACATTTTACACCCACGAATCGTATAACCTAATTTAGACTCGTACATGCCACACGCATGATTGAACAAACAATGAAAAATCACAATACATCTTAAGAGTATATAAAGGCTGCTCTCTGTTTCCTAGTGATTGCTGAACCCAAGGCAGTTCAAGAAGAATGAGATGCTAGCCAACTCATGGCAGAATTTTGCAACCAAATAGGTTGGTGGTTCCAATGAAACCAAAATAGAATATGAATATACAGTTGTACAAACAGCAAAGGGGAGAACTTTCTCCCACGGCAGTCAAAGTGCCAATTGCCTAGAAACAGTGAACACATCATCCAAGGCCTATGTGTTACTATAACAAAACGTAGATTCACAAGTCAATGCAATTAACTACTGTCAATAACGAAGAGGGCAGCATCTTTTTCCAAGATCTACTTGGAAGCTGCAAAAGTGGGCATACCTGGTGTATTTTGTTACAGTGACAAAGTGCTTCAGGAGGAAAAAAAAAGGAGCTCAGGGCTTGGACTTAGAAAGTACTGAGCTGTGCGCTCTAATTGACAGCTGTAGCAATACAATGCAGAATGCGGTAGTTCTGATACGGACTGAAAGCTGGTCCTGTGGATTCGCTTTGGTTGTCACTAAACCCACCATGTTCATGAAGCGAAGTTCATCTCTGAGTATCTGATAAATTATAAGCGATGTCAATACATATACTTGGTGTTAACACGACACAGAAACCTTAATTAATTCCCATGATCTGAACTTACCTGAGAAGTTTGTTCTTGCGCTGGCCAAGCTCATGACCTACAACCTCCACCAAAAAGGTAAGAGATAAAATATAAGTTGTACTTATAAAGTAAGATCTAGAGAATAATTACCATTTAAACATCAGTTAAGACTAAAAGAATACAGAATATGCAATGAGACTGAGTGGTTTCTTTCACCTGGTATTTCAGGGGAGTTCAACAAAACAGGAACTTCAGTCACACAATCGTGTCTGCAGGGAAAAAGAAGAAATTAACATAAAGCAATGGGTATTCATCTTTCTTGTACTGCAGTGTAGTCCTTGTTTGTCTATGCAAGTTTCCCAAGCAAAACACGCAATCTGGCTTGAAATAGTCAGGCCGTTGGCAGGCACTCTACATGGATACAAAACCTCGAATCTGTAAAGAACTGGAATGAAGAAAAGAAATGCACACACCAAGATACAAGGTATAAATTTACACAAATTCGTGTGTTGTACATTGATGCCTCTATAAAAGAATCAATGGAACAGGTGCTGAAACGCAAAAACCTCCAACATCCCATTTCCAATATCCATGAAGCCATATACAGGTGGTGACTTCCTCTTTCAAGAAAAAAAATTACCGACTTCCTACACAGAAACGTTTTTCTACTGTTTTATGACTTATACTGGAACTCCCAGGAAGGCAGCTAAAGCAAAAGTCCGACTCGCAGTGGGAACACGATACAGAGAAAGGCTAGTTGAGAACCTTGTAATTGTCGAGGCCAGCCATTCAATTCAGTGTAACCAGAAAATTTGAGCTCCATATTGTAAGACATAGGAAAAACTAGCTCTGAGATTATGGTGTCCTAATAATCTGCATGCTGTAATTGTGATTACATTGAAGATAGCCAAAATCTTTAGCACCAACCAGACCAGAAAGTGTGCCAATAAAAAATACTGACCAGGAGTATACATACAACTGTAACTGTTATAGGTGATTATTTTTCAGAGTTCAGATGCTAAACTCTGACTGCAACTGATTTAACTACAACTGCAGTTAGGCAAATACCAGCTAGCTTTGTTGCGAAGTATATACATACACCTATAAGGTGAGAACATGATATCTGAAAGCGTGTAACATAAAGGACACCGAAGTTAGGATTTTACCTTGGGAATACTGATAGTTGGGGATAATGACTGCCAATATAAGAAGGATCATGTGTTGCCCCAAGAACCCCAGTAGCACCAGACAATGTTTGCAGCCTAATTTTCAGCAAATGAAGTCAAAGAGGGATCAAATGCCGATTTAGATCAAAGAATAAGATAACACGATCCAACCATAGTAAAATGGATGTAACTAGAATTGCTGGCTACTGATTAAGAGCTCAGGCATATTACATGCTCTGATTAAGCACGTTCAACCAATCTTAACAGCAAATTCGAGGATCCTACAAAATGGAATCAGACTAATTTTGCCAGTAACTACCATGTAATCAACCAGTTCAGTACCATGATGTTCTTCCTAGGAACCCATGGTTGTCATATTCATCTACTCTGTAATAGCATATGACAGGAACGTACAGTACCCGTGGATACCATGCCCAACACAGACAGGCCTTCAGCACGCCATGGATAAGTAATGTCTGTATGTCCGATAATTTTTCTACAGGAAAAAAATATCCATTTATGGCATGGCATGAACAAGTGTAGGACTGTTGAGAGTTGAGACATAGGTTGGCCCAAATGACTCGTCTATGGCTGTATCACGTTTGGCAATCTGCCTTGGCGTCCTTTTTTTCTTCTTCTTTTTGCCGATTTTATTGTATTTGTAATAATTCGGTTGTATTCATCCTTAGCTGGCGCAGAGGCTGGGGGTAATGAAGCTTCCATTTTCTAAAAAAAACAGCTTGGCCCAAATAATAGTACTAACAAGATAACAAGTTTTTGAACCCTGCAGAGTGCACCACAACTAATCACAAATATCTGTAGTACTCATGAAGAAGTTAGCTAAATGGAGTTTGCAGCTTCAATATCAAGATACCAATCAGAAAAATGAAGCAATACTTCTTCCGAAAGATCTATACGAAAATTGAATCCCACATACCAAGTAATTTGATTAAGCTCAGAATTGTCACTGGGTTGATGAGCCAAAAGTCCTGGGAAAGCCATACCAGTGCATGGGATATCAGGTCCCCTAGGATGCTGCTCACCAAACTTCATAACTGCCGAGGAAATGGAGTTCAAAGTTAGGGTAACAGAGAATGTGCAGGACCAGAGCCTCAAGCATGCACACATTTCAGAAGAAAAGGACACGTACAAGAGTACGGAGTTATATATATATATATAGTATCAGTATGGCAATGTAGACTGAGAATATAACACATAGGATAACATTTGCATAATACCAACCAAGAATTGGTATGAACCAGCAAGGCTACAACTCTGCAAATAAAATGATACCTAGACCTAATCCTTATTCTGGAATGTCACAGAGTAGTATTTCCTAAAGTTCTCTAGCAGCTAGGCTATGGTTGAAACTTGGCCCATACGCACTTCTGGAGCTCCAAATCGTAAAGAAGGAACTATTTGAGTTATCACATTCATGCTAGAATATTTAAAACCTGTTGAAATCAAATCTCGTTGCCATTTCCCCTTTGTGAAGTGCATGACTGCATGAAAGTTTCTGTACCAAGTCAGAACAAACTTTAAATGGTTGGGCTGCTCTACTTTTTTTACAGGGTGGCTGGACTGCTCTACTGGTTGCAATTTTATAATTAAATTCATATATGTCATGTATCCCAACTAACAATACATACCTTTTTTTTAGGGGAACTAACAATACATACCTGGCAATACTGCTGGAGTGCCAAGAGTAAGGTCCTTTGCTCCTGTAACATCAAGAGCATGACCTCCACCACAAGGGAAAGAGCCACTCACTGCTTCTACCTTATCATTCTGCACTATTATAACAGACGGTGCTAAAGAATTGTTTGACCCAGGAGGGGGACTGGTCTCTGCATCTTCAGTTGAACTTATCAGTGTATTTTGTGGATGAGACTGAATTTTGCTGGCACTGGCAATGTTTTGATGAAATATCTGAGCAGAAAGTTTGTTCCCTGTGGGGACACCAATGTTCAAACCACTTCCTTGATCCCTGGATTCTGAATATTGGCTATTTGATGTTGATACAGTTGAATGAGAACCAAGGTTAGGCCTGCCTTTTACCATACTAAGAGAACCAGCAGTATTTCCATGCTCACCAGAAGGAGCAAATGCCTTCATTCCAAAACTGGGACGAGATTGAGGTTTCAGAGAACTATGTGCCATTCGAACGGAGGATGAGAAGAGCTTACTTAAAATGTCAGGTCGTGCTTTCCTTCTTTCTACAAAGAAGGGTTCTTGCTTCGACGAAAACTCTTGTTCATTCTGCAAACCTAAAGTTCGATGTGAGTTCTTTCCCACACCTGTATCAGAACAGCCCTCCTCATTCCGTGATCTGGAATATGTCCTATGAAGCATAGGCAACAACATAGTTAATGCTAAATTCAGCTAGCAATCTCTAAGAAGGGGGGAGTGGATTCACACTTTACCTATTGTTTTGCACTGAAGAGGTTTGGAAAGTATTCTTCCAGGTAGGTTGGTAGGGCCTTGATGGTTTCCCTCTGTTAACATTTGGTGCATTGTTGTAACCTTTAGCATTCACATAACAGATACGAGATTCTGTCCAGTTCTGCTCGTCATAGTACGAATGGGATTTTCTTGGAACATTTCTGTAGTTCTTGGCGCTGTAATAGGAAGTTTTGGCCTCTTTTGGAAATCTATTGTAGTTGTTGGTACTCCCATACTTGTAGTCTGCTCTGTAATCATGATAATAGGATGCGGATTTGGTTCCTTCTAGATAACCATGGTTAATGTCATGAGTTCTACCACCAGCCCATGCTCTAAAAGGACTTCTTGGCCTCCTTGTCTAAACAAAGCAAAGAAAATCAATGAAGTCAGTAAGAACACTACATAGTAGATAGGGGGGAAGGTGTGATACACACACTGTCATGTTGAACATAACGGGTATTGATCTCATGAAACCGATCATGGTTAACGCCATGAGTTCTACCACCAGTCCATGCTCCAAAAGGACTTCTTGGCCTCCTTGTCTAAACAAAGCAAAGCAAATCAACAAAGTCAGTAAGAATACTAGTACACAATAGATAGGGGGAAAGGCATGAAACATACATCATGTTGAACATAATGGGTATTGATCTCATCAAACCGATCATGGTTAACATCATGAGTTCTACCACCAGCCCAAGCTCTAAAAGGACTTCTTGGCCTCCTTGTCTAAACAAAGCAAAGCAAATCAACGAAGTCAGTAAGAATACTAGTACATAACAGATAGGGGGGAAGGCGTGATACAGACACTGTCATGTTGAACATCATGGGTATTGATCTCATTAAACCGATCATGCAGCCATACGCTATCATCTTTAGAATTCCATAACTTTTGGCCACCGAAAAAGTCCCTGAATTGATAACATTGATACATCAGGAAGACACTATGGGCTAAAATTTAGAAAAGGGAGCCAACATCAAACTCTACCAATCTCTAGAAGTTGTGCCAAGCAGTCAATGCCAGTGAGTAACAAAATGCAATTAGGTAGCAGTTCATCTGTTTAAGCTCTTACAACAAGCAGTGCTTGCAGTGTCACACGATGTTTCCTTTGAATGCACGATCTTATCATACAATCTCCAATCGGGGAACAGTTGGATCACTCTAAGCATGTAGGTGCTCCCACCAAGATACCTCTCCATTTTTCATGTGGGAGAGTTAAATTTGATCGACAATCCTTGCTGCAACTAAATGCGATGCACATGCTTCCAGACTAGCTTGTACGGTCAGAGAGCATACTACCGAGCAACAGATGAACATCCGAAGAGGAAGCAACCAGGGAAAGACGAAAGGCTCGAACCTCTGGCGCCCGCGGCTGCGGTTTTCCTTGTTCTGGAGGCGATCATCGTGCATGTAGAAAGCACCTGTTCTCGGCACGGCGTCGGGCTCGAACCCCTTGTTCTCCTTGTCCTCTTCTTTCAGTTCGGCTCCCGTCTCAGCCTGGGCATCCTCCTCCTCCTCCTCCTCGTACTTACCCTCGTCCTCCGGCGCCGCAGCCACCTCATCCGGCGTCACTTCCTTGGCCTCTCCACCGCCCCCAGATCCTGCGTCGAACTCCTTGCGAACCTCCTCGCATTCCTCGGAACCCTCGTCTTCGCCGTCCACCTCGGTCGCGCCCAGCTCGTCGGAGTCGGAATCGGACCAGACCACCCTCGACGGCGGCGAGGAACCACTCCCCCCACCGCCGCCGCCATCGCCCTCCTCCTCGTCGTCGCTCGCCGCCGCGCGACGCCTCAACGCCGGGAGGGGCGAGTCGTCGACGTCGCTCACGTCCTCCTTCTCGTCCCCCTCCGCCGTCGACGCCTTCTCCTCTTCAGCCATAGAGGCCGCCGCGCCAATTTGGGCGAGAATGCTAGGGTTTAAGCTAGGGTTTGAGGGAATCCGGAAGGTTCGAGAGGCTTCTCGACCTCGCGTGGAAAGCTGTTCTGTTTTTTGGCGGACTGGCTTGATTTGATCACCTTTTCTGATCGATCAGCATCTCTGTCGTGAGGGGAAAGAGAAGAAGGGCATTCATTAGCTGGAGCCACTATGCAAAACCAATGGGAGGTCCAGCTAAAAAACAAATTAGGGATGTTGAGGCGCCGACAAGTGGGCCACAGTAATGAGATTTGTAGGTGGACCCTGTTGGCCCCACCTGTCATCACTAGTCCTTGTTTTAATATGTGCCTAGGCGGCTGCTAGGCGTCATCCGCCTGCTAAACCTCAGTTAACGGCCTGCAAAACAGTCGTCGGATTTAATTACATGTGACCGTCGGATTGAAGCCACGTGTCAGCAGGAACAACAACTCTCGTTGCCTTTCCCCGCATTGCTGCAACCATTGGATGTGGAAGCAAAATCCCCGCCTCCTTTGCAGCTCCTCTGCACCCGCCCGGCGAGTACTAGATCGTCATCGCCAACGCACCATCGCCTCTACCACCGCCGACGCCGACGCAACATCGCCTCTACCACCACCGACGCCAACGCAGCATCGCCCCCGTACACCTTCCCACACCATGGCAGTTCCCCACATAGTGCGGTCTATGTTGTCGGCCGCCATGGCTCGAAGCTCCTTCCATCCATCCGGTAACGCAAGCCAAATCACCCCAATTCTCGGCCGAAGTCGATTCCATGACCGGAGCTGCAAGGGAGCTCCGCGATCCTCCTGTGTTCTCTGCTAAAGGTTCCCGATTAGCTCCTCGCATGCTTGGGTAAGTTGCTCAAAACCCTAGCTATCCAGCTCCTTCTCGTGAAGTATGAAGCAAAAAAATAGGTGTATTGTGTTTGTGATTTTCTGAATTTCATGAAGCATGAAGTATGAATTACATTAAAAAAATGTGCAGGGAGGGGGGGGGGGGTAAGATGCATGTGTGGTGAATTGTTCCGATATGTGCATGTTGGTAATGCTATGTGTGGTGAAAATAGTAGTTGTCTTGGTCACTGACTTTGTTCACTGACTCTGTTTGCTATGTTGCAATTAAAACATAGTAGTTGTGTTGGTCAAGTTTCTTCACTAGTAAAGTTAGACATGAAGAAAATGTTGCATCTACTAGGTAAAAGCTAATTTGTAGTAAACATTGTCACCTTGATTAGCTTAGCACTGTGAATCATTGCTGTAGCACACAGTAGAAGCATTTTATTTAGTATGATGAGGTGAAAAAACTGAAGTTATACATTGCTAGAAGCACTAGTTCCTCTCTACATTCTATCTTTTTTTACTGACATTGTGATTATTTTTTTCTGCAACAATAAAAACAAGGGCTGCTGGTGCTGGAGTTGATGATGATGAGAGCTACATCATGGGCAAATTTCTGTTGCGAATGGAGTCAATATGGAAGGGGTGATTAATGTTGCTGATGTGCAACATGATAGAGATGATGTAGATGGTGATGCAATACCCTCACAACCGCTTGTTCCATATGATGATCGTCTTCATCAACATCTTCATCACATTCCTCATCTCTTTTCGGCGGTCCACTCTCCCGCACCCCGCTATAATCCCCTACTTGAACATGGTGCTTTATGCCACATATTATTATCCAATGATGTGTTGCCATTCTATGGTGCTTGAGTAGATCTCTTTTGTTCTTTGGGTTGACTGATGATCTTGATTGGTTTGAGTTGTATGTTTTATATTGGTGCTGTCCTATGGCACCCTCCGTGCCGCGCACACGTGAGGGATCCCCGCTGTAGGGTTTGCAATATGTTCATGGTTCGCTTATGGTGGGTTGCTAGAGTGACAGAAGCTTAAACCCGAGTAAGGGGGTTGTTTGCGTATGGGAGTAAAGAGGACTTGATACTTTAATGTTATGGTTGGGTTTTACCTTAATGATCTTTAGTAGTTGCGGATGCTTGCTAGAGTTCCAATCATGTGCATATGATCCAAGTAGAGAAAGTATGTTAGCTTATGCCTCTCCCTCACATAAAATTGCAATAATAATTACCGATCTTGTTAACAATTGCCTAGGACAATTATGTGCACCGATCCATCATTATTCCATACTCGCTATTTGTAATATATTGTAATATATTCTAACTTTATGTTAACAACACCTATTTCTATATTTTAGCTCTCCGATATTATGCAAAGCTATCCTTTTTATACCCACAATGTAGTTTTATTTCTCATTTCTAGATGAAAGCAAACGCTTGGTGTACGAAGAGTTGTATCGACAGATATGACTTGAGAGAATATTGATCTTACCTTTAGCTCCTTGTGGGTTCGACACTCCATACTTATCGCTTCCGTCTTTGAAAATTGCTATGATAATTTCTTGCACTTGGGGATTATCAGAGCAGCGAGAAGACGAGCATAAGAAGAAGCTTCGGAAAGAAGCCAAGAAAGAAAGCAAAAAAGAAGACAATGTGGAGTCATCAAGCAAGCCTAAACCCAAGAGGAAAGTTACTTGTTCATTTTGCAGTGAAGAAGAACACACTATCAAAACCCGTGAGTCATTCCTTGAGTACAAGGCTATGATGGCTGTTAATCTTACAACAAAATGTCAGTTTTGCTTCAAGGAAGGCCACACAATGCAATCATGCATCCAGTTTAAAGCTGCAATGGCAAAAGTCGAGGGACATGCTCAATAGTTAGATTATACTGCTGTAGTTGAATTCATGTATCAGTAACTTGAAGCCTAATTTCGAAAAAGACATATTTGTACTGTGTAGTTTTACTGAATTTTCTGTCAACTTTATCTGAGATTTTGGTTCATGTTACTGCTCATTAAAACCGCATATGCTAAAAAAGTTGATATTGCTGCAGAAGTGAGGGTGAAAAAAATGAAGCATTGATATTGTGTTTTGTAGGGAATTAAGAGAGCATGTATTTGAAAAGAAATATTACACAATTTTAGTTATTAAGAAAAAATGTGTTTCTCAAAATGTGTTGATTGCTCAAAAGCATTGGACAAAAAAAATGAGAATGCTTGTTCTAGCAAGCTAAAATGCTTCTTCCAGCAACAATTATCACAAGTTGTTGCTCCAAAAAAGAAAATGTACAAAAAATGTTTCATGAGCATGCTTCCTCTAGCAATTCCTTAACATTGTTGCTGACAAAAAGTGGTTGTCAAACAATTTCTCACAAGATAAGGCAGCACATACTAGGAAAACACACATGAAAACATTTGTAACAAAAACTGAGAAGCATTCCATAAAACTTGAAAAGGTTGAGTACCAAGCAGCAAAACTGTTATAACTTGCTTCCGACAAATCACCGTACGGTTATAGCTTCCAACAAAATCACCGAAACATATAATTATGTTTCCTTACTATAAACTACCGAGAATCATTCCAGCCAAGCGGAGGCCCATAACTGATTTGTTTTACATGGAATTCATTTGACACAAAAAAGAACATAGCACACTACTGGCAATAATGTATTTCCAAAAATTGCAAAGTTGCATCTTCAAAACCCTTGCAATCGCCTTCCTCAATGCTTGATGATCACTTTCTTCAAGCCACTATGATCGCCTTGTGCACATCAGCGGGGCAGACCTTGTTCAGCGGATGGAAAAACAGCTTCGAAGCAATGGTCTTCCGCACATCAAGCATATTTTGCTACATAAGAGAGAAAATGGTGAAAATAGAACAAACATATATCAGACAGACAACACATGAAAAAGTACCCAAACAAGCATGATTATCTATTTTTACCTTCTTAAAATCTTTCATCCTCTTGTCGTAGAAATTTTCCAAGTATAGTGTTGAAAACAATCCACAATCAAAGCTGTTTCGTGGTGCCATTCAAAAAATGGGTAGAAAAAAATTAAAGATTTCTACATAAAAGGAGATGTAAACACTTCTATTATGGAGGGTGTGTGTGATTAGAGCTCACTGAGTTGCCTGCTGTGGGTAGTCAAGCAGGGGCCAGTCTGGTTTGAAAGAAGATAAATCCACTTTGAAATCTGGCTCTTCTGTAGCAATCCTCTTGAAATTGGTAAACTGGCAGAAATAGCAAACAGTGGCCAAAAAAGAAGGGGCTTTGTCAAACATAAAAGAGTGATGGGGGAAAATGCTACAACCACGAAAACTTCAGACACATTCGGATTCACTATCAAGATTTTGAACACATGTTCATTGGGGATCTGGTTCTTTCAAATAATGAACAATGAAAACTACAGATAAAAGGATAAAATGTCACTTACCAGATTCCTTGCAGCAACATCAAATTTTCCGTTATCCAATGAGTCAAACATGTTGAACTCCTTGTGCAAGAGGTTAACGACGCAAACAATCCAGTGGCCATCGCGGAGGATGGTGAAGAAAAGCTAGAAAAAATAGTAAAGACAAGACAGAGGTTAAATGGAATAAACTTTAAAGCACAAAAAACTAAAGGTAACACAGACATTGAGTAAAAAAATTGTTGGGAGCAAACTTACTTGGTCGAAAACTGAAATTTGAAAATTTTGGCATGCCCTCCTCAGCTCTCTTGCACAAAAACTTGGATCAAAAACTTCTGGGTGGACAGAGAGTTGAAGCTGCAACACACATGGGCATAGAAAAACATAAGAAAAAGTGACGGAGAACTTTTGCAATAGGGCATACTAAAAAACTCTAGAAAAATGATGCCACTAAATGGGAGCAACAAAAGATGAACTAACGCTCATTAAAACAGAGAAAGCAAATTTCTTCTGCTTATTTGAAGACGACAATTGTTCAATGTTGAAGGTTTCGATGAATAAAGACATGACTTCGTTGCATATCTGAGCGCGTGGCTTCAACGAGTTCTGAAAGTTGGTGTAGGTAATGTGGAAATCACCAATCCTAATGAAAGGAGGCCTGCAACAAGAAGGATGGAAACCACAGTAGTTAGGAGCGTTTGAAAATATGAAAATGTAATAAATAGGAGATAACAAAATGATGGAAGCAAAATTTAGAGAAGATGATACTTACTCAATTTCCCCTCTCCTCATCTTCTTCATCTTGTACCTCTTCATGACATAGTACTGGTACATTGCTTCCGTCTTCGAACCTGTCTTGATTTTCTTGTACTTTGATCCGGCCGACATTGGACTCCCTACTCTTTTCTTGCTCTTGACCTTCTTCTCATCCTTTCTCTTCAACTTCTCCTCGTTGAGGTCGGGACTTGGTTCCCTGCTGCTAACTCGAACAACTGGCTCTTCTTGTGGTTTTGATGGTCCATCTGAAAAAAAGTAAAAAAAGATTTTCCAGAAAATGTTGTGACGAGAGATTTGTTCAAAGATAAAACATGGCAGGGCATACCAGCGGTCCCGCTTGATAATGGAGCCGTAGAGGTTGGTGTGACATATACACTAGAACTTCTGCTTCTGTTGAGATTGGAGCCTGAGGAGTGACATAAAAAACATCACAAGACTTTGGTGTTGTAACAGTGTTGCCATGGTTGGAGCATTGGAGTTCGCATCGACATTTGGGACACTGATCCACCACTCATATTCCTCAGTGCCCTCTTGGAACACACTCATTGATGGCACCTCACTCCAATGTCCAGCCACACTAGTCGGCACAAAGTGATTGCGCTGGCTGAGTTGGTGACCATGCTCAATATCTTCACCACTTGACACTTTCTCCTTTGCAGTCTCAAAACATCGTGCAAGGTTCTCACTGACAACAGCACTACTTCCTATGCCCAGCTCAACCACGCCGCCTCCATTAGGCTCATGAGCAATGCTACTTGCACAGTTGCTTCGAGCTCCTTCAGCTGGCTCAAACACCTTGTCAGTTGTTGGCTCATCTACGACCTTCTCCCTAGAACTTTCCTTGCTACAACCATGACCATCTGACTTGTCTACAACATTGCTGCGAGGAGGCGACACATCAAAGGTAACATCCGCTGCTTCCTGAGAACTAGATGAAGCAACATGAACATCTTTGAGAAGTTGCTCCATTCGCTTGCAATGTATTGCTTGCAACACTTGCCCATAAGAACTTGGAGCCCCTTTTAACTTTGCATCATATGGTTTTGTGTGCTTGTCGTAGATTGTAGCCATATGTGATGGGAGCTGAAAAAATGTATGGCAAAATAAAGTGACGGTCGTCAGTAGGGATGCAACTTACCATATGATGGAACTAAAAAAAATAGAAAAGGTAGAAAGGTATTTGACAAAATTAAACAACATAAATAAATAAAAAATCTCACCTCAAGCTCTGCCCCAAATGGTGCCGGGTTTTGAAAGGCGATCATCCAATGAACCACACACATCTTCGCTTGCTTTTGCCATTATCCATTGGGTTGCTACCTTAGTAGGGTTCTCTTCGCAGCCACGTCATCTTGGTTATCGTTAATGTTGATATTTCCAGCTCCACAATCTTGAGTATCATCACAATCCGGGCTGTCCGAAACTTGGCCGATCTTGAGAAACTTCACTGTTGTTGCCTACCAGGCCTTGGGCAGGCAATGCTGCGTATGGTGTCTCTGACAGAGGGCGAAACTATAGGACACAAAGCAAAAAGAAACAAGAATTAAAACCATGAGTACACAAGCAAAAATAAGAAGGTAAAAATTGGGAAGAAGCAATGCTGCAATGGATGAGGGAAGTAAACCACACCAAAAACTTACATGACACTTCCCAAATGAGGCTTTGCCCAAAGAAAGCTTATTCTTGTCAAAGTCCAACACAAGATCAAAGTCAATCTGATGCACGAAGCAAGCCCTTGGAAGAGAATAATTCAATTGGTGCTCGTTGATGGCAGCTTGAGAAAATATCAAATGGTCCATGTAAATAACCTGAATAAGAAGACAAAAAATAATATATCAGACACAATAAGAAAAAAAAATGTGCTTACAGAAAACAAAAACATGTTGCGATAGATAGAAAAATTCCAAAAATAAAGAAGTATACCGCAAGCATAGGGAAGCAGCCCCCAACCCAGAATGAAGAAGTAGCCTGCGATTTTATCTTGTCCTGGCACTTCTTGACCTCTCTCATTGCAACACTTAAAACATGTTCATCCCAAGCGAATTCAGTAATGAAAGATCGAGGATGTCGCCTAGAGGGGCGGGGGGTGAATAGGCGCTTTAAAATAATTACGGTTTAGGCTTGAACAAATGCGGAATAAACCTAGCGGTTAATTTGTCAAGCACAAAACCTACAACAACTAGGCTCACCTATGTGCACCAACAACTTATGCTAAGCAAGATAAGCAACTATGTGATAGCAAGATATATGACAAAGAACAACATGGCTATCACAAAGTAAAGTGCATAAGTAAAGGGGCTCGGGTAAGAGATAACCGAGGCACGCGGAGGCGACGATGTATCCCGAAGTTCACACCCTTGCGGATGCTAATCTCCGTTTGGAGCGGTGTGGAGGCACAATGCTCCCAAGAAGCCACTAGGGCCACCGTAATCTCCTCACGCCTCGCACAATGCAAGATGCCGTGATTCCACTAAGGGACCCTTGAGGCGGTCACCGAACCCGTACAAATGGCAACCCTTGGGGCGGTCACCGAACCCGTACACTTTGGCAACCCTTGGGGCGGTCACGGAACCCGTCAACTTGCTCGGGCGATCTCCACAACCTAATTGGAGACCCTGACGCTTGCCCGGAGCTTTACACCACAATGATTGAGCTCCGAACACCACCAACCGTCTAGGGCGCCCAAGCACCCAAGAGGAACAAGCTCAAGGGCACCAAGCACCCAAGAGTAATAAGCTTCTCAACTTGTAACTTCCACGTATCACCGTGGAGAACTCAAACCGATGCACCAAATGCAATGGCAAGGGCACACGGAGTGCCCAAGTCCTTCTCTCTCAAATCCCACCAAAGCAACTAATGCTAGGGAAGAAAATGAGAGGAAGAACAAGAAGGAGAACACCAAGAACTCCAAGATCTAGATCCAAGGGGTTCCCCTCACATAGAGGAGAAAGTGATTGGTGGAAATGTGGATCTAGATCTCCTCTCTCTTTTCCCTCAAAAACTAGCAAGAATCCATGGAGGGATTGAGAGATAGCAAGCTCGGAGAAGGTCAACATGAAGGAAATATGCCCTAGAGGCAATAATAAAGTTATTATTTATTTCCTTATATCATGATAAATGTTTATTATTCATGCTAGAATTGTATTAACCGGAAACATAATACATGTGTGAATACATAGACAAAGCAGTGTCACTAGTATGCCTCTACTTTACTAGCTCGTTAAATCAAAGATGGTTATGTTTACTAACCATAGACATGAGTTGTCATTTGATTAACGGGATCACATCATTAGGAGAATGATGTGATTGACTTGACCCATTCCGTTAGCTTAGCACTTGATCGTTTAGTATGTTGCTTATGCTTTCTTCATGACTTATACAAAGTTCTGCAACTATGAGATTATGCAACTCCCGTTTACGGAGGAACACTTTGTGTGCTACCAAACGTCACAACGTAATCGGGTGATTATAAAGGTACTCTCAGGTGTCTCCAAAAGTATATGTTGAGTTGGCATGAATCGAGATTAGGTTTTGTCACTCCGATTGTCGGAGAGGTATCTCTGGGCCTTCTCGGTAATACACATCACATAAGCCTTGCAAGCATTGCAACTAATGAGTTAGTTGTAAGATGATGTATTACGGAACGAGTAAAAAGACTTGCCGGTGACGAGATTGAACTAGGTATTGGATACCGACGATCGAATCTCGGGCAAGTAACATACCGATGACAAAGGGAACAACGTATGTTGTTATGCGGTTTGACCGATAAAGATCTTCGTAGAATATGTAGGAGCCAATATGGGCATCCAGGTCCCGCTATTGGTTATTGACTGAGAATAGTTCTAGGTCATGTCTACATAGTTTTCGAACCCGTAGGGTCCGCACTCTTAAGGTTTCGATGGCGATGCTTATATTATGAGTTTATGAGTTTTGATGTACCGAAGGAGTTCGGAGTCCCAGATGAGATCGGGGACATGACGAGGAGTCTCGAAATGGTCGAGACGTAAAGATCGATATATTGGACGACTATATTCGGAGTTCGGAAAGGTTCCGAATGATTCGGTATTTTTCGAGTACCGGAGAGTTACGGAATTCGCCGGGGAGAAGTATTGGGCCTTATTGGGCCCTGCGGGAAAGAGAGAGGGCTGCCTAGGGCAGGCCGCGCTTCCCATGGCCTAGTCCGAATTGACTAGGGGAGGCCGCACCCTCCTTCCTTCCCTTCTCTCTTCCCCTTTCTTGTCTCCTACTCCTAATACATGGAAGGACTCCTAGTTGGACTAGGAAAGGGGGAATCCTACTCCCGGTGGGAGTAGGACTCCCCATGGCACGCCCCTACTAGGGCCGTCCTCCTCCTCCCTCCCTCCTTTATATCACGAGGCAGGGGCACCCCATGGACACACAAGTTGATCTACGGATCGTTCCTTAGCCGTGTGCGGTGCCCCCTCCACCATATTCCACTTCAGTCATATCGTCATGGAGCTTAGGCGAAGCCCTGCGATGAAGTCATATCGTCATGAGCTTAGCGGCCCTGCATCGGTGGAGCATCATCATCGTCCACCACGCCGTCTTGTGGAACTCATCCCCGACGCTTTCTTTGGATCGGAGCCCGGGATCGTCATTGAGCTGAACGCGATGTCTTTGAACACGGAGGTGCCGTACGTTCGATACTTGGATCGGTCGAATGGTGAAGACGTACGACTACATCAACCGCGTTGTCATAACGCTTCCGCTTACGGTCTACGAGGGTACGTGGACAATACTCTCCCCTCTCGTTGCTATGCATCACCATGATCCTTGCGTGTGCGTAGGAAATTTTTGAAATTACTACGTTCCCCAACACAACAATGGGGGAAGAACACGAGCTCAAAGGATAAGGTTCAATGGGGAAGAAGACCCCCTTTTATAGGAGGGGGAAAATCCAACCGTTACCCCACTGAACAGCCACGCACAGAGCGGTACTACCGCTAAGGAAGGGCGGTACTACCGCTGAGGGCGGTACTACCGCTCCCTACCTAGCGGTACTACCGCGCTAAAGAGAGAGGCAGGCCACTGGCCACAGAGCGGTACTACCGCTCCTACTGCCGCAACTGGTGCCGCAAAACCCGACACGAGAAAACATCGTCTCGAATCGAGGCGGTAGTAGGCGCGGTACTACTGAGGTAGTATAGTCGAAGCCCGCGAGCGGTACTACCGCTCATCGGAGCGGTACTACCGCTGGGAGCGGTACTACCGCTCTGTGGAGCGGTACTACCGCTTGGGGGCTTCGGCGGTACTATCGCTGTAGGTCGCGGTACTACCCGGCCTGGCTAAACCGAACTGCCATAACTTCGCAAATGAGCTCCGAATTGAGCAAACTCAAGCTTGTTTGAAACAAGACAACGAGTAGCATCAAACAGAGACTGGTTATAGTAAGAAGAGGCAGGGGAGGTATGCTTAGCAAACAAAGGAGTGAAACCTCCAACCGAGAAGAACCGGCATACCCTCCAACATCGAAAACATCATAGAAGATGCATGAGAACTCCGTTTTGATGAACTCGAGCTTGTCATAAAAATGACCATAAGCTCCAAATCTCACAAGGATAAGAACCAAACAAGAACCAAAAGATGATGCAAGGATGCAATGGTTTGAGCTCTCTGAGCGATACGATCAAGCAACTCATCGAGAGCCCCCCTTGATAGTACGGCAAGCGATCCTATAACCCGGTCTTCCACAACTACCATGAGACCGGTAAAATAGAAAAACCTATCAAGGGCAAACCTTTGCCTTGCACATGGTCCACTTGAGCTAGATGATGACGATCTTGACTCCCTCAAGTTGGACCACCTTTCTTAATTGCATTGGTGGGATGAAGACTAGTTGATTGCTCCCCCATACCCTACTGTGGGTGAGCCTCTCTTCCGCTCATCTTCACAAGGCCATTGTCACCACAATGGACGGCAAGCTTCAAGCACTTGATCTCTTCGTGATGCATTACTTGAACTTGCACACCGCAACCTAACCCCACAAAGAACTCTCACGAAGACCATGGGTTAGTACACAAAGCGTAATGGACAATGCTTACCATACCATGGGATCACTTGATCCCTCTGTACATCTTATGCGCTTTGTGTGTTGAATCTTTCCAACTCTCTTCATTTGGATGATGTTTTGAAGGTGGACATGAATGATCACACAATCTTATTCTTCAAGACATGCTTGCAATAAGCTCAACACTCACATGACCAATCTTTGGATAATTCCTTGAATAGCACCTTGGTCGACACAAAACTCTCCTTGAAACCAACACATGTACTCTAAGAAAAGCCTATGGACAAAACCTTCAAATAAACTCAAGGCAACCATTAGTCCATAGAGAATGTCATCAATTACCAAAACCACACATGGGGGCACCGCATGTCCTTTCAAGTAACCTTGTCCATTTCTTCAAGGCTTTTCAAGTACTCTAGCGACACCATGTTGCCAGTGCTTGGAGTTAAAATTGTTGCAAGCACTAAGAGCACCCATGACCTCTTTGTAGTATCGCCATCATCATTCCTAGCTCGATGAAACACATCCACTGTATGCGCAATTGAAGCCCTGCCATTCTTGTGATAAATGTTGTGGAGCTCACAATGCTCATGTCTCTTGAAAAGCTCAAGCTGATGCATTGCACGATGGGATATTGAAAACCTTCTTCACCATGTCTCGAGTAAACACAATGACCTTATTCCGACTCAGCCTGAAAACCCCAAAAATGTATTCATTGGTTGCTATCAACATGACCTAAAAAAGAAAGAAAATATATGTTGCAGACATGATGCATGAGAAAAAAAGAATAAGAAAGGAGGTGGGTGCAATACCTGAGCTCACGACTGTCAGTGTCAATGTTCATTGTTAACCACTCCATCAGATCATGTGACGCTGTGAAAGGTGAGATGCTTGTGAGATCACCGAAGCCAGTTTCATTTATGTAGCGCCTCTGGCTAGGATTAAGTTTTGTCTTCGCAACTTCGCGCAAGTGTTTTTCTGTGAAACGTTGGCCGAATGCAGTATCAGACTCCATTACTTCTTCGTCTGACATGTAGCTGCAAAAATCAAAATGAATAAAAAATGTATTGGGTACAAACACCGTTATACAATTACTACAGAAAGCGATGGGCATTCGGATTCCAGCATACTCAACATCTACCAAGCATAACAATGAAGCAAAAAAAATGAGCATTCCTTTCTTGCAGTTACTTAAGAGTGGGTAAATCCAGAAAAACTAAACAATTAGCCGCGTGACACAATCAGCTCAAAGAAAAAGTCTAAAACAATTACATGCAGCAAAACACTATAAGATGGAAAAATCTTGTCTGAATATAGAAATAAAACAAACAATAAGGCTCTGACTACATTGACTTTCATCTAAAAAACCTAATCTAAACAACAAATACAACAAGAAAACCATAACTTGACTAACCAGATAGCAGCATCACAAAAAAGACCACTGAGAATCTAGTCCTCCAACTCTGAAATCTCATCCCCTACCTATAAAAATCTCGTCCCCTACCTCTAAAATCTCAATATAAAACCTAGCTACAACATGGAACCAAATTAATCCGATCTACACAACAAACCCTAGGTGAGATGGGGGATAAATTTGGCGACAGGAAGGGAGTAGCGGCTCAACTGAAACCCCTGAACAGACTACAAACCTATACTATGCATTCGACCCAGATGCACTCATCCAATGCTGGAAACTGCAGGGATTAACTGCGAAATGAACCGCTAAAAGGAAATCATGCAGGCGGAGGAGAAAAATGTTGTGAACTGCAGGGCACCATACCTCTCGTCCGCCGCCGCAACTACAGGGGGGTCGTGTAGCTCGGCGCCGTGGCTGACGGTGCTCGCTGCCGCCCAAACATCCGGTTCCCTTGTCGTCCCGGCAGCATCCAGCTCCCCCACCCCGCCATGATTCTGGATCTCGCAGTCGCCTGCGTAGTTGCCAAAGCTAGAGAGGGATGGGGATGAAAGCAGACGGGACGACCGAGCTCACGGGGGTGGGAGAAAAAAACACCTAGGGCACGCGCGTCCACACCCCCTGGTCAGAAAGCATCTAGACCGTACGATGCGCCGCAATCCGACGGCACGCGAGACGGTCGCTTGGACGGCTGTGTGCATCCGGATGAGAATGAGTGTTTTCCAAGTGAATACTCCTCCCTGTGCGTGTTAAATTGCCCCATTCTTGACATAGACAAAGCAAAAACGACATAAGGAAGATCTTATGTTTTTTAGTATGTTCTTGAATCATACTGTATTAATTTAGCGATCTATAGGGGGCAAGAGTGTTGGACATACAATGTTGGAAATAAATAAATTATAGAAAGAAACTTTGGAGTACTACTTACAAATGGAGTGCATTTAAAGAAATTAAAAACGTGCACACAACACAAATATGATTCAAAGTAAGGCAACAAACAGAAATTCTCGAGAGAAAAAAGCAGACATTCTCAGAATCAAAAGGCATAGTATCAAATCTAGAATTCTCTCATCCATTTTGTGCTTTCTCGCTTGCTTCTTGCATTACCATCTTTAAAGTCTGCGTAGATCTCTTAATAAAACCTTCTTTGATTTGGTTCTTTCAGTAAGATACCCAAAAGAGCCTCTTTGACGACGACAAGATGTGAGGAGGAGGGAGAGTTGGCAGTGAAGGTAGGTTTAGGTCACCGCCTGTGTCGCCCATGGGGAACGACGCGGGAGAGGAGCATTTTTTCGGCGGAGCTTTCTTTTTTAACAAGATAGCTCTATGATCATCGCCAAGTCCCGTGACTCTGCCGTTGACCTATGTCTAGCACCCAAAAATGCTATACCCACGTAATTTTTACTAAAAGCTACTAAACCTTTCATCCCTAACTAATATTTCCCCCTCCCCCCCTCCCTCCATTTTCGGGGGGTTGGCCCGCCTCACTTTTCTTAACCAATAAAATCTTTCCGGCTAAGATCCTTCGTAAGGAAATATTTTACGCAAGTGTGTTTTCCGTCTAGCACCTGCTTCGTCTGCTCTTTCGAGATGTAACTTTCCTTTTTTTTTGAGACTTTGCATGGCCTACGTGCCTGTTTACCCGACCCTTGCGGTTTGTTCGTGGCTTGTATGCCGGTGACTTAACTGATACTCTGTGTCGTTTGTTGGATGACTTGTTGGTTTGACTTTATTTATAAAGTCGGACGCTATGCCTTTTTTCTAAAAAAAAAGATAGTCAGGGAATCAAGATTGCCATTTTTTTACCTATCCAAACAAATTTCCTGCTGATGAAATGACCTACGTAGATATTTTTCTTTTCTACTAAGGGTTATAAAACTGTTCAAAATCCTATACAAGTTCTTTTAATCGGAAAACACTAGAAATTTATGGAAGGATTGTGTAGATGTGTAGATGCGTATCTCTGATTTAGTACAACAGCGATCACACACTTGGATGATAAGTATTTCGCCATGCAATTTTCTGGTTGAAGAAATTCAGGAAACACCAAAATGTCAATCAAAACTGGTTCCTCGCGCGATAAAGAAGATCAAATCGGTTCCGGCTGCAGTAACTTGGCGCATTCACCCTGTCCAGTAAACGAAAAAGAAGACCTTGCACTGTTGCACAGGAGATGGTCTCAGTTACCAACTGGATTTCAAAGAAGACACCACTCGGCCAAGACAAAGAGAACCAGAGTTTCCTCAAAAGCCTTGCACCAACCAGTGCGGTGTAATGTTGGAGTAGTACAAAATTGTCCGACCGCGACCTTGTCTGCAGGCGTCTCAATGAACCACACGCAAGGCATAAGTGATCACCAGCTCACTGCCATACTGAAACCGGAAATCTCTTGCACTAACGCGCAGGTTCGATTAGATTAGAAATTAGGCAGAACATTATCACGTACGTACCCATCGATGCGTCCAAGACATTTTGTCGCCGTCCACCTGCTCCTAGGATACGTGCCTCCGCGGGATACTGCTGAAATGTGCACTGATCTGAAAGTGGCCGTTCCTGAGCTGTTCTTCAGTTACGCATCTACTTCATGCGTTCGCTTGTGACATTCAGAGGCTAGAGGCTGTATGCCTGTCCGGTGGTGCCAAATCTAGTAACCGGGACGCCCTTGCCAAGAAGAGCAGAATGAATGGACGTCTCGCCTACTCTGTCGTGCTAACAAGTGAAGGGCATCGAATCCAACTTGGACACTAATCCTGCATATATCATAGCAAGCGGTAACAAAGCTAGTGCGGTTCATCGCTGCCATCTGCCGTTGATCGGGAATCCGACGCGCACCGATCGATCAGTCCGCGAAACTAAGTGGATGAACAGTGCGGCACCGCTGGGCTATAAATTCAGGCGCCCGCTGCACACCCCTACACATCCACATCCCCACTGCCTACCAGTAGCACTCTCCCAGTTCCAGTGTGACTCGCGAGCTCGACCGATCGCGCAATGGCGGCTCGCAGCGGGAAGGCCCTGGTGCTGGCCATGCTGATCTCCTTCCTCGCGGTCCAGGGAACGCTGGGGTCCGATTTCGCCGCGTGCTACTGCCACCACAACAAAGTGTGCACGAAACAATGGCCACGCAAGCCGGTGTACTGCATGAAGAAAAGCCTCGAAGACTGTACCGGCTGGACGTGCTCCAAGAAGCCTCCTTCCGTGATGCCACTGGCCGATGCTGTCAACCCCGGTGAGTTATATCGTTCCCGCGTTAGAGCTCAGTGTCAGCTGCCTGATCATGTATGTTAGTGTATGTGTAGTTCGTATGTTGTTTGTCTGACCTGTCACGTTTACCATGGTTTGCTGCTGAATGTTTACAGTTACAGACGAGGGCAGCATGGCCGTTCCTGCCGGGGGTGCCGATCATGGCGAGTTCAACATCACTGAGGGCAGCATGGCTGCTCCTGCCGGGGGTGCCGATCACGGCGACTTCAACACTGCTGAAGCGGATGCAGCTCCGTGAGGGCTGGGAGAGGCTGGCTGGAGACTTGGAGGACAGACACAGTTTGGCCGCGGTATAGGCCGAGAAACTCTTTAGAATAAAAGCCTTCTCGTAGTGAAAGTCTGTCTGTCATGCACTGTACAAGATCTCTGGCTCTGGCAATAAATAAACATAATTACGTACTAGTATATGCTTGTCATTTTGCTGTACGCCGGGATGTTCAAAACATGCTGAACTGATATTGCATATGCTGCTTGGACAAAACTCAAGAGGTTTTATACTACTATGAATTGGTTTGCTTGTGTTTTCCTTGTAATATACTCCAGCTTGGACAAAACTGAGGAGTATGTGCTGATATCTGGTCAAGCTGCACGTCGTTCGTTCCCACATTTCGGTACGGATGTTGGGTAAGGTATAAGCAAAACCAGCAAATTATCAACGCGCACTAGTTCCCTTAATACTACAGCTTCGTTTGCAGTCTCGTCCAAAAGAAATTGTTGGTGGAAGATCACACGGGGAGACGTTTGTTTCTACGATGAGTTATGGTCTTTGCTTTTAGATTGTTCCTTTTCTTTTTTCTTTTTCGAGGCAATCTGTTGGATTAGTTCTCTAACTACTATTTCGAAGTTTAAAAGATATTTCGAAGAAAGTTGATGCAGTAAATGATAAACCCATCTACAGTATATGGCTTCTTCCATCACTTGCAGAGGAAGTACAAATTATACATCTAGCAATCTAACCCTTATCCTCTCGTAAGAATCCTACAACGTCAACCTGATACAAGCAAATATCATTTAAATACGTGATCCCTTTTTGTTTTTGTTTTCTTATTTTGTTTCCATTTCCCCTTTTCCATTTTTGCTTCTTGTTTTTTTTTTACAATCTTCTGGTTCTTTTTTCTTCATAGTGTTTGCAAAAATGTTTGCCTTGTTTAACGAATGTTTAACATGTTTTCTTTTCTGTTGACTGATTCTTTTTTTCTTTCCCCAATTTCCATTTTGGTTTCTCTTTACATTTTTCTAATTTTTTTTCTGTTTTATATTCATATTACTATTTTCAATTCTTTTTTCTATGAACATATTTTACATACTTTATTTAAAAAACACGATGAAGATTTTTAATACATAATGTATTTTTAATTTTTTTCATTATTTTATATACTTTATTTCACAATTTTTTGGTTTATTTTATCAGATACTTATTGAATACTTTTATGTGTAAATTAAGAAAGAAATACAAAAATGTTCTTGTCGAACATTTTTTTAGATACATGTGAGGATTTTTGGAACACCAAAAATGCATGTTAAATATTTTTGTAATATATGATGAAAATTTTGAAATACACATTTTTATTTGTTAACTACAGGGTAAACATTTTTAAAATAGACGAACAACATTTTTAAAACACACTATGACAATTTTTTTAAATACACGATGGACTTTTTTGTTTACCGTGATGAAATTTTCCAAATGCATGATAAACATTTGTTCAAACAGTATGAACTTAAAACGCAAGATTAGATTTTGAAAAACATGACTTACACTTTTAACATACATGATGGAAATTTTACTACACAAATGAACATTTTTTTATAAATACATAATGTGTGTGTGTGTCTATATATATATAAATATAAATAAATAAATAAATAAATAAATAAATAAATAAATATATATATATATATATATATATATATATATATATATATATATATATGATCTCATTTAAATGCACATGCAACAAATCTATTTTTTCATTTTTCACCACATGCAAACCCTCCACATCACCAAGCGAGCATGCAACCATTTCACGTTCCACTTTACACTACATGCAAGTCATCTACCTTACGATTTTTATGTTTTACTGTTTCAACAATAAATAACTGTATTTGACCGTCACAAGGCGATATAACATGCATCCGCCCTCCATTTACCTCTATGTTTTCTACCATCACATGATGAGAATGTGGTGCCGTATTATTCTTTTACATTCTTAATTTATTTTTGATAATTTAACTACTATAAATTTCAGTAACAACGCGTGGGTGTTATCTAGTTTTTGGAACATACAATGAGCACACGATGAATATATTTGTTTACTGTCACAAAAATTTCGAAATGCATGATAAACATTTTTTATAGCGATGAACATTTTACAGACAATATGCATATTTTTTGAATGAACAATAAATATTTTTAACATAGGATGAAGATTTTTTTAAAATACACATCTTTTTTATAAAATCAGTAAAATAAAAGTATTTTGCCCAATATTTTTTAGAGTGATTTTTAAGAATTGGGAAAAATGAGAACGAACATTTCAAACAAATCAAAAGAGAGAGAAAATAAGCACGCGTGCATGTGGCCAACATGTTGCACCGTTGTTACACCAAGGCATAAGTTCTTTACACCTATGACATTCCAGTGTTACTCATGTTTTACTCATGGTTGAGGCTTTGTCATGAAATTTTTTGGTTGAACAAATTCAGGAAACACCAAACGTCAATCAAAATCTATCGTAGGAGAAGATATAATCAACTCCGACTGCAATAACTTGGCGCATTCTCCTTTTCCATCCAGTAAAAAATGAGAAGACCTTGCACAAGAGGGAACTATATCCTCTAACATTGAGAAGGAGCTACAATATCCTAACTTTCCTTCTTTCTATCCATATGATTATGGCTAAACTGATTTAAATTAATTTGCAAATTAATGATCTACTATGTACATTTATAGCAATTACATACAAACAAATTGATGATGAAATAAAATTAATTTTAAATTATTTATATCTACAGTAAATACCAACAGTAAACAACCTGCTAACTACCTATTAACAGTCCCTAACTTCCCTTCTTCATTTTACGCCAGACTAGTATTGTAGCACTGTGACTTTCCTTCTCTATGTTAGAGGATCCGTTCCCGCAGAAGAGATGGTCTCAATTACCAACTGGATTTCAAAGAAGACACCTCTGCTGGACCCGCAAAACAACCGAATGAGCCCGCGTCGCTCCTGCGACGCGCCCCGTGCGCGCATCACGGGGGATCCAGATCCGTCGCCGGCGAGCAGCTCTCTCCCCCATCCCCTCCTCCTCCTCGCTGCTACTGGAGGGCGTCCACCAGGCGAAGCATGTGCGGTGCTGGCGGCGGGGCCTCTCACCTCCCTGCCCTGGTTGGGATCCGGTGGGTACTTTGGCGGCGTGGACGCGCAGATCCTGTAGCGATTGTGCTAGGAGGCGGCGGTGCGGGTCCGCAACGGTGGGGGCTAGGTCGGGCGAGGCCGATTTGATCCCCTTGGGGCTGCGGGTGTCGCTGGTGGCGGCGGCCACGATCGGAGAGGACGCTGCTCCCACATCGTCACGGGGTGGCGATGGCGTTGCTGTGCGCTATTCTTGGCCGTGCCGAGCGGCGAGGCGGTAGCGGCCACGGATCTCGATCTGAAGTTGGAGGCTTCACTGACGGCTTGTCTTCCTCGACCGGCCGAGGTGTGGGCGTCCTTCTGACGTCTTGTTCGCTGGCGGGGCGCTGGGTGTGTGCTCTGGGTCAGGCGAATTCCTTGCGCGGCAATGCCGGGCACGATGTTGGCGGCGCTTGTGGCGCCGCTTCTCTTGTGGGCGACATCATGACTTACTCCCTGCCCTCCGCCTCCTGGTCCCGGGCGAGAGCATACAGGATTGGGGCGGCTATGGCGCATCGCCGTCATGTACTTCTTGAAGGCGCCGTCTTGGGTGACCAGTGGTCTAGGTTTTGGCGCGGTGTTGGTCCGCTTCTTCAGTAGGGTTTCTGCTTGACAACTGCGGTGGGCCTCTGGTTCTTGGCCGAAGATGGTGGCGATGTATGAGTTTCTTTTAGAGGTAAGGTCGCGAGGGCAGTCATCCTCTGCCCGGTAACTGGTTCGCCGATACAAGCAAAGAAGACACCACTCGGCCAAGACAAGAGAACCAGTGTTTTCCTCAAAAAACTTGCACCTACAAAATTGTCCGACCGCGACCTTGTGTGCACGCGTTTCAATGTGTTAGAAGGGAGAGAGGGATTTGGTGGAATCATTCATTGTATTGCTTGAGCCTCATGGGCATATATATAGGAGTACATGATCTACTTGGAGTACAAGACATGCCAGAATACTTCCTAGTCTATCATATGTTTCCAATACAATCACGATATTCAACATCCCCCCGCAATCACAACAGCAGCGACGCAGACAGTGAGCCTAGAGAAGAATCCGAAGGTAAGCCGACAGACACCCCCAACATTCGTAATGGTCGATGCATCGCGAAAGACATGGTTGGAGTGTAAACCGACGAGGTTGCTCAAGCAAGGCGGTAGCCCTTTGTGCCGTTTGTCGAAGTAGCCGAGAGTGGAGGGTGGTGTAGCCGTCGTCGAGGTAGCCGTGCAAAGAATGTCGTGGTCGATGTCGAGTCGGGGTGGCCTATCTCGAGGAAGTCGCTGTGGAGCCGCGGGCGCAAGGAGGCATCGAGTTAGTCATAGGCGCAGTAGTGTCGAAGAAGTGGTGTGCCGGGAAGAAGAAGGTGTTGACGAGGCGTCGCGCCGGGTGTGCCAAGCTCGGGGACTGATGACCCACAAGTATAGGGGATCTATCGTAGTCCTTTCGATAAGTAAGAGTGTCGAACCCAACGAGGAGCAGAAGGAAATGACAAGCGGTTTTCAGCAAGGTATTCTCTGCAAGCACTCAAATTATCGGTAACAGATAGTTGTGTGATAAGATAATTCGTAACGGGTAACAAGTAACACAAATAACTAAGGTGCAGCAAGGTGGCCCAATCCTTTTTGTAGCAAAGGACAAGCCTGGACGAACTCTTATATAAAGCAAAGCGCTCCCGAGGACACATGGGAATTACTGTCAAGCTAGTTTTCATCATGCTCATATGATTTGCGTTCGTTACTTTGATAATTTGATATGTGGGTGGACCGGTGCTTGGGTGCTGCCCTTCGTTGGACAAGCCTCCCACTTATGATTAACCCCTCTCATAAGGATCCGCAACTACGAAAGAAGAAGTATGACAAATCTAACCATAGCATGAAACATATGGATCCAAATTAGCCCCTTACGAAGCAACGCATAAACTAGGGTTTAAGCTTTTGTCACTCTAGCAACCCATCATCTACTTATTACTTCCCAATGCCTTCCCCTAGGCCCAAATCATGGTGAAGTGTCATGTAGTCGACGTTCACATAACACCACTAGAGAAAAGACAACATACATCTCATCAAAATATCGAACGAATACCAAATTCACATGATTACTTATAATAAGACTTCTCCCATGTCCTCAGGAACAAACGTAACTAATCAGAAAGCATATTCATGTTCATAATCAGAGGAGTATTAATTATCATTAAGGATCTGAACATATGATCGTCCACCGGATAAACCAACTAGCATCAACTACAAGGAGTAATCAACACTAATAGCAACCCACAAGTACCAATCTGAGGTTTTGAGACAGAGATCGGATACAAGAGATGAACTAGGGTTTTGAGAGGAGATGGTGCTGGTGAAGATGTTGATGTAGATTGACCCCTTCTCGATGAGAGGATCGTTGGTGATGACGATGGCTTCGATTTCCCCCTCCTGGAGGGAAGTTTCCCCCACAGAATAGCTCCGTGGAGCCCTAGATTGGTTCTGCCCAGGTTCCGCCTCGAGATGGCGGCGCTTCGTCCCGAAAGCTTCCTTCTGATTTTTTCCAGGTCAAAACATACCATATAGCAGAAGATGGGCACCAGAGGCCTGACAGGGGGCCACAAGGTAGGGGGCGCGCCCTCCACCCTTGTGGATGGCTGGTGGCCCCCCTCTGGTGCTTTCTTCTCCCAATATTTTTATTAATTCCAAAATAAATCTCCGTAACTTTTTAGGACTTTTGGAGTTGTGCAGAATAGGTCTCTAACATGCTCCTTTTCGAGCCCAGAATTCTAGCTGCCGGCTTTCTCCCTCTTCATGTAAACCTTGTAAAATAAGAGAGAAAAGGCATAAGTATTGTGCTATAATGTGTAATAACAGCCCATAATTCAATAAGTATCGATATAAAAGCATGACGCAAAATGGACGTATCAACTCCCCCAAGCTTAGACCTCGCTTGTCCTCAAGCGAAAGCCGAAATCGAAAAATATGTCCACATGTTTAGAGATAGAGGTGTCGATAAAATAAAATACGGACATGAGGGCATCATGATCATCTTTAGAACAACAACATATATTGTCATATAATTTCTTATGCCAAAGTAACAATTCATTCACAAGGTAAAGTATGAATCAAAAACTTCATTGAAAACTAACAAACTATGATCTCAGTCATTGAAGCAATTGCAATTTATCATAACATCGGAAAGAGTCAATTTAAGAGCTTTTCAGCAAGTCCACATACTCAACTATCATTTAGTATTTCACAATTGCTAACACTCACGCGATACTTATGGGTTCAAAGCCTCAGTCGGACACAGAGAAACATAGGGGCTTATAGTTTCGCCTCCCAACCTTTTACCTCAAGGGTAATGTCAACAATAATATTTTATGATAACCTACATCCGAGTGGATATATATATATATATATATATATTTGTGTGTGTGTGTGTGTGTGGATCTTTCTCCAACACATAGTGCTTGCCAAAAGGAAAAGTGTAAAAAGGAAAGGTGAAGATCACCATGACTCTTGTATAAGGGTAGAAGATAAAAGTAAAAGATAGGCCCTTCGCAGAGGGAAGCAGAGGTTGTCATGCGCTTTTATGGTTGGATGCACAAAATCTTAATGCAAAAGAACGTCACTTTATATTGCCGCTTGTGATAAAGAACTTTATTATGCAGTCCGTCGCTTTTATTTCTTCCATATCACAAGTTTGTATAGAGCTTATTTTCTTCACACTAATATATCATACATATTTAGAGAGCAATTTTTATTGCTTGCACCGATGATAACTTACTTGAAGGATCTTACTCAATCCATAGGTAGGTATGGTGGACTCTCATGGCAAAACTGGGTTTAAGGGATATTTGGAAGCACAAGTAGTATCTCTACTTGGTGCAAAAGATTTGGCTAGCATAAGAGGGAAAAGCAAGCTCAACATGTTGGAGGATCCATGACAATATAACTTCTATCCGGATATAAGAAAACATAACCCATTATGTTGTCTTCCTTGTCCAACATCAATCTTTTAGCATGTCATATTTTAATGAGTGCTCACAATTACGAAATATGTCCAAGATAGTATATTTATATGTGAAGCCTCTCTTTCTTTATTACTTCCTATTAATTGGAACAATGACCAAAACTTGTTTGCCAACTCTCAACAAATTTTATTCATCATACTCTTTATATGTGAAGTCATTACTCTCCATAAGATCATTATATGATCTTTTTATTTCTTTTTATTCTTTCTCTTATTTTATTCCCTCAAGATTATAGCAAGAAAGCAAAACCCTCGACTCAAAACTACTCTTTATTATATATCTCACGGACTTGATTACATAGATAGATCTCGAAACAAAACTCAAAGGTAGATCATACTAAAAACTTTATTCTACTAGATCAAGATATAACCAAAAGGACCGAACTAAGAAAAACGATAAAAGTAGAGGTGTGATGGTGATACGATACCGGGGCACCTCCCCCAAGCTTGACAGTTTCCAAGGGGAGTGCTCATACCCATGTATTTATGTCTCTTTCTTCAGAGGTGGTGATGATGGAGTTGTTGATGTAGTAGGCTTGTCATCCATCTTCCAAGGCAGAGGCTCACCATCATAGAAAGATGAACGAGTCTCCGGGAACCTCAAATCTGCAGATCCTCTTAAATTTGTATTCATACTCACAGTTTTGGTTTTGTAGGTCATAGATCTGGGCTTGAAGATGCTCGATTTTCTCATGAAGCTTGAAGATGGCCTCCTCGATGTTCTTGGCATCCAGCTTGTGATTGCTGGTGAACTCCGTGATCATCAAGTTATTGGCGTTGAGTCCATGTTCCACCATCCCTTGACACTTGAAAACTTGCTGCTCCATTGCTTCGAGTCTTATCTCCACACTTCCGGTCTTCTTCAAGAGGTAAGTGACAAGCCTTTCCATAAACCATTTTATATGGAGACATACCCATAGGGTTTTTATAAGCAGTTCTATAAGACCATAATGCATCATCAAGTTTCTTTGACCAATTCTTTCTAGATCTATTAACAGTCTTTTGCAAAATCAATTTAATCTCTCTATTGCTCAATTCTACTTGACCACTAGACTGAGGGTGAAAAGGGGATGCAATGCTATGGTTGACATCATATTTAGCAAGCAATTTATGAAAAGCACCATGAATAAAATGTGAACCACCATCAGTCATTAAATATCTAGGGACTCCAAACCTCGGAAAAATAACTTCTTTAAGCATCTTAATAGAGGTGTTATGATCAACACTACTAGTTGGAATAGCTTCTACCCACTTAGTAACATAATCAACAGCAACTAAAATATGTGTATACCCATTAGAGGAAGGAAAAGGTCCCATATAATCAAAGCCCCAAACATCAAATGGTTCAATAACAAGTGAATAATTCATAGGCATTTCCTGACGTCTACTAATATTACCAATTCTTTGACATTCATCACAAGATAAGACAAACTTATGCGCATCCTTGAAGAGAGTAGGCCAATAAAACCAGATTGTAATACCTTCTGTGCAGTTCTATCTCCAGCGTGGTGTCCTCCGTAGGCCTCGGAGTGACACTTGCGTAGGATCTGTTCCTGTTCATGCTCAGGTACACAACGTCTAATAACACCATCTACTCCTTCTTTATAAAGGTGTGGGTCATCCCAAAAGTAATGTCCTAAATCATAGAAAACTTTTTCTTTTGCTGGTCTGTGAAGCTAGGTGGTATAAATTTAGCAATAATGTAATTAGCAGAACCAGCATACCATAGAGCACTACGAGAAGCATTAATGACAACTAGTTGTTCATCAGGAAAGCTATCATCAATAGGCAATGGGTCATAAAGAACATTTTCTAACCTAGACAAGTTGTCTCCAACGGGGTTCTCAACTCCCTTTCTATCAATAATATGCAAATCAAATTCTTGCAGCAAGAGAACCCATCTAATAAGTCTAGGTTTAGCATCTTTTTTCCATAAGATATTTAATAGCAGCATGATCAGTGTGAACAGTTACTTTGGAATCAACAATATAAGATCTGAACTTGTCACAAGCAAAAACAATTGCTAAAAATTCTTTTCCAGTAGTAGCATAATTTCTCCAGGCATTGTCTAGAGTTTTACTAGCATAATGAATAACATTCAATTTCTTATCAACTCTTTGCCCTAGAACAGCACCAACAACATAATCACTAGCATCACACATAATTTCAAAGGGTAAATTCCAATCAGGTGGTTGAACAATAGGTGCAGAAATCAAGGCTTTCTTAAGTATTTCAAATACTTCTACACAATCATCATAAAAAACAAAAGGAACATCTTTTTGCAAGAGATTAGTGAGATGCCTAGAAATTTTAGAGAAGTCTTTAATAAACCTTCTGTAGAAACCAGCATGACCAAGAAAACTACGAATACCTTTGATATCTTTAGGACACGTCATTTTTTCAATAGCATTAACTTTAGCTTTATCAACTTCAATACCTATTTCAGAAATTTTGTGTCCGAAGACAATACCTTCATTAACCATAAAGTGGCACTTCTCCCAATTCAACACAAGATTAGTTTTTTCACATCTCTGCAAAACTCGATCAAGGTTGCTTAAGCAATCATCAAAAGAAGTTCCGTAAACAGAGAAATCATCCATGAAAACCTCAACAATCTTTTCACAAGAGTCAGAGAATATAGCAATCATACATCTTTGAAAGGTAGCAGGTGCATTTCATAAACCAAAAGGCATACGTCTATAACCAAAAGTACCGAAAGGGCAAGTAAAAGTGGTCTTTTCTTGATCCTCTTTTGACACGGGTATTTGAGAAAAACCAGAATAACCATCTAGAAAGCAAAAATGTGTATGTTTGGATAGTCTTTCTAGCATTTGATCAATAAAAGGTAGAGGGTAATGATCTTTTCTAGTAGCTTTGTTTAGTTTGCGAAAATCAATTACCATTCTATAACCTGTAACAATTCTTTGCGGGATCAATTCATTCTTATCATTAGGAACAACAGTAATACTTCCCTTCTTAGGGCCACAATGAACGGGACTCACCCATCTACTATCAGCAATAGGATAAATTATACCTGCCTCCAGAAGCTTTAGTATTTCATTTCTTACCGCTTCTTTCATCTTGGGATTTAACCATCGTTGGTGATCAACAACTGGTTTAGCGTCAGGCTCCATATTAATTTTGTGCCGACATAGAGTGGGACTAATGCCCTTAAGATCATCAAGAGTATATCCAATAGCGGCACGGTGCTTCTTTGGAGTTTTCAATAATCTCTTTTCTTCATGCTCTGAAAGGTTAGCACTAATAATAACAGGATATATCTTCTTTTCATCAAGATAAGCATATTTCAAAGTATCAGGTAATTGTTTAAGCTCAAACACGGGATCACCCTTGGGTGGAGGAGGATCTCCATGGATTTCAACAGGAAAACTGTGTTTCAAAACAGGCCCTTGATTAAAGAATATTTCATCTAATTCCTTTCTTTCATTCATAAACATATCATTTTCATGGTCTAGCAAATATTGTTCTAAAGGAGCAGTAGGAGGCACGACAATAGAAGCAAGACCAATAATTTCATCCTTACTAGGCAGTTCTTTATCATGGGGTTGTCTACGAAATTTAGGGAAATTAAAATCATGAGACATATCCCCAAAACTTACAGTAACAATTTCTTTCTCACAATCAATCTTAGCATTAACAGTATTCAAGAAAGGTCTACCAAATATAATGGGACAAAAATGATCTTATGGGGAACCAAGAACAAGAAAATCAGTAGGGTATTTAATTTTCCCACACAAGACTTCAACATCTCTAACAATCCCAATTGGTGATATAGTATCTCTATTGGAAAGCTTAATAGTAACATCAACATCTTCTATCTCAACAGGTGCAATATCGTTCATAATTTCTTGTTATAAGGTAAAAGGAATTGCACTCACACTAGCACCACATCACATAAGCCATGATAACAATGATCTCCTATTTTAATAGAAACAACATGCATGCCAACAACAGGTCTATGTTTATCTTTAATATCGGGTTTAGCAATTCTAGCAGCTTCGTCACAGAAATAAATAACATGACCATCAATATTATCAACCAAGAGATCATTAACCATAGCAATACTAGGTTCAACTTTAATTTGTTCAGGGGGTGCAGGTGTTCCAGTATAACTCTTACGAACCACAGTTGAAGCTTTAGCATGATCCCTTATGTGACGCCCCCGATTCAATCGTACACTAATCATGCACGCAAATGTGTACGATCAAGATCAGGGACTCACGGGAAGATGTCACAACACAACTCTAAAACATAAAGAAGTCATACAAGCATCATAATACAAGCCGGGGCCTCGAGGGCTCGAATACAAGTGCTCGATCATAGACGAAGTCGGTGGAAGCAACAATATCTGAGTACGGACATAAGTTAAACAAGTTTGCCTTAAGAAGGCTAGCACAAACCGGGATACATGATCGAAGAGGAGCAGCCTCCTGCCTGGGATCCTCCTAACTACTCACAGTCGCCGCCGGGCCGGGCTGCACGTAGTAGTAGGCACCTCCAGTAGTAGTCGCCATCGACAAGTGGCGTCGCTCTGAGCTCCATCGTGCAGTCGCAGCAACCGGGTAAAGAAAGGGGAAAAGGGGGACAAGGCAACCGTGAGTACTCATCCAAAGTACTGCTAGCAAGGAGCTACACTACATATGCATGGATATATGTGTAAAGGGCCATATCGGTGGCCCGAATCGCAGAATGCCGTAATAAGAGGGATAGCTAATCACGTCGAAGACTACGCTCGGGCAAGATCCGCCTTGCAACATGTAGAAGAGAGTAGATCAAGTCCTCCAAGTAGCATCACATAGCAATAATCCTACCCGGCGATCCCTCCTCGTAACCCCCGAGAGAGAGAGCGACCACCGGGTTGTATCCGCACTTGGAAGGGTGTGTTTTATTAAGTATCCGGTTCTAGTTGTCATAAGGTCAAGGTACAACTCCAAGTCGTCACCTGTTACCAAGATCACGGCTATTCAATAGATTAACTTCACTGCAGGGTGCACCACATAACCCAACATGCTTGATCCCATTTGGCGGACACACTTTCCTGGGTCATGCCCGGCGCGGAAGATCAACACGCCGCAGCCCCACCTAGGCACAACAGAGAGGCCAACGCCGGTCTAAACCTAAGCGCACAGGGTGCGGGCCCATCGCCTTAGCACACACAAGACGCTATGTAGGGCGGCCGAAAGCGTAACTAGCCCTCTTAATACAAGAGCGGGCTTACGTTCCAATCCGGCCGCCGCTCGGTGTTGGCGTCACGAAGGCTTGGTGATACCACGACGCCGGGATACCCATAAATACTCCACGTATATGGTTAGTATGTGATAGACCAAATGGCGGAACTCGGATCAAATACCCGGATCTCGTTAAGCGTGTTAAGTATCCATGACGCCGACCGGGGCAGGCCCACCTCTCACCCGTAGTCTCAACCTGCCCCTGCCCGCTCCACAAGTAACAATGGGGCTGTCCGAACCTGTGCCCACCTCTACGAGGATGGAGCCACCGTCCTTTCAAATTTCCATCTCCTAACAAGATATCACGGGTAATGTAACAAAGGTAAAGTATATCAGATATGCCCGTGATCACCTCCTCAAGTGATCACAGCCCGATCAAAGAGTATAGCATGGCAGACGGACAAGAGTGTAGGGTCACCGATGGAACACTAGCATCCTATACTAAGCAAGAGGATAGCAGGTAAAGGTATCAACAATAGTAGCAAGGACAAGGCTATGCAGAAAGATAGGATTAATCGAAAGCGATAATATGCTACACTACTCTAATGCAAGCAAGATAGAGAAGAATAGGCGATATCTGGTGATCAAGGGGGGGGTCTTGCCTGGTTGCTCTGGCAAGAGAGAGGGGTCGTCGGCAACGTAGTCGATCGGGCACCAAAGAATGACGTCGATCTCAGTAGTCTACCGAGAGAAGAGGGGAAGAAACAATAAATATAATGCAAACATAAGCATGACGATGCATGACATGACAATGAGCGGTGCTAGGTGTGCCCTAACGCAAAGGGAGGTGATACGGTGAAGGGGAAAAACATCCGGGAAAGTATCCCCGGTGTTTCGCGTTTTCGGACAGATGAACCGGAGAGGGAAAGTTGCGAGTTCGATAGGTTAGGGATGCGTGGCGGACGAATGGGTTGCATATCCGGGTTCGTCTCGTCGTTCTGATCAACTTTCATGTACAAAGTTTTTCCATCCGAGTTACGGATTATTTTATATTAATTTTTAATGTTTTACTAATACTCTGGAATTAATTTAATTATCTAAATTCGAATTATCCAAAATAGTGGCATGTGATGTCAGCATGACACCATCCAGGCATCAGCGGTCAACCTCAGATAGTCCAGTCAACCACGACCCGATTGGGGTCCAGGGGTCGAGTCAAGATGTATTGAAGATTGATCAAATAATGTTGGTCAGCAGGTCATCGGGGCCCACATGTCATTGACTGTTTGTTAACAAATTAATTAAACAAATTTAATTAGTTTAGTTAAATGATTAGGTTAATTAAATACAATTAATTTAGTTAATTAATCTTTAATTAATTAATTAATATATTTTTAGTTATATATTTTTTCTCTTCTTTTTTTAAACGTTTAATAGGGGCAGGCCCACATGTCAATGGACCAGGGGGCCTTAGCGGATCGGGCGCTATGGGGCGGGTCGGGCGTTGTGGCGCCCGACTGGGCGTTCGCCCAGATCGCCGGGGCGAGGAGGCCCGGGGCATTTTGCAGGCGCGGGTGTCAGGACCCCGATTCCAAATCACATTGACCTAGCCGGTAACACCTCATATCACTTTGCGGCCTCACGCACGGTATTCCCACGGGTGTCGCCTTACCATGGCCCGGGACCGTTTGCGTCTTTTGGCTCACGTATATGACCGTGTCGCTAGCATCCACATGATAAAGAACCCGGGCCGACATGGCTAGTCGTGAACCCAAAGCGGCGCTTAACCTATGGGGACAGCATACATGAATCACATCGAGCATGTCGGTCATCAACGTATAAATTCGGGTACCTTTGGGCTATGAGGACTCCGGTATTCGGCTGTGAGCTAAGCGAGGACTCGAATAACACCAGCGTGACATTTCCCGAAGGAACGGACATAAGAACGTGAAACACATGCCGCCGATCAAGTGTCCAAGCGGTAGTCTTTGGGCTAGCAAGACTCCGTGAACCGGGCAGAAGCGGACTACTAACGCTCGTAAGCACGAGACTACATTTCCCCATATGAGAGGCTGCCAAGGATAAACAACTAGTTTGTCGGATCCCACACATACCAAGCATTTCAAACATACACACAATATGCTCAATATGTGTAGATACAACATGGCATCACAACATAACTCTCTGACTCAAATATTTATTCATTAGGCTCGAGGAGCGAGATATTACAAACATGGGTCTCATGACCCAACACTCCGAAACATACAAGTCAAGCACAAGCGGAAGCTAAACATGTCTGAGTACGTACAACTATAAATGAAATAAGGCTGAGAAGCTCGACTATCTACCAGATCCTGCCGAGGGCACAAGATCAGAAATGAGGTAACAAGCTAAACGTCAAGTCCAAGAGGAACTTGGTGAGACCGACGTCTCTCTGCAAAACATAAAATAGGCAAACGTGAGTACAATTGTACTCAAGAAGACTTACATCGTAACTAACTACATATGCATCATTATCAAAAGGGGTGGTGGAGTTTGACCGCAAAGCAAGCCAGCTTTGACTCGGTGGCTATCCTGAACTACGACTCGCAAGTAACTCTTTTGAGGTGGCGCTACGAGTCCACATATTCACCATATCAATACACCACTGTGGACCCGCTCCCGTCTCCCTCACGAGAACGCCATCCATAGCACTCACGCTTATCTTGCGCATTTTAGAGTATCCACTTTCACTTGTCTATGAACCGATATAGGCAACCAGAAGTCCTTCTCCGTGGACACGGCTATTCGAATAGATCATATTAACCCTGCAGGGGTGTACTTCTTCACACACGCTCTCACCACTTACCGCCGTTTACACGACATGTACTCGGCAACCTTCAAGCGGAAGCCCAACGTGGGTGTCGGCCATGTCCTACCTAAACACTCAAGTCCCTAGTCCAGGTTTATCGCCTATTCGGGTTCCATCCGCAGGGAGTCCGGCCGAGGTTTCCCATACAGCCCCGAACGATGTGTACAGGGTTCCCGAGACACCAAACGGGCGAATCGGTACACCGGGCCACGGTGCCTACCGCAACACAACCCACCTTTCACGGCCAGCACATGCGGCCCCCAAAGATGCTACTGAACACCGTAAACTACTTGCAACTCCCGGACTGAGGACAAGGGTGGTTAAGAAGCCGAGAGGGTCAATTAAGGATCCCAATGCGTGGTAGTAACTGTTTCATGGATCACAAACACAGAACTCGGTTCACGAGGACGGCTGCAATGAGACAACCCACCATGTACTCCTACATGGCCTCTCACCGCTACCTTTACCAAATCGTGTTCACACACTTAGCTCACACACGTGAGGACATGTTCACACACCTCCGATTCATTCCCGATGAATCGGACTGACTCAACTCTAAGCAGTAGTAAGCATGACAAACAAGCATGAATGAGTAGGCACAACATGGCTCAAGCAACTCCTACTCATGCTAGTGGGTTTCATCTAATTCTTTGTGGAATGACAGTCATGCAGAGGATAAAGGGGTTCAGCTACCGCAGCAAGTAACACATGAGTCGTTGTTGTCCTAATGCAGTAAAATAGAGCAGGAGCGAGAGAGTGGGATTATATCGGAATGAACAAGGGGGTTTTGCTTGCCTGGCACTTCTGAAGATAGTATAGTTCTTCATCGGTGTCATTGATCACATCGTTGAAACGCTGCCTATCGAGAGGGGCAATTACCGCAAACAAGAGAGAACACAATCAATGCAATGCACATTCACATGAATGACATGTCATGTTAAAGTACTGAATTCACCTAATGCAATATCTAGCCAAGTTAATTGAAGTGGAATTCAAACAAGAATAAATTCCAACTCCAAATGTTATTTCATAATTTGCCCTAATCATGATTCATCCTATTCGGTGAGGTTAACTTGTTCAATCATGCATGAAAGTGCCATAAACAGATTCTTCATATTTTTATGATCATTTTTCATATATAAATTATTTAATTTGGAGTTACAGATTAAAAGTTATGAATATTTGAAGTTTGGGGTATTTTCAAATTTCCTGAATTAAATTAAATCCAGAAAATCAATTATCACATCGACTGGCGTCGATGTGGCGTTAGTGGTCAACGGACATGACCGGTTCAAACCTCGATGGTGGGTCCAGCGTGTCGACATAATTAGCTTAACTAAAATTAATTAAAACTAATCCTAAATAGTTAATGTATGGGCCCCACCGCCATTGACTCGGGAGAGTCAACCAGGCCCACCCGTGGTCAAAGTCAAGTCGGCTGCCAGCGTTTAGTCAGCCGGGCGAGCGACGCCAGCGAGAGTGGTTTTGGCCACTCCGGCGACCAATGGGCCGCGGAGGGCATCTAGGAGGAGCTGGGGGCGAGCCGAAGCTCTTGGTGGAGTCGGTTGAGCTCGGGACGGTCGGAATCGGCGCCGGCGACGACCTAGGCGGCCGCCGGAGCTCGGGCGAGCTCGGGCTCGACGCTGCGGTGCACGAGCAAGCGGGCTGAGGCGCTAGTGGTGGCCTACGTGATGCGGTGAGTGTGATGGGCGCTAGCCCGGGACCAAATGGTCACCGGAGCAGCGCCGGCGACGAGCGCGGCGGAGGTGAGCTTCGGCTTCAATGGCGGCGGCTGCTACGAGGCGAGAATGACGCGGGGAAGGGAGGGGATCGACGCAGTAGCTCACAGCGCGTCCGGTGGTGTCGTCGGCGAGGTCGGGGACGGTCCGGAGCCGACGAATCGGGCGACGGCGACCGGCGGGTCCGCGGAGGGGAAAAACGACGGGGCGGCGCCTCGGGGCTTCTCCGGTCGCGTGTGACGGCGGGGAGGGCGAGGATGGAGTGGCGGAGCTTGTGGGCTGGTCCGGGGAGCGAGGGAGGGCCTGTGGCGCGGTGGTGGCGAAGCGGCGGCGACAGCTCCGCTCGGTGGGAGAGGAGGGAGCCAGGAGGGGACGAGGCCACCGTGAGGGAGAGAGAGGTCGAGGTGCGTGGCGGCGCATGGAGGCGTCAGGGGAGGAGGAGGCAGCTGGGCAGGAGGAGGTGGCCGGCGTGTGGCCACGCTGGGGCACGCGCCTCGCCATCTTGGCGCGAGGAGGAAGGCGACAGGAGCCAGCGGTGGTGGGGCTGGGCACTGGAGCTGGGCAGTTGGTGGGGCGCCTGTAAGTCCAGGTAAGATTCTCTCTCTTTCTTTTTCTATTTATTTCAGTTTTCTATTACTCTGTAATTTCCAGGGCTTTATTAAAAATACTAATACTACCCCAAAAATCATGGAACTTGCTCAGGCCTACTGTTTGGAAAATATCCAACAGCAAACATTTAAGTTTATGATTATTTGAGCATTTAAATTATTTATTAGCATTTAAATGCCCAAATGCAAATAATTTATGAATTAATCCAGTGACCAAATATGACATGAAAAATGTGCAGCACCTCTGGTTCTGGTTTAAAGCATTTTTCCAAAAATGATGAACATTTTCTAAAGCCATTAGAAATCACTGAAAAATATTTTTGGTTGAGCCTATTTGAATTCCTTTAATGCTAGGGTTTAGGCAATCCCCATTTCAAACTTCATGAAAATTAAACATGATGCATGGATGCAATGCCACTAGTTACAAGCAAGCTCTAGGGCTGTGACAGCGGGTGCCGACGAAGCCACAACGGGGCGAGGCGTTGGGCGCAGCCAGCGCGCGGACTGCACACGGCCAGGGGCGGGACGGAGCGGGAGCAGATGGGCGAGGTGCGCGGTCCAGGCACGTCGTGGGGAAGGAGGCATGGCGCAACCACGAGTCAGGCAGGCGTGGCGGAGGAGGCCGCGACGGAGGCAGGAGTGGCGCGAGGCGCGAGGGGCCGTGGAGTCGGCGACAAGTGGCGCCGGGCGCTGATCGGTCGAGCTCTCTGTTGAGAATCGGACGAGGCCCGTGCGTGAGGGGCCTTGACCATGCGTGGCTAACGCGAAGCAGACGGCGACCGGGCGCGAGCACGCGTGTGTTCATGGGGACGGGAAAGAAGGAGGAGATCGTGGCTCACGGGCGGGGTAGGGTTCGGGCAATGGTGGGGGGGGAGGACGACGGCGACGACCCGGCGGAGAGGAGGCAGGCCGGTGAGGAGGAGGAGGCAGTCCGGCGGGGAAGCTCCGGGCGGCGGCGACGGCGGGGTTCGATCCGAGCGGCGGCGTTGGGGACGGGATCGGGCCCTCCCGATCCGAGATCCAACGAGAGGGGAGATATTTCGGGAGAGGAGTGGGGGTGTCGGTGGGATGAGTGGGGAGTGGGGAGGTTTATGGGGGTGCGGGGTGGGCGGCTGGTGGGTCGTGGCCCGATTGAGCCGTGGCTTTCTTGGTAGGAGCCGAGGGGTTTCTTTTCTTCTTTTTTGTTTGTTTTTCTCTTTTGTATTAATTCAGTTTAAAATATTTATGCATTTTATAAAGCTGTGTCCTCTACACCATAATTATCTATGTAATATTTAGTACAAATCAAACATTTTTATTTTAATGTTTGAAAACTTTTATTGTTTGCCTTTAATTAAATTTTGAATTTGTTTCGGTTTTGAATTATCTAGGGTTTATCAACAGTAACCGAGGTGACGTGGCATCATTAGCGGGGGATCACTGTAGCTTAGTTATCCGGGCGTCACAATTCTCCTCCACTACAAGAAATCTCGTCCCGAGATTTAAGAGGTAGTGAAACGGGGGAAGGTTTGGTAACGAATCTAGCGGGTCTTCTCATGCTGGCTTGCTCTTCTCGAAGAGGCCGGTCCAATACATTGATGTCTTCATTTCTCTGCTTCAGGTCATCATGATGAAGTCGGCGTCCTTCCTTCAGGAACTCCACCGTACTTACGAAAGAATAAAGGGTGGGCATTCTGGGAGAACGGACCTCGGCAAGGTTGACTATCGGGTCGACAACATCGAGGAAGGTGGCGGAAAGTAACTCTTGAGTCGAAACTTAAGAAAATATCGAGAGCAAAGTAAGGAGGTATTCTAGGAAGTTTCGAGCGGGTAGGCAATCGTTCGATGCCTGTTATAGGGCGTGAAGTGTCAAAGCAACAGGAACAAGTATTGTGTCTGATATCAGACCTGAAGGTGGCTCGTGAATTACATGCGAGGCCACGCACGAGGAACAACCTTGGGAACATGGGGTGTACAGGAGAGTCAGGTTTCGATCCTGTGGAACTGTGGGTTATGGGCCCACCATGGGGGTTATAAGTAGGGAGGGCGAAGACGTCTTGCGTGATCATGCAAGCAAGGTATGTCAGAGGGTAGCCTGTCAGTTATGTCGGCAACAACATCGATACCAAGGGCGAGGGACGAAGAGAACCATTTCCTGCTCGTTGAACGAGGCGGCCCAATAGGCAAAGTTCTCGTCCATCGGTGGTGACCGGAATGCTATCGACAATTTCAACGGGGTCTTACTGACACGGTTGTACACCAAGGTGTTTTCACAAGCAGGGAATTATTACTGCCTATATCACATAGATCATAGAAAGGGTTTAAACAAACCAATGGAAAGGGAAAAGTGTCTATCAGATTTAATCAGAACAATGGAAAGAAAAATGTGTTTAAATACATAATTCAGGGGTATATCCTTTCCAAGGGCAAATAGAGCATGATATCCATGCCATGATATAAAGTAGAAAACCCTTTTAGGCAAGGGGAGAGAAATTTCATGACATTACCCATACAATGGTGATTGGATAATCGAGCAGGAAACATTTAGCATTGGGCTTGAAATGTTCTTATTGAAAATCGGAGTACCACAGGCATGCTTCGAGATAGCATTGACATGGTCATCAGGTGAAGATCAGACTTTGGAAACACAAAGGATCCATCAGGAACAACTTATAGAATAAGTCTTACAATTTCCTCACGGAAGAATGACTAACACTGCTAAAAGGAAGAACTATAACATTAGGTCCTCCGGCCAGGGGTGCTGGGCATGACATCACCTTACCGGGTCATAAAAGACCAGTGTTATAACTCTTGGAATTATGTTCCAACCATCATATCCGACCGAGATTCAAATCTGATTGGTGTCAGGATAACTCAGACTTAAGATGCCTGAGAAGAAAGGTGCAACACAAATTGTCGAGATGGCATTGTAAGATTCTCAGGAAATGAACTAGGGGGCGAGTTTCAACTCAAGAGTTCATCATTTAAACCAAAGAGAGGATGACGGGGTAGCTAATGGAGTCAGTAACAATCCTTGAGATTTCCAAAAAGGTGGATTTCCACAATTATGTGAACAAGGAGATAGCATTTGTAAGATCAAATGGTATAATGATGTATGCTCGAGGAAAACATACACAATTAAACATTGGTTGAAAGGTGCACCCGAAATATGGGCTGGGTTGCACGGTCAACATTGGAATGGTGATTCAATAATCAATAGTCTAAGAATGAACGGTCGACCATTAACTTCAAAGCAATATGGTTGCTAGAAGGGCGGCATCCAAACAGCACCGCTCACTTGTTGGTACCACAGTTGGAATCAACACGAGGACCCAAGAAGAATGGTGATGGTGAGAAGTATCACCATACCAAGAATTCTTAAGAGGTGGTGAAATTCCCATGACATTCTTGACATAAAAGGTGGTAATATTACAAGGTAAAGAAGAACAATGCTGGGTAGCAAGGAACTCAAGGTATAACCCAAAACACGAACAAGTTTGTGTTGAACGGAGGGCAATAAAGTGGTCGATGATAACACGAAACATCGAGGGGCAAGGATGGTATTACTCATCAAGAATTCGATATATATCTTGGTAGAGCTTAGGATGTTGATGACGATCACGACATAGTTGTCGAGAGATTTCATGAAGATGTAATCGGTCGGCGATGACATCAAGTCAATAGGAATGATGAAGCGAAAGGTTATTGGAACCACGGGTACAACACAAACTCGAAATCTAGCTTGTTGTTCAATGAGAAATGATATGACGAGGAAGATCGACGTAAGCTTAGCTATCGTCGCAAATTGGTGCTCCGAGAATAAGGACAAGGTAGCACAGTTAGAATCATCACGACAATGATATAGCCAAACAGGCTAGGAATGGCGTGATCGGGTACAAACTCATACTTATAGAAGCTTCTTGAAGAGTTGTTGAACCGTAGAGCGGACTCGGTTCGATTATCGGTGTCTTTGAGTGTTTAATAACTCGAGAGCCCGTGAAAATTGGAATCGATGGGAAGGTAGCACTTGATGAAGAACTCATAAGAAGTTATGCAGTTCCATGATAATCTCGAGATACCGAGGGGTAATACTCGACACAAGATCAAAGTAAAGGTTGGACTGGTGTATTGATCCATAGAAGACAATTGTTTTAACTTGTCCGAGAAATGGAATCAAAGAAGAACAATCATGGTCGGAACCACGGTTGCAAGGGATCAATTCACGGATACCATATGTTAGCTATCAAGGAAATAGTTATTATTACAAGAAGCTTCCATGATAGGATATACATCGCGTCCATGGGCATGAACACAAAGTTCAAGGTCGACTCCCACTTCCTCAATGCATAATCTTCCATTCACCTCTCATATTTGAAGATGACATTAGTTGTTGAAAGTTTTACCGGTGCAATACCAGATAAGTATGACTCGTGAAATCTTTCGGGTTCACACCGATGAGGGAAGGCGTTGGTTCAATCCCATCGTGGCTTCTTACGAACATATACCATAAGCCTCAAGAGTAAATATCACCCATTTCGAAAGAAGAGCATGGTTGACAAAAGGAAAGGATACAATTTACCAAAGGCATTATGTATCGGAGAAAGAACTCACAAAGTGATTAATTATGAAGGACAACTTTGTCGGGATAATAATCCAAAAGTGGATATGGCGATCCACAATGGGGCTGATATGAGTATCGATACCCAATCGAGGAAGAAAGATTGCAAATGCATCGGTTTATAGAACATCTGAATAGTTCAACGCTTAATTAGCAAAGTAATTATGATTTTCAAATCAAGGGATCATGAGCAAATGCTCGATCAAGGATGGATAAGCTGAATAGACTTAGGGGTACAATCGACGGCAATTTGATTGGTCGATAGCCAGCTCATGTTTAAAATGACGTCTAAGCCGGAAGGATGAACTCTAGGATCTGTTTGAGGATTGCGAGCATTCGCAACAAATCGAATCAATGGACTCAAAATGATAATGACAATGGATGCCAACAAGATTACTAGACTTATGGGATTAACCATAATGCAAGTAATCAAGAATTTCGAGAGCAATAGGATGCTCGTGGATTTTGAAAAGATCGAATGGTTTTTCGAGGATTGGTGACATACATGAATCAAGCTGAGGATGAGCGGATATTCGGTAAGTGCGAGAAATTATCCGTAGGGGTATTCATGTAGCAAAGAACTGCAAGGCAATAGGCGCAAAGTATTCTCGGAACATTAGAGAGAATTTCGGGGTATCTTGTAATAACAAGATTAACTGGGAATAAAAGTAAGAACGACAGGCGTAAGTATTTATCCATAGGGATGTTTCAGTGGTAGGGAATTACAAAAGCGACAGGCACAAGGTCTCGATAGAATATCAGAGAGTTCTTCTGGTTCACGGAGCAATCACCTGTAGTGAGGGGTTCTCCGGGAGGAAGTAGTAACGAGATCCTAAAGTTAGATTTTAGTAAAAATCGTTTAACCCGAATAGAAGAGAGTTCAGAATCCTAGAGTAAAGATCGAGGAGTAAAAGATCCTAATACCACCCAATGGCGACATGGGCCCATGGGCCGCACAGCCATGTTAGTAAAAGTTTTCCAATGTCTAGACTCAACTTTGGCCAAGGAGTTGGAAAGGGGGATTCCTACAGGCAGTCGGCTCTGATACCAACTTGTGACACCCCCGATTCAATCGTACACTATTCATGCACGCAAATGTGTACGATCAAGATCAGGGACTCACGGGAAGATATCACAACACAACTCTAAAACATAAATAAGTCATACAAGCATCATAATACAAGCCAGGGCCTCGAGGGCTCGAATACAAGTGCTTTCGATCATAGGCGAAGTCAATGGAAGCAACAATATCTGATACAGACATAAGTTAAACAAGTTTGCCTTAAGAAGGCTGGCACAAAGCGGGATACAGATCGAAAGAGGCGCGGGCCTCCTGCCTAGGATCCTCCTAACTACTCCTGGTCGTCAGCGGGCTGCACGTAGTAGTAGGCACCTCCGGTGTAGTAGTCATCATCGACGGTGGCGTCTGGCTCCTGGGCTCCATCGTGCAGTCGCAAGAACCGTAAAGAAAGGGGAAAAGGGGGACAAGGCAACCGTGAGTACTCATCCAAAGTACTGCCAGCAAGGAGCTACACTACATATGCATGGATATATGTGTAAAGGGCCATATCGATGGGTGAACTGCAGAATGCCGTAATAAGAGGAATAGCTAATCCTGTCGAAGACTACGCTTCTGGCAGCCTCCGTCTTGCAACATGTAGAAGAGAGTAGAATGAAGTCCTCCAAGTAGCATCACATAGCAATAATCCTACCCGGCGATCCCCTCCTCGTAACCCTGAGAGAGAGCAACCACCGGGTTGTATCTGGCACTTGGAAGGGTGTGTTTTATTAAGTATCCGGCTCTAGTTGTCATAAGGTCAAGGTACAACTCCAAGTCGTCACATTACCGAAGATCACGGCTATTCGAATAGATTAACTTCCTGCGGTGCACCACATAACCCAACACGCTTGATCCCATTTGGCGGACACACTTTCTGGGTCATGCCCGCCGCGGAAGATCAACACGTCGCAACCCCACCTAGGCACAACAGAGAGGCCAAGACGCCGGTCTAAACCTAAGCGCCGCAGTGCAGGCCCATCGCCCTTAGCACACCTGCACGTTGCAAGGGCGGCCGAAAGCAGAACTAGCCCCCTTAATACAAGAGCAGGCTTACGTTCCAATCCGGCGCGTGCCGCTCAGTCGTTGGCGTCATGAAGGCTTCGGCTGATACCCCGACGCCGGGATACCCATAACTACTCCCGCGTAGATGGTTAGTGCGTATAGACCAAATGGCCAGACTCAGATCAAATACCCAGATCTCGTTAAACGTTTTAAGTATCCGCGAACACCGACCAGGGCCAGGCCCACCTCTCACCCAGGTAGTCTCAACCTGCCCTACCGCTCCGCCACAAGTAACAGTCGGGGGCCGTCGGGAACCCAGGCCCACCTCTACCGAGATGGAGCCACCTGTCCTTTCAGCCCCATCTCCTAACAACAAGATCACGGGTAATGTAACGGTGTAAAGTATATCATATATGCCCGTGATCACCTCCGAAGTGATCACAGCCCGATATTATAGCATGGCGGGGCGGACAAGAGTGTAGGGTCACCGATGGAACACTAGCATCCTATACTAAGCGGTAGGATAGCGGTAAAGGTATCAACAATAGTAGCAAGGACGGGCTATGCAGCGGATAGGATTAATCGAAAGCGATAACATGCTACACTACTCTAATGCAAGCAGTATAGAGAAGAATAGGCGATATCTGGTGATCAAGGGGGGGGGGGTCTTGCCTGGTTGCTCTGGCAAGAGAGAGGGGTCGTCGGCAACGTAGTCGATCGGGGCACCAGCAGCGGCGTCAGTCTCGTAGTCTACCGGAGAGAAGAGGGGGAAGAAACAATAAATATAATGCAAACATAAGCATGACGATGCATGACATGACAATGAGCGGTGCTAGGTGTGCCCTAACGCAGTAGGAGGTGATACCGGCGAAGGGGAAAAACATCCGTGAAAGTATCCCCGATGTTTCACGTTTTCGGACAGATGAACCGGAGGGGGAAAGTTGCGAGTTCGATAGGTTAGGGATGCGTGGCGGACGAACGGGTTGCGTATCCGGGTTCGTCTCGTCGTTCTGATCAACTTTGATGTACGAAGTTTTTCCATCCGAGTTACATATTATTTTATATTAATTTTTAATGTTTTACTAATACTCTGGAATTAATTTAATTATCTAAATTCGAATTATCCAAAACAGTGGCCTGTGATGTCAGCATGACACCATCCGAACATCGGTGATCAACCTCGGATAGTCGAGTCAACCACGACCCGGTGGGGTCCAGGCTGAGTCGGCATGTACAGTTAGCAGTTGACGGTCGATGTTGGCCGGTCAGCAGCGAAGTCATCGGGGCCCACATGTCATTGACTGTTTGTTAACAAATTAATTAAACAAATTTAATTAGTTTAGTTAAATGATTAGGTTAATTAAATACAATTAATTTAGTTAATTAATCTTTTAATTAATTATTAATTTATATATTTTTAGTTTTATATTTTTTCTCTTCTTTTTTTAAACGTTTAATAGGGGCAGGCCCCACATGTCAATGGACCAGTGGGCCTTAGTGGATCGGGCGCTACGGGGCGGGTCGGGCGTTCTTGGCGCCCGTGGCGTTCGCCGAGATCGCCGAGGCGAGGCCCGGGCATTTTGCGGCGCGGTGCCAGCGAGGCTACTTGCGGGCTAGGCGTAGCCACTGGACCTGACACAGGCGGGCGGAGGCGGGAGCAGATGGGCGCGCGGTCCAGAACGTCGTGGGGAAGCGAGGCATGGCGCGCAGTCAGGCGGTCGTGGCGGAGGGAGGCCGCGAGGCGGGAGTGGCGCTTGGCGCGAGGCCGTGGGTGCGGCGGCAATGGCGCCGGAGCGTGGTCGGTCGAGCTCTCTGTTGAGAATCGGGACGAGGCCCGTGCGTGAGGGGGCGCGGCCGTGCGTGGCTAACGTGAGCGAGAGGCGACCGGGCGCGAGCACGCGATGTGTTCATGGGGACGGGGAAAGAAGGAGGAGATCGTGGCTCACGGCGGGGGTATGGTTCGGGGCAATGGTGGTCGGGGAGGACGACGACGACGACCCGGCGGAGAGGAGGCAGGCCGGTGAGGAGGAGGAGGCAGTCCGGCGGGGAAGCTCCGGGCGGCGGCGACGGCGGGGTTCGATCCGAGCGGCGGCGTCGGGGACGGGATCGGGCCCTCCCGATCCAGATCCAACGAGAGAGGGGGGAGATATTTCGGGGGAGAGGAGTGGGGGGTGTCGGTGGGATGAGTGGGGAGTGGGGGAGGTTTATGGGGGTGCGGGGTGGGCCGGCCTGGTGGGTCGTGGCCCAGTTGAGCCGGTGGCCTGCTGGGCCGGAGCCCCGGGGGGTTTCTTTTCTTTTTTTTGTTTGTTTTTCTCTTTTGTATTAATTCAGTCCTCTACACCATAATTATCTATGTAATATTTAGTACAAATCGAACATTTTTATTTTAATGTTTGAAAACTTTTATTGTTTGCCTTTAATTAAATTTTGAATTTGTTTTGGTTTTGAATTATCTAGGGTTTATCAACAGTAACCGAGGTGACGTGGCATCATTAGCGCGGGATCACTGTAGCTTAGTTATCCGGGCGTCACACCTTATTCTAGCAGGAAAGGGTGGTTTCTCAATATAAGTAGAAGGAACAACAGGATCAACATTATAATTAAAGTTTCTTCTTCAACTTTAATAGGTTCTACTACTTTAACTTGAATGGGAGGATGATATTTAAAACACTTCTCCTTAGGGAGATCAACATGAGTAGCAAATGATTCACAGAAATAAGCTACTATCTCAGGGTCAAGTCCATATTTAGTGCTAAATTCACGAAAAGCATCGGTATCCATAAAAGATTTAACACAATCAAACTTAACATTTATACCTAACTCATTACCTTCGGCGAGTTGCCAATCTTCAGAGTTGCATTTAATTCTTTCCAATAAATCCCATTTGAATTCAGTAGTCTTCTTCATAAAAGAACTAGTACAAGAAGTATCGAGCATGAATTGATCATTACGAGAAAGCCGAGCATAAAAATTCCAAATAATAATTTCTCTTGAGAGCTCATGATTGGGGCATGAATATAACATTGACTTAAGCCTCCCCCAAGCTTGAGCGATACTTTCTCCTTCACGAGGCCAAAAATTATATACATAATTCCGATCGCGATGAACCAGATGCATAGGATAAAACTTCTGATGAAATTCCAATTTCAATCGGTTGTTGTTCCATGATCCAATATCATCACATAGCCTGTACCATGTCAATGACTTTCCCTTAAAAGATAAAGGGAATACCTTCTTCTTGACTTCATCCTCAGGCAAACCTACAAGCTTAAATAATCCACAAACTTCATCCACATAGATTAGGTGCATGTCAGGATGTAATGTTCCGTCTCCTACATAAGGATTAGCTAGCAGTCTCTCTATCATACCCGAAGGAATTTCATAATAAATATTTTCAATAGGTTCAGTAGGTTGAGGGGAAACTCTTTGCTCTTCCGGTCGGGGTGAAGATACCCTGAACAAACCCCTCAAAGGATTATTTTCCATAGCAACAAGTGACAGTAAATTTCAGCACGTAATATAAATGTTTCCTTACCAAATTCCACTCACCAAAGGCGCTTCACTCCCCGGCAACGGCGCCAGAAAAGAGTCTTGATGACCCACAAGTATATGGGATCTATCACAGTCCTTTTGATAAGTAAGAGTGCCGAACCCAACGAGGAGCAGAAGGAAATGACAAGCGGTTTTCAGCAAGGTATTCTCTGCAAGCACTCAAATTATCGGTAACAGATAGTTGTGTGATAAGATAATTCATAATGGGTAACAAGTAACAAAATTAACTAAGGTGCAGCAAGGTGGCCCAATCCTTTTTGTAGCAAAGGACAAGTCTGGACGAACTCTTATATAAAGCAAAGCGCTCCCGAGGACACATGGGAATTACTGTCAAGCTAGTTTTCATCATGCTCATATGATTCGCGTTCGTTACTTTGATAATTTGATTGTTGGGGAACATAGTAATAATTCAAAAAAATTCCTACGTGTTACCAAGATCAATCTAGGATATACTAGCAACGAGAGAGAGGGAGTGCATATTAATACCCTTGAAGATCGCTAAGTGGAAGCGTTACAAGAACACGGTTGATGGATCATACTCGCGGCGATTCAAACCATGGAAGATCCGATCTAGCGCCGAACAGACGGCGCCTCCGTGTTCAACACGCGTACAGCTTGGGGATGTCTCCTCCTTCTTGATCCAGCAAGGGGAGAGGATAAGTTGAGGGAGAACTCCAGCAGCACGACGGCGTGGTGGTGATGGAGCTCGTGGTTCTCCAGTAGAGCTTTGCTAAGAAGTACAGAGGAGGAGGAACAGTTTGAGGAGGAGAGGGCTGCGCCAGGGGAAGGGTCACGACTGCCCTCCCAGCCCCTCACTATATATAGGGGGAAGGGGAGAGGGGGAGGCGCCCTAGGGTTTCCCCTAGGGGGCGGCGGCCAGGGCAGATTGGATCTCCCTAGGAAAACCCTAGGGAGACTTGCCCCCAAGCCAAGCCAGGTGGAGGCTTGCCTCCCAAGTCAGGTGGGCTGGTTTGCCCCCTCCCCTTGGCCCATGAGGCCCTCCAACACTTGTCGGGCCCCCCGAAACACCTTTCGGTCATGCTGGCCATAGCCTGGTACCCCCGGAACACTTCCGGACTCCAATACCCTTCGTCCAATATATCGATCTTCACCTCCCGACCATTCCGGAACTCCTCGTGACATACGGGATCTCATCTGGGACTCCGAACTACCTTCGATAACCACATACAATTTCCCATAACAACTTTAGCATCACCAAACCTTAAGTGTGTAGACCCTTCAGGTTTGGGAACCATGCAGACATGACTGAGACGTTCTCTGGCCAATAACCAACAGCCGGATCTGGATACCCATGTTGGCTCCCACATGTTCCACGATGATCTCATCGGATGAACCACGATGTCGGGGATTCATTCAATCCTGTATACAATTCCCTTTGTCTATCGGTATGTTACTTGCCCGAGATTCGATCGTCGGTATCCCTATACCTTGTTCAATCTCGTTACCGGCAAGTCTCTTTACTCGTTTCGTAACGCATGATACCGCGACTAACTCCTTAGTCACATTGAGCTCATTATGATGATGCATTACCGAGTGGGCCCAGAGATACCTCTTCGTCATACGGAGTGACAAATCCCAGTCTTGATTCGTGCCAACCCAACAGACACTTTCGGAGATACCTGTAGTGCACCTTTATAGTCACCCAGTTATGTTGTGATGTTTGATACACCCAAAGCATTCCTACGGCATCCGGGAGTTTCCCAATCTCATGGTCTAAGGAAAAGATACTTAACGTTAGAAAATCTCTAGCAAACGAACTACACGATCTTGTGCTATGCTTAGGATTGGGTCTTGTCCATCACATCATTCTCCTAATGATGTGATCCCGTTATGAACGACATCCAATGTCCATGGTCAGGAAACCATAATCATCTATTGATCAACGAGCTAGTCAACTAGAGGCTTACTAGGGACATGTTGTGGTCTATGTATTCACACATGTATTGCGGTTTTCAGTTAATACAAATATAGCATGAACAATAGACAATTATCATGAACAAGGAAATATAATAATAACCATTTTATTATTGCCTCTAGGGCATATTTCCAACAGTCTCCCACTTGCATTAGAGTCAATAATCTAGTTCACATCGCCATGTGATTAACACTCACAGTTCACATTGCCATGTGACTAACACCCAAAGAGTTTGCTAGAGTCAATAATCTAGTTCACATTGCCATGTGATTAACACCCAAGAGTTTACTAGAGTCAATAATCTAGTTCACATCACCATGTGATTAACACTCAATGAGTTCTAGGGTTTGATCATGTTATGCTTACGAGAGAGGTTTTAGTCAACGGGTTTCCAACATTCAGATCCGTGTGTTCTTTGCAAATCTTTATTTCATATTGTAGATGTTGCTACTATGCTCCACTTGGAGATATTCCACATGGTTGCTCCATTATACGTATCCGGTTTTCTACTCAGAGTCATCCGGATAGGTGTTAAAGCTTGCATCGACATAACTCTTTATGCCGAACTCTTCATCACCTCCATAATTGAGAAACATTTCCTTATTCCCAAGGACAATTTTGACCGCTGCCCAATGATCCACTCCTAGATCACTCTTATACCCCCTTTCTAGACACGTGGCAAGGCACATCGCGGTACACGGCATGGCATATCGTATAGAGCCTATGGCTAAGGCATAGGGGACAACTTTCATCCTTTCTCTTTCTTCTGCCGTGGTCGAGTTTCAAGTCTTAACTTCACACCTTACAACACAGGCAAGAACTCCTTCTTTGACTGATCCATCTTGAACTCTATCATGTCAAGGTATGTGCTCTGTGAAAGTCTTATCAGGCGTCTTGATCTATCTCTATAGATCTTGATACCCAACACGTAAGCAGTTTTACACAAGTCTTCCTTTGAAAAACTCCATTCAAACAAGCCTTTATGCTTTCCAGAAATTCTACATCATTTCTGATCAATAATATGTCATCCACATATACTTATCAAAAATGTTGTAGTGCTCCCACTCACTTTCTTGCAAATACAAGTTTCTTGCAAACTTTGTATAAACCCAAAAACTTTGATCACCTCATCAAGGCGTACATTCCAACTCCGAGATGCTCGCTCTAATCCATAGAAGGATCGCTAGAGCTTGCATACCTTTTAGCATCCTTAGGATCGACAAAACCTTCTGGTTGTATCACATACAGCCTTTCCTCACGGAAACCGTCAAGGAACCTTTGTCTTGACATCCATCTACCAGATTTCGTAAATGAAAATGCAGCAACTGCTAACAAAATTCTAACAGACTTTAGCATCGCTATGATTGAGAGAGTCTCATCACAGTCAACTCCTTGAACTTGTCGGAAACTTCTTTGAGACAAGTCGAGCTTCACAAATGGTGATATTACCATCAGCGCCTGTCTTCTTCTTAAAGATCCATTTATTCTCAATGGCTTGCCGATCTTCGGGCAAGTCCACCAAAGTCCATACTTTGTTCTCATTCATGGATCCTATCTCGGAATTCATGGCTCCTAGCCATTTGTAGGAATCCGGGCCCACCATCATTTCTCCATAGCTCATAGGTTCATCGTTGTCTAACAACATGACCTTTAAGACAGGGTTACTACTTAGAAGGTGTACTCACCCTTGTCAACCTACGATATTCGATAGTAACTTGATCTGAAGCTTCATGATCATCATCATTTGCTTTCTCTTCAACTGACGTAGGTGCCACAGAAACATCTTTCTGTGCTATGCTACTCTCTGGTTGAAGTAAAGGTTCAACAACCTCATCAAGTTCTATCTTCCTCCCACTCAATTCTTTCGAAAGAAACTCTTTCTTGAGAAAGGACCTTTTCAAAGCGACAAACACTTTGCCCTTAGATCTGAGATAGAAGGTATACCCAATCATATTCTTTGGTATTCTATGAAGACACAATTGTCCGCTTTGGGCTCGAGCTTTTCTGGCTAAAGTCTTTCGACATAAGCATCATAGCCCCAAACCTTAAGAAACGACAACTTAGGTTTCTTGCCAAACCATAGTTCATACGGTGTTGTCTCCACAAACTTACATGGTGTCCTATTTAAAGTGAATGTAATTGTCTCTAATGCATAACCCCAAAAATGATAGCGGTAGATCGGTAAGAGACATCATAGATCGCACCATATCCAATAGAGTACGATTATGACGTTCATGTTGGAAATATGCCCTAGAGGAAATAATAAAATGGTTATTATTATATTTCCTTGTTCATGATAATTGTCTATTGTTCATGCTATAATTGTATTAACCGGAGACCATAATACATGTGTGAATACGCAGACCACAATATGTCCCTAGTAAGCGTCTAGTTGACTAGCTCGCTGATCAATAGATGGTTAAGGTTTCCTGACCATGGACATTGGATGTCGTTGATAACGGGATCACATCATTAGGAGAATGATGTGATGGACAAGACCCAATCCTAAGCATAGCACAAGATCGTGTAGTTAAATGCGCTAAAGCTTTTCTAATGTCAAGTATCATTTCCTTAGACCATGAGATTGTGCAACTCCCGGGTACCGTAGGAATGCTTTGGGTGTGCCAAATGTCACAACGTAACTGGATGGCTATAAAGGCAGACTACGGGTATCTCCAAAAGTGTTTGTTGGGTTGGCACGAATCGAGACTGGGATTTGTCACTCCGTGTGACGGAGAGGTATCTCTGGGCCCACTCGGTAGGACATCATCATAATGAGCTCAATGTGACCAAAGAGTTGATCACGGGATGATGTGTTATGGAATGAGTAAAAGTGACTTGCCGGTAATGAGATTGAACGAGGTATTGGGATACCGACGATCGAATCTCGGGCAAGTAACGTATCGATTGACAAAGGGAATTGTATACATGATTGATTGAATCCCCGACATCGTGGTTCATCCGATGAGATCATCGTGGAACATGTGGGAGCCAACATGGGTATCCAGATCCCGCTGTTGGTTATTGGCCAGAGAGCTGTCTCGGTCATTTCTGCATGATTCCCGAACCCGTAGGGTCTACACACTAAGGTTCAGTGACGCTAGAGTTGTTATGGGAATTAGTGTGCAGTTACCGAATGTTGTTCGGAGTCCCGGATGAGATCCCGAACATCACGAGGAGTTCTAGAATGGTCCAGAGGTAAAGATTTATATATGGGACGTCCTATTTTGGCCATCGGAAAATGTTCGGGATTTTTTGGTATTGTACCGGGAAGGTTCTTGAAAGGATCAAGAAGAGGTGTCTAGAGGGGGGGGGGGTGATTAGACACTAAGTACCAAAAGTTGCAGTTTTTAACTCTTTAAGTTCAAGTGGAGTTTTGGCACAAGTTTATCAATCACAATAAATAATTCAAGCAAGCATGCAAAGAGTATATGAGCAGCGGAAAGTAAAGCATGCAACTTGCAAGAATGTAAAGGGATGGGATTGGAGGATTCAAACGCAATTGGAGACACGGATGTTTTTGTCGTGGTTCCGATAGGTGGTGCTATCGTACATCCACGTTGATGGAGACTTCAACCCACGAGGGTAACGATTCTTGCGAGTCCACGGAGGGCTCCACCCACGAAGGGTCCACGAAGAAGCAACCTGGTCTATCCCACCATGGCCGTCGCCCACGAAGGACTTGCCTCACTAGCGGTAGATCTTCATGAAGTAGGCGATCTCCTTGACCTTACAAACTCCTTGGTTCAACTCCACAATCTTGTCGGAGGCTCCCAAGTGACACCTAGCCAATCTAGGAGACACTTGAGGGAGTCCTGGATTAGGGGGTGTCCGGATGGCCGGACTATAACCTTTGGCCGGACTCCTGGACTATGAAGATACAAGATTTAAGACTTCGTCCCGTGTCCGGAGGGGACTTTCCTTGGCGTGGAAGGCAAGCTTGGTGATACGTATGTAAATCTCCTCCCATTTGTAACCGACTCTATGTAACCCTAACCCTCTCCGGTGTCTATATAAACCGAAGGGTTTTAGTCCGTGGGGACTAACAACAATCATACCATAGGCTAGCTTCTAGGGTTTAGCCTCTCTTATCTCGTGGTAGATCTACTCTTGTACTACCCATATCATCAATATTAATCAAGCAGGAGTAGGGTTTTACCTCCATCGAGAGGGCCCGAACACAGGTAAAAACATCATGTCCCTTGTCTCCTGTTACCATCCGCCTAGACGCACAGTTCGGGACCCCCTACCGAGATCCGCCGGTTTTGACAATCGACATTGGTGCTTTCATTGAGAGTTCCTCTGTCGTCATCTTTAGGCCCGATGGCTCCTCCGATCATCAACAACGATGCGGTCCAGTGGTGAGACTTTTCTCCCGGACAGATCTTCGTGATTCGGCGGCTTTGCACATGAGCCAATTAAACAGCCATCTGGAGCAGATCGAAAGCTACGCCCCTGGCCATCAGGTCAGATTTGGAAGTTTGAACTACACGGGTGACGTCTGCGGAGACTTGATCTTCGACGGGTTCGAGCCACAGCCGAGCGCGCCGCACTGTTACGATGGGCATGATCTAGCTCTACCGCCGAATGATGCCCTAGAGGCCACACCCGTGTCCGCTCCGACCCTTAGCTCGGAGCCGACTACGCTAATCGAGGACGGGTGGCTGGACACCGCCTCGGGGGCTGCAATCTCTACGGCGATCGAGCCGAACACCAGCCTTGTACTTTGCGAAGCTTGTGACTCCAAGGTGCCGGACTCACCTCCGGACTCCGAACCTTCCGCGCCCCTACCAATCGAATCCGATTGGGCGCCGATCATGGAGTTCACCGCCGCGGACATCTTTCAGCACTCGCCCTTCGGCGACATACTGAACTCACTAAAGTCTCTCTCTTTATCGGGAGAGCCCTGGCCGGACTATGGTCAGCAAGGTTGGGATGCGGACGACGAAGAAATTCAAAGTCCACCCACCACCCACTTCGTAGCCACTGTCAATGATTTAACCAACATGCTCGACTTCGACTCCGATGACATCGACGGTATGGACGCCGATGCAGGAGACGACCAAGAACCAGCGCCTACAGGGCACTGGAAGGCCACCTCGTCGTATGACATATACATGGTGGACACCCCAAAAGAAGGGAACAGCGATGGAACAACGGAGGATGACCCCTCCAAGAAGAAGCCTAAGCGCCAGCGTCAGCGGCGCCGCTCTAAATCCCGCCAAAGCAAAAATGACGATTCCAGCACGGGAGATAATAACACCCGGACAAGGTCGAAGACAACCCTCCAAAGCAGGATTCAGCCAGGAGGATGGAGAAGCCAGCCCTCATGAGAGAGCGGCAGACAGAGAGGTAGAGGACGATAATTACATGCGTCCATCTGAAGACGAGGCAAGCCTCGACGATGACGAATTTGTCGTGCCTGAGGATCCCATCGGACAAGAGCATTTCAAACGCAGGCTTATGGCCACAGCGAGCAGCCTCAAGAAAAATCAGCAACAACTTAGAGCTGACCAAGACTTGCTAGCCGACAGATGGACTGAAGTCCTTGCGGCGAAGAGTACGAACTCGAGCGCCTCCAAGAGCTACCCAAAACGCAGGCTGCTACCCCGATTAGAGGAGGAAGCACCTAGACCTACATCACCAGCGCATGATACGGCCGACCGGCCACCTCGTGGCCGCGACAGAGAGGCCTCTCGACCCTCCATTCAAGCCGCACTTCGCGTCGCTCAAAGAATACCAAGGCACGGGGAAATGCGCCAGACCTGCGAGATATATTGGAGGACAAGGCAAGGCAAACAAGATCGATCTATGGATCGCGTGGGCACCCCGCGACACATGACGATAACCGTCATGCTGGATATGGTAAATCCGGCCGGGCCAAACAAAGTAGACAAAGCTCGTTTGAGCTACGTCGTGATATAGCCCAGTACAGAGGCGCCGCACACCCACTATGCTTCACAGATGAAGTAATGAATCATCAAATCCCCGAGGGTTTCAAACCCGTGAACATCGAATCATACGATGGCACAACAGATCCTGCGGTATGGATCGAGGATTATCTCCTTCATATCCACATGGCCTGCGGTGATGATCTACACGCCATCAAATACCTCCCACTCAAGCTTAAAGGACCAGCTCGGCATTGGCTTAACAGCTTGCCAGCAGAATCAATTGGTTGTTGGGAGGACCTGGAAGCCGCATTCCTCGACAATTTCCAGGGCACCTATGTGCGACCACTAGACGCCGATGACCTAAGCCACATAATTCAGCAGCCAGAGGAATCGGCCAGACAATTACGACACGGTTCCTAACCAAGAAAAATCAAATAGTTGACTGTCCGGACGCAGAGGCCCTTGCAGCCTTCAAACATAACATCTGTGACGAGTGGCTTGCCCGGCACCTAGGACAGGAAAAGCCAAAATCCATGGCAGCCCTCACAACACTCATGACCCGCTTTTGCGCGGGAGAAGACAGCTGGCTAGCTCATAGTAATAATATGACCAAGAGCCCTGGTAATTCGGATACCAAGCACAACAATGGCAGGTCGCGTCACAACAAGCAAAAGCGCCGCATTAACGACGACAATGCTGAGGATACAACAGTCAATGCCGGATTCAGAGGCTCTAAATCCGGTCAGCGGAAAAAAGCCATTTAAAAGAAATACTCCGGGCCCGTCCAGTTTGGACCGAATACTCGAACGCTCGTGCCAGATACACGGCACCCCCAAAAAACCAGCCAATCACACCAACAGGGATTGTTGGGTGTTCAAGCAGGCATGCAAGTTAAGTGCCTAAAACAGAGACAAGGGGCTGCATAGCGATGACGAGGAGGAGCCCCGACCGCCGAACAATAGGGGACAGAAGGGCTTCCCCCCACAAGTGCGGACGGTGAACATGATATACGCAACCCACATCCCCAAAAGGGGGCGGAAGAGTGCACTCAGGGATGTATATGCGTTGGAGCCAGTCGCCCCCAAGTTCAACCCATGGTCCTCCTGCCCGATCACTTTTGATCGAAGGACCACCCACTAGCATCCGCCACGGCGGATTCGCCGCATTGGTTCTAGACCCAATCATTGACGGATTTCACCTCACTATAGTCCTTATGGACGGTGGCAACAGCCTGAACCTGCTTTATCAGGATACAGTGCGAAAAATGGGCATAGATCCCTCAAGGATTAAACCCACAAAGACGACCTTTAAAGGCGTCATACCAGGTGTAGAGGCCAAGCAGATAGGCTCGATTACACTTGAGGTGGTCTTGGATCCCCAGACATTTTCCGGCGAGGAGTTAATCTTCGACATAGTCCCGTTCGCAGATGGCTATCACGCGATCGCTCGGACGAACCGCATTTGCAAAGTTCAATGCGGTGCCGCACTACGCATACCTCAAGCTCAAGATGTCAGGCCCTCGAGGAGTCATTACGGTCAATGGAAACACTGAACGCTCTCTCCGAACGGAAGAGCATACCGCGGCCCTCGCGGCGGAAGTACAAAGCAGCCTTTCAAGGCAATTCCCCAGTCCGGCTATTAAACGTCCGGACACCGTCAAGCGCGCCCGGAGTAACCTACAACAAGACCGCCTGGCACGTTCCGAGCATGCGGCCCCAACCACTGCCCTCACGAAATTGCGAAACCAGTACTACGCGTACATAATTACGCTCTGGAAATACCATGGGCATAGGGGGAGGGGCACGACCACGGCATGCCCAAATTGCGGCTCGACCGCACCAGGGGCTCCCGATTTTGTCATTCTTTTTTTCTTCTTACTTTCAGGACTCCACTCTACGGAAGGCCTGTCCGGCAGTACAATCTCCGAACACACAATGCAACAGCCGTGGAGGCGTAGCTACGCCAAGTCTCCAGTGGTCTCTATAACGAAAGCGGTATACTTGTTTCACATATTATCCGCAGCTCGCCTGGAGGGGGACATGTCAAATAGTCCCATCTCTTGCTTATCGCACTATTTGTATCGTCCTGCTTTTACCGCAGCCTTATCGAATAAACAATACATAGCTTTCGTCTATTATTGCATTCCTTTTTTATAAAAATATGTTCAGTTATGACATTATGCAACCATACACTTTGGTACGGCCAATACACCAGGGGCTTACGTACCTTAGAATATGGTGTGAGAAGTCCGAACACTCTCACGAGTGCGGCACCCCGAACTTATAGCATTATATGCATCGACTCCGAATCATGTCTTGGGTCAATAGTTGGGTTTGCCCGGCTCCCATGTTTTGGTACCTTACGTTCCATTATATCGGCTAAGGTAGCGTTGGGAGAACCACTGCGATTGTGCCCCGGTTGAGCTGGGTAAGCACCTCAGTGGAGAAAGCTAAAACTGACCATCATGATAGGGCGAGAGCTGGTCGCTGTTCGAGAGGTTTTTGAGTCCCTAAAGACTTATGCCGCTTAGAGCGAGGAGTCGGCTTTGTTCGGCCTAGGTGTGGATAGCGCCCCGAACTCGGTCTTCCGAATACTAGGGGCTTCGCCGAAATTTAAAATTATAGAATTCTATGGCTAAGTGAGAGTGTTCAAGCATTATAGTCCGATTGCCTTGTTCGTTGTGTTGGACGCCTCCCTCGAAGGACCCAAGAATGGGAAAAAGAGCGCTCAAGTTTATCCCGAACACCCCAGCACTTGCGGCATGGGGGCAGAAGCCGACGACTCGCCATCTCTCAATTCAAATAAACGGCCGCACATAAGGTAATATTTTAAATTCAAAAGCGTTGCTTAGCGCATATGAACAAGTTTTCAGCGTACAGGATCACAAGTGCGAGTTTACTCAAAAATTACATCTTTGGAGCACTCATCCGCTATAAGGCGGGCACCCTTCAGGACGCCCTCATAATACATCTCGGGCTTGCGATGCTCCTTGCCCGGCGGTGTCCGTCCGTCACAAGCTTCAAGATCCATCTTGCCCCAGTGCACTTTAGCAGGGCAAGGCCCTCTGAGCACCTTCGATGCATATGGAGCGCTTGATGACTTCAAGCCATGGACAGGCATCCACCAAATTCACCGGCCACCACCAAGTAGCTCCTGTGCATGGCTTCCCTGTGCCACACCGGACTCTGAGACCCATCATGGCCTGTTCGGCCACCTTATGGAGCTCGACCAGCTGCTTCAATTGGTCGCCGAGGGCATCGGGTGTCCGGACTCAAAGATATCGAGACGAACACCTTCTCCGTCGAGCTCCCCTCTTTGGCTCGGTAGAATGCGGCAGCGTCGGACACACTCCGGGGAAGATCTGCGAATGCTCCTGGAGAGCTCCGGACTCGGGTAAGTAACAAGTAATTCACTTTCACGTGCTTGCTTTGCATAAAGAATGCCTTACCCGCCGCTATCTTCTTCATCGCCTCAATTTCCTGGAGGGCTTTTTGGGCTTCGGCCTTGGCAGATTTGGCTCTATCAAGCGCCGAGGTGAGCTTGGACTCTCGAGTCTTTGAGTCAAGCTCCAAACTCTCGTGTTTTTCCACGAGAGCACAGAGCTCTTCTGCTGCACCTCCGCCACCAGCGCCTCTGATTTTCTCATTGGAGTGCAGCTCCACGGCCGCATTTTCTTCGGCCTTGGACAGCGCTTCCTTCAGGGTCGCCACCTGGGTTGTGGCCCCTGTAATACTCACGTTGGTCCTGTCATTTTTTGCAACCACATCTTTTTTATATACTTACATAAGGTATTACTTACCTTCCTTGTCCTCGAGCCGCTTCTTGGCAAGGCCGAGCTCGTTCTCGGACCGCTCGAGGCTCTGCTTCAATGCATCGACCTTCGCAGTCAGGGCGGCAGAGGTCAGCAACACAGCCTGCATTCCCATATTGACATACTTATGTTAGACTCCTGCGTATATCTTTTTGATCCTCAGTTCGGCTTTTCTTTCCGAACACCAAACTGAGCATCAGGGGCTACTGTCTATGCGGTAATATTTTTACATATCTTAAATACATACCTCAAAGCCTGTTAGAAGGCTGGCACAGGCTTGATCATCCCGCTCTTGGCGGATCGAACCTTCTGGATCACCACACTCATAATAGTGCGGTGCTCCTCGTCGATGGAGGCGCCGTTAAGCACCTCCAGCAGATTATCCGGTGCCTCCGGTTGGACGGAGGTCACCGGCGTCGTAGGCTTGCCCTTCCTACTAGGGGGGCGCCCGCCGGACTCCGGAACCACTGAAGGTTCCGGGGCGGTGTCCGGCCTAGGGCCGGACTTGGAGCCCTTGGGGGTTTTATCCCCTTTGCGCCTGGAGTCCGGGAGGTCGCCTTGCGGCGCCTCCAGGACCACCTCCTCCTGGCTTGGCCCCTTTTGGGACACCACCTCAGCATCATCCGTAGCGCGAGGAGAGGAGGCGGCCGGAAGTGAAGTGCTATTCACATCCGACGAACCCAGGGACCCGCTCGACGAAGCATCGAGCCCGGCCTTGGGCGGACTGCATGATTATATTCGGCGTCAGAAGATACTGTGCAACAAAGAAACACCATGAGTTATTCTGGTATCCGGATACTTACGATTTGGCCAGGGGCTTGGCCCTGGATGGCCACTCCTCTTCGCCGTCATCGGCATTGGTGGAGTAGTCCGGAGGAAGGGTCCTCCCCTTCTTGGACCCTCCGCCCCCCGGTTGGGGCGACCTTCCTTTTCATTTCTCCCCCCGCTGGAGGGGGAGAGGCCTCTTCTTCTTCCTCCTCGTCTTCAGAGGAGGAGTGCGCCTTGGAGTCATCGGACGATGAATCCGACACCACCAGGCGCCGGGAACTCTTTCGAGTTCCCGTGGCCTTCTTCTTGGCCTTCTTCTCCGGCACCACGTAAGGTGCCGGAACCAGCAGCCCCGTCAAGCGGGCGTCCGCTGGGTCTTCGGGCAAGGGAGCCGGATAGTCAATTTGTCCAGACGTCTTCTGCCAATCCTATCAAAGGTAAGGGAGTTTAGATCCCGCACAGAATCAAACTATGGAAAACAAGTAACCCGTAAAGGGTAAAATAGCTTACCGCGTTGGCTTGATGCTGCGCGCTGAATCCGCGATCCTCGGTAGCGGATGCGGGGGCCTCGTTGCCCTTGAACAACACCTTCCAGGCATCTTCGTACATAGTGTCGAAGAGCCTACTCAGGGTTAGGTGCTGTGCCGGATCAAACTCCCACAAACTGAAAGCCCGTTGTTGGCACGGGAGGATCCGGCGAATGAGCATGACCTGGACTACGTTGACGAGTTTGAGCTTCTTGCTCACCAGGTTTTGGACGCAGGTTTAGAGTCCGGTCAGCTCCTCAGAATTACCCCACGATAAGCCCGTCTCTTTCCAGGAGGTGAGCCGTGTAGGGAAGCCAGATCGGAATCCGGGGGCCGCTGCCCATTCAGGGTCACGCGGCTCGGTGATGTAGAGCCACCCCGATTGCCACCCCTTTATGGTCTCCACGAAGGAGCCCTCGAGCCATGTAACGTTGGGCATCTTGCCCACCATGGCGCCTCCACACTCCGCTTGGCGGCCGCCCACTACCTTCGGTTTGCATTGAAGGTCTTCAGCCATAACCGAAGTGGGGCTGGATGCAGAGGAAGGCCTCGCACACGACGATGAACGTCGAGATATTGAGGATGAAGTTCGGGGCCAGATCATGGAAATCCAGGACGTAGTAGAACATGAGTCCCTGGACAAATGGGTGAAGTGGGAAACCTAGTCCGCGGAGGAAGTGGGTGAGGAACACCACCCTCTCATGGGGCCTGGGGGTGGGGTTGAGCTGCCCCTTGTCGGGAAGCCGGTGCGCGATGTCATTGGACAAGTATCCGGCTTTCCTCAGCTTCTTGATGTGTCCCTCCGTGACGGAGGAGACCATCCACTTGCCTCCCGCTCCGGACATGGCTGGAGAAGGTTGAGGTAAGATGTGCGAACTTGGGCACTCGAGCTCGAGTGCGTGAAAATGGATAAGCAAAGGAGGAAGAAGGCGTAGATGGAAAAGGTGGATCCTTATCCCCTTATATGGGCGGACGAAACTATGTGCCCTCACCAGCCTGGTAAAACTCGCTTATCTCCCAAGCACCGTAAATTAATGGCACGGTTGGGTTACCCACACCCGTATTGATGAGAATCCCGGAATAAGGGGACACGATCTCTGCTTCGACAAGACGTGCCAATGAAACCGCCTCGCTAAGTGCGCTGAGGTGGGACAGTAAAAGCGATTCAAATAAAGGCTTGGCCGTGGTGCGATGTCGCGCTGCGGAATATGTCAACAGATTGGATTTGTGTAAATATTATTCTCTCTACGGTGGTATGTGGAACTTATTTTGCAGAGCCGGACACTATCCTTGTGTTCAAAATCTTCTATGAAGTATTCAGAGGAGGAAACCACCTTGCAATGCCGAAGACAATCTGCTACCGGACTCGTCGTCATTGAAGCCTGGTTCGAGGCTCTTGAGGGAGTCCTGGATTAGGGGTGTCCGGATGGCCGGACTATAACCTTTGGCCGGACTCCTGGACTATGAAGATACAAGATTGAAGACTTCGTCCCGTGTCCGGAGGGGACTTTCCTTGGCGTGGAAGGCAAGCTTGGCGATACGGATGTAAATCTCCTCCCATTTGTAACCGACTCTATGTAACCCTAACCCTCTCCGGTGTCTATATAAACCGGAGGGTTTTAGTTCGTAGGACGAACAAAAATCATACCATAGGCTAGCTTCTAGGGTTTAGCCTCTCTGATCTCGTGGTAGATCTACTCTTGCACTACCCATATCATCAATATTAATCAAGCAGGAGTAGGGTTTTACCTCCATCGAGAGGGCCCGAACCTGGGTAAAAACATCATGTACCTTGTCTCCTGTTACCATCCGCCTAGACGCACAGTTCGGGACCCCCTACCCGAGATCCGCCGGTTTTGACACCGACAACACCACTCTCCAAGAAGTAACAAATGGTGTGTTGATGATGAACTCCTTGCTCTCGTGCTTCAAATGATAGTCTCCCCAACACTCAACTCTCTCTCACAGGATTTGGATTTGGTGGAAAGAAGATTTGAGTGGAAAGCAACTTGGGGAAGGCTAGAGATCAAGATTCATATGGTAGGAATGGAATATCTTGGTCTCAACACATGAGTAGGTGGTTCTGTCTCAGAAAATAGATGCTGGAATTGTAGGTTCGTTCTGATGGCTCTCTCCACGAATGAAGAGTGGGTGGAGGGATATATATAGCCTCCGCACAAAATCTAACCATTACACACAACTTGCCAAACTCGGTGGGATCGAATTGAGAAACTCGGTCGGACCGATTTTGCAAATCTAGTGACCGTTAGGATTTTCGATGTGACTGACATGCAACTCGGTAGGACCGATGTGATTAGGGTTAGGGCATAACGTAATCTCGGTGAGACCGATTACACAAACTTGGTGGGACCGATTTTGGTAAAAAGCTAACCAGAGAGTTGGTCAGGCAAACTCGGTTTGACCGATTACACAAACTCGGTGGGACCGATTTTGGTAATAAGTTAACCAGAGAGTTTGCATTGTAATCTCGGTAGTACCGATTGCTCAAATTCAGTAAGACCGATTTTGGTAATGGACATACACAGAGAGATTACAATCCCATCTCGGTGAGACCGAGATCCCTATCGGTGAGACCGATTTGCCTAGGGTTTGTGGCGTTGGCTAAGACATCTAAACTCGATGGCGCCGGATAGAAAGAATCGGTGGGGCCGAGTTAGACTTTTGGTTTAGGACATATGTGGATGTGAGAAAGTAGTTGAAGGCTTTGGAGCATATCACTAAGCACTTTGAGCAAGAAAGCCATTAAGCAACACCTCAACCCCTCTTGATAGTATTGGCTTCTCCTATAGACTCAATGTGATCTTGGATCACTAAAATGGAAAATGTAGAGTCTTGAGCTTGGAGCTTGAGCCAATCCTTTGTCCTTAGCATCTTGAAGGGGTTCCACATCCTTTAGTCCATGCCACTCCATTATTGAACTCGTCTGAAACATACTAGGTAAAAGTGTTAGTCCAACAAGAGATATGTTGACATTAATTACCAAAATCACCCAGGGAGCACTTGTGCTTTCAATCTCCCCCTTTTTGGTAATTGATGGCAACATACATCAAAGCTTTAGATAAAGATAAAGAATAGCAAGTAAAGCTTTGGAAAGACATGTAACAAGCATAGGCTCCCCCTACATCTATGCAATCATGTGAATATGGAATATAGAAGCATGTGAATGCATAAACATGACCGAGTAGGCAATGTGTTACATGTATCTTGGCTATATGCATCAGAGCAAATGATGTGAGTATGAGAAATGTACCTTCATGCTCTGAAGTTCTTGCAAACAGTATGTACATCAGCAAGAATTCCTCATACGCATGATTGTGATGCATATACTTACCTTGTGGTCTTGAGTTGGCTTGGATGGAATGAACCTGCGTAAACAAGGTTAGATAACACAGATACACCTACTAGCCAGAGCAAACAAAAGAAACCACAAGAGTACCAAGACTGGGATGACATGTAGAGTGAGTACTAAGTATCACAATAGATATTGACATGTCCCCAAGGATAAAGATGTGCAAATAATTTAAAGAATTTCTTTCCCTTAGATGTCTTGCTCCCCCTGAATCTAACATGGGATACTGGGAGAAGATAGGGAACAGAAAATCAGAGCAAAATGCAAAATCAGAGCTCAAAGAAACAAATGAATAGAGCTAATGCAAATAAGTACATATGAACATGTCTTTCCCCTCAAGAAGACATGTGGCATCTCTCCTCTTGAACACCAAGCATCTGGGATCCTTGAAGATTACTCTCTTCTTGAATATTCTCTCCCCTGGAGATATCTCTCTCTCCCTGTTGAAGTGATAAGCTTTGATGTGATCTCTCTCTCCCCCTTTGACATAAATTTCCAAGAAGGGTATTCTGGAATTTGTCGTGAATGGGTTTGGTCCTTGAGTCATAGCACAAAGCACTGATAAAAATGCGATGCTTGTAGAGGACAAGATTCATTGAGTGGAGCTGGATCAAAAGTGATGCAGGAATAAACGGCAAAATGTTTTTCCTGTTGTGAAATCGGTGGCACCGAGTTGGATGCTTCAGTTGCACTGAATGGTTTCGGTTAGACCAAAAACAAGAAACCGGTGTGACCGAATTCAGCACAGAGAAAACACTTGTCACCTCAGCTCACTAGACAAGTAAGATCTCACAAGGATTTGCAAGGAATTAACTGAAAGATTTGCAATGAACTGGATGCAGGGAATACAGAACATATAGAAAAGAAAAGAAATCTAGATGAAGTTTTTTTTAAAGAAGGGGAAACAAATAAGCATGAGACAAATGCAAGAGCACAGAAAAGAACTCAAGAGAACTTCATCTAGAAATGGTCGGCGACAAAGTCACCTATGTTAGAGTATATTGACTTAGGAGTCAAGTGAGATCACTTGATCATAGGTCCTACTCATCGTTTAAGCTCAAAATGGGGTTACCATTTTTCGTTTAAGCATCTTGATGTATTCACATCTTGTCGAGTTGCTTTGACTCATGACTTGGAGTAAAGCTTCTCTAAGATGGAATAGCATACCTTGGGTGGTGGTGTTGGTCATGTAGTTGAACTTGTGTGGGTTGCTCGAGGTTGATGTAGCTCATCAAGAGTTGGGAGCACCACTTGGAATTTGAGTTCATCTACCTACATGGGTTAGTTTTTGCAAGGAAGAGCACTTGTGTATCCAAAATGACAGTCATGAAGATCAACATAGAATTTGTCAAAGGATATGTTTGAATGGTTCCGTGCTTCCTTGTCTTCAACCACCATCGTGTAGAGACTTGGTGATGTAGAGATTGCTCAAGATGTGAATGAGTTGCAATCTCATAGAGATAGATTCATCCAAGTACCTACATGGGTTAGATAACATGCAAGGTGCAAATATATCCGAGACATAAGATTATCATCATAAGAGAAATATCAAGGATTAGTCATAAGCTCATGTCTTGCATGTATCCAATGGAGTTCCTACTCCAAGTTTGAAGCATCAATGATGTTCAATTCTCCTCTTAGCCTGCAAAACACTCTCTCATCAAGTGGTTTAGTGAATATATCTGCTAATTGCTTTTCGGTGTGAACATGCTTAAGATTAATGTCACCCTTAGCAACATGATCTCGAACGAAATGATGACGAACTTCAATATGCTTAGTTCGAGAGTGTTGCACGAGATTGTGAGCAATCTTGATAGCACTCTCATTGTCACAAAGTAATAGAACATGTTTCACATATATCCCATAATCTTTAAGAGTTTGGGTCATCCAAAGTAATTGAGCACAACATGAACTAGTGGCAATATATTTCGCTTTGGCAGTGGATAAGGATACCGAGTTTTGTTTCTTGGAAGACCAAGACACAAGAGATCTAACAAGAAATTGACAAGTACCCGAAGTGGACTTTCTATCAACCTTGTCACCGGCATAGTCCTTGTCGGAGTAGCCAACAAGATCGAAAGAGGCCCTCTTAGGATACCAAATGCCAAAATTTGGTGTATGGATTAAGTATCTCACTATCCTTTTCACGACCTTAAGATGACATTCTTTGAGAGCTGCTTGATATCGTGCACACATGCACACACTTAGCATGATATCGGGACGTGAAGCACATAGATATAACAATGAACCAATCATGGAGCGATAAAACTTTTGATCAACTGGTTCACCATCTTCGGTCAAGTCAAGATGTCCACTAGTAGGCATGGGTGTAGTCATACCTTTGCATTCTTGCATATTGAACTTCTTGAATAAGTCCTTGGTGTACTTTGTTTGAGAAACAAAGGTACCTTCTTTAGTTTGCTTGATTTGCAAACCAAGAAAGAATTTGAGTTCACTCATCATAGACATCTCAAACTTCTCCGACATTAGCTTCCCAAAATTTTCACTAAAAGTAGGGTTAGTAGAACCAAATATAATATCATCAACATAGATTTGGCATACAAATAGTTCTCCATTGTCCCTTTTTGTAAAAAGAGTAGAATCTATTTTTCCAATTTCAAAGCCTTTTTCAATAAGGAACTTGGTCAAGCATTTGTACCACGCTCTAGGAGCTTGTTTAAGACCATAAAGAGCTTTGTGAAGTTTGTAAACATGATTAGGTTTCTTAGGATTGACAAAGCCGGGAGGTTGCTTAACATAAACTTCCTCCTCTATTTCACCATTTAGAAAAGCACTTTTAATGTCCATTTGGTACAAGGTGATATCATGGTGATTAGCATAGGCATGTAAGATGCAAATGGACTCAAGTCTAGCAACGGGAGCATAAGTCTCACCATAGTCCATACCTTCGACTTGTGTGTAGCCTTGGGCGATGAGACGTGCTTTGTTGCGAACTACTTGTCCATCTTCATCTTGCTTGTTCTTGAAACACCCATTTGGTACCGTTGATGTTGTGGTTGTTGTCGGGCTTCTCAACCAATGTCCAAACTTGATTTCTCTCAAAGTTGTGTAGCTCTTCATGCATAGCATTTATCCAATCTGGATCTTCCAATGCTTCTTCAACCTTCATAGGTTTAATGCTAGAGATGAATGAATAGTGTTCACAAAAGTTAGCTAAACGAGTTTTAGAGCGAGTGATTCTCCCGGTTTGGATATCATTGTAGATTTGCTCGATGAGATGATCTTTAGCAATTCTTGCTCGAACTCGTGTGAGCTTTTGCTTGGGTCTTGGTTGAACATCTTCTTCATCTTGTTCTTCTTCTTGGCCTTCTTCATTGTTGGCGTTGTCGTTCTCTTGTCGTGGTGGAGAAGGAGGTTGTTGACGTTCGTCTTGGTGCACTTCCTCGTTTTCTTCATCTTGGTGTGTCCCACTTGTGGATTCTTCTATATCAACTCTTGGTTCACCTTGTCGTGAGGTAGAAGCTTCCACTTGAATGACGAGGTACTCTCCTTCACCTCCGTTGGGCCGAATCTTGCCAATAGACAAGTCTTGGATTGCTTCCGAGGGATCTTTGTCTCCTACATCAATTGGCAATTGCTATACTTGCGAGCCGTTAGATTCATCAAACTTCACATCTACCGTTTCTTCAACCTTTCAGGTGAAATTGTTGTAGACACAGTATGTGTGAGAGTTTGAGCCATAACCAAGTAGGAAACCTTCATGAGACTTAGGAGCAAATTTAGAACGACGATGCTTATCAAGAATGTAGCGCTTTGAGCCGAATACTCGAAAGTATCCAACTTGGGGTTTGTTACCGTGAGGAGCTCAGATGCTGTCTTGCCGAGTAGCTTGTGAAGATACAAGCGATTTGTTGCATGACAAGCTGTCTCAACCGCTTCCGCCCAAAAGTGCTTCGGCATCTTGTACTCATCAAGCATCGTTCTCGCCATTTCGATGAGCGTCCGGTTCTTCCTCTCAACAACTCCATTTTGTTGAGGTGTGTACGTAGCCGAGAACTATGTGAAATCCCTTCTTCGTCAAGAAAGGTGTTTACATTTGCGTTCTTGAACTCCGTTCCGTTGTCACTGCGAACTTTCTTGATCTTCACTTCAAATTGATTTTGGGCCTTCCTAGCGAAGTTTTTGAAGATCTTTTGGACCTGCGATTTATCATCAAGAAAGAACACCCACGTAAATCTTGAAAAATCATCAACTATAACTAGACCAAAAGAATTTCCACCAAGACTTTTGTAGGCGTTGGGACCAAAGAGGTCCATGTGAAGTAGCTCGAGTGGCCTCCTTGTGGTCATGATGTTCTTCACGGGATGCCTTCCTCCAACCTGTTTACCTGCTTGACAAGCGTTGCAAAGTCTATCCTTATCAGATATGACATCGTTAACGCCAAGGATATGATTTCCTTTAATAAGCTTGTCAAGGTTTCGCATACCAATATGACCTAGTCGTCTATGCCACAACCAGCTTTAGAAGATTTAGCAATAAAGCAAGTTCTAGATTGAGCCTTTTTAGTGAAATCAACAATGTATAGATCACCTCTACGTACACCGGTAAAGACCATTTTATGATTATCTCTATGAAACACTTGGCAATCTACTTTCGTAAATAGGACATTGAAACCGAAATCAGCAAGTCTAGATACTGAAAGTAAGTTGTATCCAAGAGATTCAACGAGCATGACATTTTGTATGGAGCTATCATGTGATAAGGCCACCTTACCGAGGCCAACCACCTTACCCTTTGAGTTGTCACCGAAAGTGACATACTTTCGAGGACCATCGTTTTCAGCAAGCTCACGAAACATGTCTTTATCTCCGGTCATGTGATCGGTATATCCACTATCAAGGACCCATTCCTTTCCTCCTGCCATATATCCCCGAAGATTTGCCATAAGACCAAAGTGTCTCATTGCATCATCAAGATCAATGTCACTATCATCATCCTCATCATAGTATACATGTTCAACATCGTCAAGTGGTGGATCAAATCCTAGAGAGGGTGACTCGTTAGAGTGAGTTTGACAATGATCTTGTTTATGATTTTTTATAGCTTCAGAAATAATATCACTAATAATTCCAACATCTCCTTTGGCACACATAAGGTTTGTAAGCTCAAATAGACAATCACCAAACATAGGATCACTAGAATTCATCTTACTCAAGGCAATAGACTTATGGAGAATTTCATCTAGATTTTTCAAGGAATAATTTGGAAAGCGTTCCTCAAGAAATTTCCATATAGTGTAGGCACAATCAAGAGTAGGCAAACTAGCAATCAAGTTTTTGGGCAATCCTCTTATGGTAAGATTGATGGTTCTAAGATTGCGAATCATGTCAATTGACTCATCAAGGGTAGGATGTATAGGATCAACATGAGGTGCATAAGAGCTAGCAATGTACTTGTTCAAATGATATTGACTGAAAATCACAAGCATCTCATTTTTCCACTCATGAAAATATTCTCCATCAAGAATAGACACTCTATGTCTAAGACTCCCTAAAGTAGATACATCCATCTTCCTCCAAAGGTGTTTAAACCAAGGCAATGGAGACCAGAGCTCTAATACCAATTGAAAGGATCGAGAAGAGATGTCTAGAGGGGGGGGGGTGATTAGACACTAAGTACCAAAAGTTGCAGTTTTAACTCTTTAAGTTCAAGTGGAGTTTTGGCACAAGTTTATCAATCACAATACATAATTCAAGCAAGCATGCAAAGAGTATATGAGCAGCGGAAAGTAAAGCATGCAACTTGCAAGAATGTAAAGGGATGGGATTGGAGGATTCAAACGCAATTGGAGACACATATGTTTTTGTCGTGGTTCCGATAGGTGGTGCTATCGTACATCCACGTTGATGGAGACTTCAACCCACGAAGGGTAGCAGTTCTTGTGAGTCCACGGAGGGCTCCACCCACGAAGGGTCCATGAAGAAGCAACCTTGTCTATCCCACCATGGCCGTCGCCCACGAAGGACTTGCCTCACTAGCGGTAGATCTTCACGAAGTAGGCGATCTCATTGCCCTTACAAACTCCTTGGTTCAACTCCACAATCTTGTCGAGGCTCCCAAGTGACACCTAGCCAATCTAGGAGACACCACTCTCCAAGAAGTAACAAATGGTGTGTTGATGATGAACTCCTTGATCTTGTGCTTCAAATGATAGTCTCCCCAACACTCAACTCTCTCTCACACATGATTTGGATTTGGTGGAAAGAAGATTTGAGTGGAAAGCAACTTGGGGAAGGCTAGACATCAAGATTCATATGGTAGGAATGGAATATCTTGGTCTCAACACATGAGTAGGTGGTTCTCTCTCAGAAAATAGATGCTGGAAGTGTAGGTTCGTTCTGATGGCTCTCTCCACGAATGAAGAGTGGGTGGAGGGGTATATCTAGCCTCCACACAAAATCTAACCGTTACACACAACTTGCCAAACTCGGTGGGACCGAATTGAGAAACTTGGTCGGACCGATTTTGCAAATCTAATGACCGTTACGATTTTTGGTGGGACCGACATGCAACTTGGTAGGACCGATGTGATTAGGGTTAGGGCATAACATAATCTCGGTGAGACCGATTACACAAACTCGGTGGGACTGATTTTGGTAAAAAGCTAACCAGAGAGTTGGTCAGGCAAACTCGGTTTGACCGATTACACAAACTCGGTGGGACCGATTTTGGTAATAAGTTAACCAGAGAGTTTGCATTGTAATCTCGGTAGTACCGATTGTTCAAACTCGGTAAGACCGATTTTGGTAATGGACATACACAAAGAGATTACAATCCCATCTCGGTGAGACCGAGATCCCTATCGGTGAGACCGATTTGCCTAGGGTTTGTGGCAGTGGCTAAGACATGTAAACTCGGTGGCGCCGGATAGAAAGAATCGGTGGGGCCGAGTTAGACTTTTGGTTTAGGACATATGTGGATGTGAGAAAGTAGTTGAAGGATTTGGAGCATATCACTAAGCACTTTGAGCAAGAAAGCCATTAAGCAACACCTCATCCCCTCTTGATAGTATTGGCTTTTCCTATAGACTCAATGTGATCTCGGATCACTAAAATGGAAAATGTAGAGTCTTGAGCTTGGAGCTTGAGCCAATCCTTTGTCCTTAGCATCTTGAAGGGGTTCCACATCCTTTAGTCCATGCCACTCCATTGTGGAACTCGTCTGAAACATACTAGGTAAAAGTGTTAGTCCAACAAGAGATATGTTGACATTAATTACCAAAATCACCCAGGGAGCACTTGTGCTTTCAGTTCTAGAAGGTTCCGGAGTGGGGCCCACCTGCATGGGGGGACCCACATGAACCTGGGTAGTGGGGGCAAGGCCCCACACCCCTGGTCAAGGCGCACCAAGATCCCCCCTTAGAAGGAATAAGATCATATCCGAAGGGATAAGATCAAGATCCCTAAAAAGGGATAACAATCGGTGGGGAAGGGAAATGATGGGATTTATTTCCCCCACCTTTGCCAACGCCCCAATGGACTTGGAGGGCAAGAAACCAGCCCCCTCCACCCCTATATATATTGGGAGGCGCATGGGAGCCGCACCCCTTCCCCTGGCGCAGCCCTCTCTCTCATAACACCTCCTCCTCCTCCGTAGTGCTTGGCGAAGCCCTGCCGGAGAACTGCAAGCTCCACCACCACGCCATCGTGCTGCCGGAGCTCTCCCTCAACTTCTCCTCTCCCCTTGCTGGATCAAGAAGGAGGAGACGTCCCTGGGATGTACGTGTGTTGAACGCGGAGGCGTCGTTGTTCGACGCTTAGATCGGAATCAACCGCGATTTGAATCGCTACGAGTACGACTCCTTCATCCGCGTTCTTGTAACGCTTCCGCATCGCGATCTTCAAGGGTATGAAGATGCACTCCCCTCTCTATCGTTGCTAGTCTCTCCATAGATTGATCTTGGTGATGCATATAATTTTTTTAATTTCTGCAACGATCCCCAACAGTGGCATCATGAGCTAGGTCTGTCGTGTAGTTTCTATGCACGAGTAGAACACAAGTTGTTGTGGGCGTCGATTTTGTCAATTTACTTGCTGTTACTAGTCTTATCTTGATTCAGCAGCATCGTGGGATGAACCGGACCAGACCGACCTTACACGTACGCTTACGTGAGACAGGTTCCACCGACTAACATGCACTAGTTGCATAAGGTGGCTAGCGGGTGTCTGTCTCTCCCACTTTAGTCGGATCGGATTTGATTAAAAGGGTCCTTATGAAGGGTAAATAGAAATTGGCATATCACGTTGTCATTTTGGCGTAGGTAAGAAACATTATTGCTAGAAACCTATAGCAGCCACGTAAAAACTTGCAACAACAATTAGAGGACGTCTAACTTGTTCTTGCAGCATATGCCGTGTGATGTGATATGGCCAAACGGATATGATGAATGATATATGTGATGTATGAGATTGATCATCACTACAAAAAAAAGACACATCCGTGACATTTTGGGCCGTACGAATTTTTTTCCTGTCATACATATGACACTTCTATGACGATAATTATGACAAAACCCGGTATCATCATAGATGTGGTGGGCTCCTACTTCTATGACAGAAAATCATGACAGAAAATGGGCTTTTCGTCCTGGGTGGGCCGGAGACGCAGCTGCATGACATTCTTTGGGCCATCCATGACGGAAAAAACCATGGTAGAAGCGAGGGGGAGGAAAATTTCGGGGAGTTCCCGGAAACGGTGGGAGGTCGGGGCGGCGATGCTGCGTTCTCTCGTACACGTGCGGCGTTGACTCTAATCGAACCCGAAGCGAGGCGTTGGGCTCTAATCGAAACCGGCGATTGCACTGCAGTTACGTGTTATCGAACCGGCGGTCGATCGATGGTCGTTAATCGAACCCGATCAGCGATTCCTTCACTCTGCTGCTAACTAAAGCTGATCGATTGGATGAACAAAGGCGCTGCGAAGGGGGTTTGGATGAGCGATGGCGGTGGCGTTGCCTCTGGATGAACAGGACCCCATGGTGTGGAGGGCTGGATGAGCGATGAAGCGGTGGGGTGGCCGTGGAGGGGTGGTTGAACAGACCCGTGGTGTGGAGGGCTGGATGAGCGAGTAGATGGTGGAGGGGTGCCCGTGGAGGAGTGGTTGAGCGATGGCGGTGGAGTAAGCGGCGTGGTGGAGGCTGGATGAGCGAGGGCCCGTGGAGGCTAGAGGAGGTCGACGGTAGCCCGTGGAGGCCGGAGGAGGTCGACGGTGGAGATGAACGGTATCCCGTGGAGTCCCGTTTTGCGATGCGCCACACCCTCCCGATGAACGGGACCCCGTTTCGACCGTAGGAGGTCCGTTTAAATCCGTTCTGCGGTATGCCACACACCTCCCGATCAACGGGACCCCGTTTCGGACCGTGGGAGGTTCGTTTACCCGTTTTGCGATGCGCCACACCCTCCCGATCAACAGGACCCCCATTTCGACCGTGGGAGGTCCGTTTCCTCCGTTTTGCGATGCGCCACACCTCCCGATCAACAGGACCCCGTTCCGAACGTAGGAGGTCCGTTTCCTCCGTTGTGCGGTACGCCAGGCCTCGTTTCCATCGCCTATTCCAAGCCGGTTGGCTCCCACGCGTTCCGTTGCCTCCCAATGAACACAACGCATTCCGTTGCCTCCCGATGAATACGACGCATTCCGTTGCCTCCTCATGAACACGACGCATTCTGTTGCCTCCCGATGAACACGACGCATTCCGTTGCCTCCCATGAACACGACGACGACGCTGTTTCTCCGTTCCGACCCAGCCATGTACACCAGCCCTAGCTGTACGTATGCGCGAGTAGGCATTCGAGACCCTGCCCGTATGTACGTACATGGCTGTATTTTCTTTCTTGCACCCTCGCCGCTGTACGTACGTGTACATGCTACGTGCGCGCCTCTACTACGACACGTGCGCGCCTCTACATCCACCAGTATATATGTACGTACACGTTCGTGACCAGAATGACAACGCTCGTGCACGCTTGACCGAGTGGGTCCCGGTATCGAGCACTTCCTTGTGTGCGAAGATGTAGCTGGTGGGTCCCAATGATGGGGCGAATCGTTTTTTTGCCCGGACGCACTTCCTTGCGTGCGAAGATGTAGCTGGTGGGTCCCAGCAGTCAGGGGGCGAATCATTTTTTTGCCCGGACGCACTTCCTTGTGTGCGAAGGTGTCACTGGTGGGTCCCAGCAGTCAGGGGGGCGAATTGTTTTGTTTTTTCGTCCGGACGCACTTCCTTGCGTGCGAAGATGTAGCTGGTGGGTCCCAGCAATGTGGGGAAAGCGTTTTTCACGAAATACAGTAGCCCGTCTGGTGGGTCCCAGCTGTCAGGTGGAGGAATCATTATTTTCCGCGTAATAAGGAGGCACTTCCTTGCTGCGGCCGTGGACCCACCTGTGAGCCTCTCCACGTACAGTCCACGTCCGATGGAAGTCGTTCCTTGACCATATTGACCATGCAGCGCCGAGAGCACCAGGCGGTGGACGACGGCGAGGCCTAGGAAGGGACGAAGGGAGCTGGGAAGATGCGACGATGGAAGCCCACGCGGAGAGGAGTACGAGGGTTCACTAGTTGATTCTGCGGTGTGAGGCTGCCGTCGCCCGAGAACTGGCCAGCGGTGGGAATAGTAGAAGGCGGTGAGGCCTCCGTGGCAGCACTGACCGACCACGGGAGGCGGGAGCATGCGGCACGACCGGCGCTGCTTTGGTAATTTGGAGCAAGAAGACCAGAGGTTGAAGAAGCACTACTACCGTTGGATGGACATCATCACAGTCCTTTGGAGCTAGAATCGTTCATATTGACTAAAGTTGACAAAGGCCCCCGTCGATCAACTTAGTAGGCCCTAAGTCAGCCTCCCACCATGGTGGGTCCTACCTAGCAGGGGGAGTATTCATTTTTTTGTGCGTAATAAGGAGGCACTTCCGGTGGGTCCGAGCTGACAGCGGGTGAAATGTTTTCTCGCGAAATACGCTGGCCCGTCCGGTGGGTCCCAGCAGTCAGGGGGGAAACATTTTTTTCGTGAAATAAGGTGGCCCGTTCGGGGGGTCCCTGCTGTCAGGTGGAGGAATAATTATTTTGCACGTAATAAGGAGGCACTTCCTTGCGGCCGCCTGGACCCACCTGTCAGCCTCTCCACGTACAGTACTCTTCCGATGGAAGTCGGTCGTTGGCCACGTTGACCACGCCACGAGAGCACAAAGGCGGTGGTGCGGATGACGGCGAGGCCTAGGAAGGGGACGATGCGGAGCCGGGAAGACGCATAGCAGTGGAAGCCAGCGGAGAGGAGTATGAGGGTTCAACTGGTTCGGCTGCGGTGTGAGGCTGCCGTCGCCATGAATAACAGGGGTGTGGGTGAGTAGAGGGATGGCACGGCCGGTGGGAGTAGTACGGGGCGGTGAGGCCTCCACGACATCACAGCCAGCCACGGGAGGTAGGAGCACGCGACACGACTGGCGCTGCTTTGGGCGGCTGGAGCAAGAAGACCAGAGGTTGAAGAAGCACTACGGCCGTTGGATGAACATCGCTAGAATCGTTTATATTGATTAAGTTGACAAAGCCCTTGGTACGCGTCAACTTAGTAGGCCCACAGCTCGGATTTGGCAGAAAACATATAGCCCATTTGCGATTTGTAAGAACGTACATCCCATTTTTAATTCCAATGGAATTTACTACAGCCCATTTATAGTTTGTTAAAAGTACATCCCAACTTCTAGCTAGGACAACGATTAATAATTTCAAACAACCGCTCAAAACAGAATTCATAAAAAATTCCCACATTTTGATGGGATCCGAAATATTTTTATCCGAAATTTCTAATCAGGTTAAATATAATTTCATAATAAAGTTGTATTACGTTAAAATCCAACGAAATATTGCGCGCGCAACAAGTAATGAAATTAAAATTTCCAAATTCCAAAAATAATATATTTTTCAAACTAATTATGTGTTTGGTGCATAGTAATTGCCCAGTTATTATAATTACATCCCATTTATTATTTCC